>QLTV01000974.1:8027348-8040689 GCA_003457575.1 Thermophis baileyi | reverse complement strand
CGGAAACTCTTTTTTAAAAAAAGATGGCAGTCCCCACGGACCGGCAACCACCGATCCGGTTCGGATGACGTCACTAGTGGGTCGCTACCGGTTCTGGCGAACCGGTCCGAACCGGTAGGAACCCACCCCTGGTCCAATTGTCTCTTTCTTCAGAGAAGTACTTCATATTTAAAAAATATTGGCTGCATCCTCCTGAAATATCAGCACTAATGTATTGTTTAAAAAAAAATACAACTGCAGCAACAGAGTGGTCAGTGCCTGGAATGCACTACCTGACTCTGTGGTTTCTTCCCCAAACCCCCAACACTTTAACCTTAGACTGTCTACCGTTGACCTCACCCCATTCCTAAGAGGTCTGTAAGGGGCGTGCATAAGCGCATCAACGTGCCTACTGTCCCTGTCCTAATGTCTCCATGTATTCATAACCATCTCATGTATACATAACCATGTTTATACGTTTTACGTATTCACAATCATGTTTATACTTTTTCTGCAATTTTATACATGCTTGACAAAATAAATAAATAAAATAAATAAAATAAATTACTTTTTTAAAGGAACTCTCTCACACCTTTGACTGTTGGCCTTCAGCCATATTTTAAGGTGGAGCACCATAACCACAGAATGAACTGAGATAAACTTCATGCAAATGTTAACATCATAGATCAAATACGGGAGTTGGAAGGAAAAAAGAAACTTGAGGAAAAAAATGATTGTTGCACTGACTGGTGACATTCTCCCTCCCCTACTAGAGTTGGTGAACTATATCCTATCGTACTGTAATTTTTATAGAGATAAATATGTGCTGTTTTAATTAGACCGCTCTTGCAGAAGAGATGGTGAACGGCATATATTTTTTCTTCCAGCAGAACGAGAACTATTTTACCTATGCCATTGGCCGCTTTTGCCTTGCAACTGTGAGAACATGACAGCAAAAATTTCCAGCATGAACTTTTTTTATTGGGCATAACCATAGATAAATATGACAAGGGAATAGTTTACTTGAAGTTGCATATCTTGACTGCCGCTAGACTGGCTTTTGTACAAAAATGGAAGAACAAAGAAACTCCCACAGAGGAAGAGATACTACATAAAATACTGTCTTGTGCTGAAATGGACAGGCTTACGATGGAATTGAAAGATAAGAACGAATCAGAATATTTTGAAATCTGGGATAAATTGTACCATTGGTGGGAATCGAGGAGGACTGTTGTGATTATGAATTAGTGATAAGCAGGAAATGTATATATTCTTATGTTTAGCAAATAGTAAAAATGGATTTAGTACTGTATATAAAGTTTGTATATATTTATACAGAGATAAAGAATTGTATCCAGGAAGAGAAATAACTTGATGGAAATGTTTAACTGGAATATTACGTCATGTCCAATGGTTTTTTTCTTTTTTAATTGTATTATAAATAAACCTTTTTAAAAATTAAAAATAAAAAAAAATTTCCAGCATGGCTGAGTATATTAAAATGTTTGAATTTTTCAATCTTCCAATAGATGATTCCTTCTTGAATCCTTCACTATTGTTGTATTTATGAATTATGATTTGTATGTGTATATGCTTGTATATCATTCACCGCATCACCCTGAGTATAGTTGTCCTCAGAACACAAGACATGTTAACAAGCAAAGCAAAGATGTCTTTGTGTCTTTAAGTTTTCAAACATGTTACCTGCATTATTTGCTTGTAATTCTTACAACAATGCTACAAGCTTATTGTTCCCCATTTTTTCATAAAAGATTAGGGGCTGAGTGAGAGTGGGCTATCCAAAGCACTTTCCTAGATCAGTGATATGCAGTGATGTACAACTGCATCAGGGATTTCCTGATTGGTTACTCAACATGGAAAAATGAAACACTTACCAGGAGCCTTTGCTGGTCATGCACGATCCCCTGCCAGCATTTTGGATCAACCCAAATTAGCACGATCAGAACTCCTTGTCCAATTATATACTACTAAAATTCTCATATTTGTGTATAACTTTTAACTGGGTGAAGCTGTGCATCGTAAGGCAACAAAACAAGTACAAAATGTCATAAAACATTTCCTGTGGTCAGTTCTGAATGTTTGTGCTATGAAGTTCAATATGAGCAATGTTCAAGGTAGATACATTTTTGAATATCTTTCCTGAATTTTTAAGAACTTTTCAAGTATATCTGGTATATCTGAAACAATGACCTAATAGTCTATTATATACTATAAGGCTTAACTGACATAGTAGATCCTCCTCAATTACAATAGCTATAGCAATAGCACTTAGTCTTATATACCGCTTCACAATGCTTTACAGCCCTCTCTAAGCGGTTCACAGAGTCAGCATATTGCCCCCAACAATCTGGGTCCTCATTTTACCCACCTCGGAAGGATGGAAGGCTGAGTCAACCTTGAGCCGGTGAGATTTGAACCGCCGAACTGCAGCTAGCAGTCAGCTGAAGTAGCCTGCAGTACTGCACTCTAACCACTGCGCCACCTCGGCTCTATACAAAAGTACAATGTCATCACTGCATACATCTTCAGGGTCTGTTGAAGATCTATTGTCATATTTGGAGGCTAGAATAATTCCCTAGGAAGAAAGGCTACAATATTTAAACTTCAGGTTGTGAACCAAAATAATTGTGGGTAAAATTATAGATAGCTACAAATACAAAAGACAGATTTCCCACCCCGCCTCCTGGAATACTAGAATCAAAGTTCATCAGATAAGATGAATGGTAAGAAATTCAGGCCAGGCATAGTAATCATGTCATATAATTAATCTGTAAAATTGGCTATCAGTGCCCATGATGGCGACTATATTTGGATAGTCGAAAAGTAAGGGACAAAAGAGAAAGGTTAAGATTTTCACATCAGGACTATCATTTGCTTCCCGAATTGGTATGTCTCTAAATGCTAGTTTGATAGGATTCCAACTGGCAATATTCTTGCATCCATGTCATGACTGTAGGCTTCTCATTGGTCTCTATGAGGCCACTATGGAAACAGGATGCTAAAGAAATTATCAGGTTTCCCAATTTTTTGTGGACACCAATAACTAACACTTCAAAGTACTATTGTATTTGAACCAAACCAGTTTTGTAAGGTCCAAGAAAATTAGTAGATGAGGCTTTGGGATATGAAGAAACCACTGCAGCTAATCTTTATGATGCCCAGTGGTGAAGCAATCCTTATCCAGGAAAGTTTAGCAAGTACAACAATGCAGGCCCACAGCGCTATATCATATTCTCAGCCTTAGACTAAGTGTAACTCCTTTTCTGAGCTTTATTCTCCCAGTGTCTCTTAAGCAAGATTTCTTCAGAAGAAAACTACAGTATATAACCAGCATATGTCAAAGTACCTTATGGCAGAGCTGTCCCAAAGGTGCTTTTTCAGGTGGTAACTGGACTTTCTTGTTTTTAATTTTGAAGACGTTTCACTTCTCATCCAAGAAGCTGCTTCAGCTCTGACAGGATAGTGGGGAATGGATCAGAGGTGGTATTCAGCCGGTTCGCACCGGTTCAGGCGAACCAGTAGGGGAAATTTGACCTGGTTCGCTGAACCAGTAACAACCTCTGGCTGGCCCCACCCCTGCCTGCCCAGTCGCCCGGTCACCGCTCGCCCCCACCTGCCCGCCCGCTCACTCACTCGCCCTGCCCGCCCGCTCACCCCACCCACCCTCACCTTATAAATGTTGCCTTCGCTTTGCCACGCTGCCCAGCTAATCGCCTCGCCTGTCGCTCTGCTCATCTCACCAAAGGTAAGAATGCGTGCCGCCCGCTCGCCCTTCGCCTTGGGTCGGGGGCCGGGGCCCAGGGACGTGCCATTCCCCAGCTCCGGCCTTGACCCAGAGCCACTGCCCGCTTGCCTTCTGCCTTGACCGGGTTGGGGAATGCGCCATTTCCTGGCTCTGGCCTTGCCCCGGAGCTGCCGCCCGCTTGCCGTCTGCCTCGACCGGGTTGGGGAGTGCGCCATTCCCCAGCTCCAGCCTTGCCCCAGAGCCACTGCCCACTTGCCGTCCGCCTCCACCAGGTTGGGGAATGCACCATTCCCAAGCTCCGGCCTTGCCCCAGAGCCACCGCCCACTTGCCTTCTGCCTCGACTGGGTTGGGGAATGCGCCATTCTCCAGCTTCAGCCTTGCCCCGGAGCCACTGCCTGCTTGCCTTCTGCCTCGACCGGGTTGGGGAATGCGCCATTACCCAGCTCCGGCCTTGCCCTGAAGCCTCTGCCCGCTCGCCGCCCGCTCTCCCTTAAGTGTGACAAGTCACCCCATTTCCCCTTCTTCAGAGGCCCCAGCCCTTAATCTCCCCACTTCCTCCCCCACGACCACCTCTTTCTTCATCCTGTGGCCACGACCTGACCTTCCCCCCGTGGCTGGCTGCCAGGGAAGGCAAGCCAGGGCTGAGGCTGAGGCTGAGGCTGAGGCTGAGGCTGAGCCGTTGCCGCTGGGCTCCCTGCCAGCCCACATCTTGCCCCCCTTGTCATGAGATGCCTGCAGCCGCCGCATCTTTTTTTCGGTGCGGCTGGACTCCAAAGACGCGGCGGCTGCAGGCTTCTTGCAGCAAAAATTACCAACCTCTGGCTCCACTCCGCTTCTCGAATGCGCCGCCGCTGCCACCCTATTCTATGCACCAGCCTCGCACGTGCACCCCATTGCCTGCTGCCACTGCGCCAGAGGGACTTGCCCGGGCAAGTCTTTTTTTCGGTGCGGCTGGAGTCCCTCCGGCGCAGTGGCAGCAGGCAATGGGGTGCGCATGCGCGGCTGGTGCATAGAACAGGGTGGCAGGGCGAGAAGCGTTCAAGAAGCAGAGCAGAGCTGGAGGTCGGTAATTTTCGCTGCAAGAAGCCTGCAGCCGCCATGTCTTTTTTTCGGTGTGGCTGGACTCCAGCCGCACCGAAAAAAGATGTGGCGGTTGCAGGCATCTCACGACAAGGGGGGCAAGATGCGGGTGGTGGGAAGCCCAGCTGTGACGGCTCAGCCCTGGCTTGCCTTCCCTGGCAGCCAGCTGTGGGAGGAAGGTAAGGTTGCGGCCGCAGGACGAAGAAAGAGGCGGTCGTGGGGGAGGAAGCAGGGAGATTAAGGGCCGGGACCTCTGAAGGAGGGGAAACGGGGCGACACGTCACACTTAAAGGAAAGTGGGCAGTGAGCAGGCAGAGGCTCTGGGGCCTCGGGGAATGGGTGATGTTAAGGAAAAATATAGTATTAATTCAAATTTTTTTCCTACCGGGTTCTGTGGGCGTGGCTTGGTGGGGGGGTTATGTGACTGAGTGGGCATGGCCAACTAGATGTCACTCACAGCAAGGTGTCACCCCTCAGTCACATGACCCGCCCACCAAGCCACAGAACCGGTAGGGGAAAAAATTGAATACCACCATTGGAATGGTTCCACTGAGCTGCGGTGGCGCAGTGGTTAGAGTGCAGTACTGCAGGCTACTTCTGCTGACTGCCGGCTGCCTGCAATTTGGCAGATCAAATCTCACCAGGCTCAAGGTTGACTCAGCTTTCCATCCTTCCGAGGTGGGTAAAATGAAGACCCAAATTGTTGGGAGCAAGATGCTGACTCTGTAAACCGCTTAGAGAGGGCTGTAAAGCACTGTAAAGTGGTATATAAGTCTAAGTGCTATTGCTATTGCCTCCTGAAAAGCACCTTTGGGACAACCATGACCTGGATGACTGAGAATTTCTAGACACTTAAGGCAGAGCCTTCTTTCTTTTCTTTTTCTCCCCTTTTCTGTGAATGGGAAGTTTTTTTTCCATTGCTATCAGAGAAGGCTACATCTGTTGTTCATCTACCTGTCTCCTCAATCTTCATCATCTGGGAACTAACCTTTACTTCCTATAATAGTTAACACTTTGATTGAAATTTGCTGCTACACATTTCCATTGGGCTTCTTGACCAGGCATTGCACCAGACTTATGTCATATGTATATGAGGGTATATGTTAATTAAGTAGACATACATTTATTAAAAGAGGGGACATAAACACTCCTAGTGTTCTTGGAGGTCTCTATATGAAATCATAATTGAAAGCGTTACCAAAAAAGAGACTGATTGAGAAAGCTTTGTTTCAAATATGGAAATCCTCTTAAACGATTCAGAGGATTAGAGTTAGCTACAGGGCATGGAAAGGAACCACATATACTTGCCTGTGCATGTGTACCTAATTTGTAATTTTAGCAAAACTAATCCTACATTTGCATCTAAAAACAGTTTATTCGCAAAAAATTGGACCGCATCCTACTACATTGGTTAATTTCTTCGTAGTTTATTTTCCAAATATACCACCTTTCCAATTTCTTAGTAATTTATCTATCCACCATTTTCACAACATTCAACTGGAAAAACACTGTCTCCCTTGGATTCTTTTCTTGGCAGATAATACTTGGCTCAGAACTATGATTCTAAGGAGCATCTATGATGGGCCAATTATATATATCTATCTATTAGAATGAATATCTTTTCTTTGCAAGGATTAATGTGTTGAAAAGATGTTATACCAGTGGTGGGATTCAAAAAATTTTACTACCGGTTCTGTGGGCGTGGCTTGGTGGGCGTGGCAGGGGAAGGATACTGTAAAATCTCCATTCCCTCCCCACTCCAGGGGAAGGTTACTGCAAAATCCCCGTTTCCTCCCGATCAGCTGGGACTTGGGAGGCAGAGAATAGATGGGGGTGGGGCCAGTCAGAGGCGGTATTTACCGGTTCTCCGAACTACTCAAAATTTCCGCTACTGGTTCTCCAAACTACTCAAAATTTCCGCTACCGGTTCTCCAGAACTGGTCAGAACCTGCTGAAACCCACCTCTGTGTTGTACCCAGCAATTTGTACCATGTGACTTGTAGATGTGTGCTATGTCTTTCGTAAAAATACTTTTAAATGCTTTTCTTATAGGCATCTGCTGATCTAATCCTTACCCCTCTTCACTATTTTAATCCTAGTAAGAGATATCATTATTATTTCCACAAGTTTCTGATTTCATTTCAAGAACAGCCAAGAAAATGTTTTGGATCTCAAATGCATTTACTTCCGAAAGACAAAAGAGCTGCTGTATCAAGTTCATATCTGTTTAGGGGGAGGGGGGGTACCAAGTTATAGTGTACTATATTTCTACCCAAATAGCGGAGAATCTGCCAACTTAGATCTCCAAGGCTGCTAAATTTCATCTTTATGATAGGTCAATTTGATTTTGCCTTCTCTTCAACTGCAGGAATCCATAACAGTCTGGCACAAGAAAAATAAATGGCTTCCAAATATACTGAAACTGATAAGTTCCTCCAGAGGTTGGGTAGTTTAGAGCCTTCCAGTTGTGATTGAATGCCAAAACATGTCAGCCCCTGTCACCATGGGCAATGAATGGAGATTATCAGGAGTTGAGATCCAACTGTATCTGGAAAGTCCACTAGGATTCTCCCTGAGCTACATTCTTCCAGTGAGCTTTTATTTATTTCAGTGAAATAATTTAGGATACTATATAGCCTTTTCTGTATTCTGAGATAAATTTCTGTGAACTAGTTCTCTTCAGGACTACCTTACCCTTCCTCTTGATGCTCTTTGTGTTGTCAAGGATTTCTTTAACATTAGTGACATATTATAAGCTTTGAACGGTATTACATTTTTTTTGCTAATGGAACTATGAGTCAGTTATCCACTTGTTGAGTCAGCAGATCATAACCACTAGTTTCCATTGGATCTCTTACTCTGATGTCATAGTATGCAACATCACAAAGGACCCTGTCCCAACCAATCAATTATTATGGAGCAGTGGGAGTAATTTTCGTTCATTAGCTATAAGGTCCATCAATATCTTGGCTAAAAAAAAATAGCTAAGAATTCCCTAGCAGTGCTCAAATGAATAACCTTGGGATTTTTTTTTTATAGATGGATACAGCATTTCAAAAATGCTTTTAAAACAGGATTCCACTACTATATTCATAGTGTTGTACCGTAGCTTTATTTTTCCTTTAAAACTACTTTTAGTCATGTCAATTATCTGCTTTAATGAGACCACCCTCTTTTCTTTTAAAATTAGTTTTGTCTTTGGATTGGAGCAGAATCTTCTTCATGATTCCAAACAGAATAAATGAAGAGGTTGTTAAACAGGGACTTTCCATATTTAACATGGAAGCATATAAAAGAGAAAAACCCACATCAATACCTTACTTAGGTTCTGAACAAATATGCAGTCAACTTGGAAAGAAAAAGCAGTTCCATATTTGACGTACATCTTTCCATCACTAAGTGCAAATGGATTTTTTAATGGCTGTATTATGTAACAACCAGAGGATAAAACCAGTGTTTTCAGTTGGCTGATCTGTCCTGTGTTTTTGAAAAATTTTCAAGGAACCAGTTTTGCTTCCCTTTCATGCTTTGATCAGCACCCAACCAGGGGATTCTATGCAGATACCCCCAGAAGTAAGTCCTACTGAACTCAGTTGATTGAAGACAGCTTTGTGTGGCTGCTGTTTATGAATTCTGGAGAGTTACAACCCTCAACCAATCTGCCAAGTTGAGAAATGCTTCTCTACAAGGAAGCCATTGCAGATGTTCAACTCAAACTTTCTTACCTGAATGTCTTCTATTTTTTTTCCTGACTTTAAATGCTACATTTATTGTCATCTTAGCATTTATTGTCATCAATCAATCAATCAATCAATGCAACTTTTTCCATCCTTTCCCTTGCCTACTGGTTGTCTCTTGAGTCATCCAATGTCTTTCAACCTTTAAGGAACATAGCAAGGAAACACATGGCAACTATAGAAATGTAGTAATGCATGATAGAAGACTTCCCTACTCACTATTTTGTCCAACTTCTCCATCTATGTGTGTATTCCTTTACAGTAAAAGCATCCCACATACACATGCCAGCATTTAAGCCTAGGAACATGAGTTTGCACTTTAACTAATACCCACCCACCCACCAAGCTCAACTATGCTCTTTCTGGGTGGCTCAGAGAATAGCACATTACAGTGGAAACACCCATTTATTTCATTCATTTCATTTACTGCCATTTATAATATTTTCCACTATTTGGAGATAATGAATTCAGCCATATATATTTTTTTTTGCCAAGGTTATACAGCTGATTTATTGCCAAAAATTATCTGGGATCTCTTTCTCTCTTCCCTCTCCTATTCCCACTTCATTTTCTTCCTTTTTGGAGAAAAAAAGTTATTGCCCTTGCTCTTCCAAGAAACCTTGGAGGGTTTGTTTTTGTAAAAAATAATAATAATAATAATAAAACTAATACTAGGCCTATTAACAATGCACTCCAATTAGTTTGAGCTCTCCCGTAGTTAGAGAAGGAAGCAATCCCTACAGGATGATGGCTTCAAGAGTTTTAATTGTTTGAGATAATTAACTACAGGCAAGAAATCTGGAATTGCTATTAGCTCTCTTTCTTGCACGAGTTCACTAATAGTCTTTTCAGATATATTAGTTTGTCCATATCTTTGATTTTTATTATTCCTTTTGGCTAAACTATTACTTAAAAGCCAGCCGCTATTCTGCTGGATAACCTCACAAACGGTATTGTCAAGGTTCCAAATAGCATCCAAAACTAAATCAGAGTCCAAGGCAAAGTATTGCGCAAAGTTCCAATTTATTAGCAGAGCCATGTTGGCAGATCTGTGAGAAACCCAAATCTGACGCTACGAGGGTTTCTCCATCCAGTTGAAAGATCAAGCCCCTTGTCCCCACACCCACAAGTTCATCACGTTAGCCAGTCGTCTTCTGCCAGCGTGTCAGTTACTCCCATCAGCTTCCGGGCAGGTGCTGGACAAAGGATGACCTTGAGAATCTAAAGGAATTTGTTATGGCTACAGGTCTACATCCCTCATGCAACAGCCCCTCCCAAATTCCCACAGCAAGAATACATTCTCAAGCGTAAAGTGTGGCAGGCCAAAGTCTCTAATAAGATATGGCTTCGGCCTGACAGGTATCTGGTCTCATTCTAAAATTTACTATAAAGTAAAAGTATACCCATCACAACCTTCAGAACAGGTCATCATCCAGAGAGTTTGGGGAAATAAATTTGTTGCTTTTTCACTGATCCAAAAAAATATGGCTGTTGAGTGGTATTTAAATTTAATAATTTTTTTATCAACAGCAACAATAAAGTACCGATTAACCTTTAAAAAGCAGTTCAGGGTGTTCTTACATTCTTGTGATTTCCTATGGATAAATCACATTTGGAATCACTCCTGCCTCCAGGATCTTTAGAATACTCTGCTGTTCTTGACTGCCAAAATTGAAAAAATGCAAAACCTGGGGGGGGGGGGAGGAAATATCACCCGGCCATTTTTGCTGTTCTTGGAATATTAGTAAATCAACCCAGAAGCATAAAAAGATGATCAACATGAACAGACACAAGTCAGCCGTGTTCATTTATCAGTTAGCTTAACAGTGGAATCTTCTGGTCTGTTTATTTTCTTGTTGTCTGTGTCTGTTTTAATGAAAAACCCAGGGAAGAGTTTACCATACTGTTTAGAAGCAACAGAAGATTGGGTTTCCTAGGTATACCAAATGGCTAGAGAGCTAAACCTATCATTAACTCCAAAGCATTACCTGGGTGTTCACCTTCACTGCTGCTTCAGTGTGAACTCTTTATTCAGTGCCTGCCTTTCCCATAATGCAGTACACTTCCTAGAATATTCTTGTGGCAATTTAGCTGTGATGCACCCACACCCCATTGCTTTCATTAGGCAGATCGTAATCCAGAGATGTAGCTAATGATTCAAAGTTAGTGCTAGAAACAGAGCATCTCAGAAGTGGTCTGCTGGTTTATGTATCTTGAGTAACATAACAAGTTCCAGAAGGCATAGTTCTTTATTTCAAAGAAATCCAAACTTTTCCCTTGCCTATATCCTAATTGCAAATGTTTCTTGGTACCATGCCTGTAAGCTGTATAAGAAAAGGATGGATCCTGGAGTTACTCTCATAAACTTATTTTCATTAGCTTTAAACTTCGATACATTTTTTTCATTATTTTATTCACATATTTAATAATGTTGAATATATGGTTAATAGAATATATGGTTAATTAGTTTGTTATTTGGAAGGCAATTTGTTTTATTCTGTTTAGTGGTTAGGCTTTCTGTTTTATGGCTATTTCAGGAAAATGCTGCCTTTTGTTTGGGGAACTGTCAGTGAGTCATTCTGGCCTCATTGGGTTTTTTTTAGTTGCCAAGTGTGCAATCTTCCTGTCTCATTAAATGGCATGGATGTGGGTGTCTGCACACATATACACATACACAATTCTCAGGAAACTACAAAATCATCATCATCATCATCATCATCATCTTTCAAAACAAGGAAATACCTGAAATGGTTCACAATGGATGGATACATGTATGTATGTATGTATGTATGTATGTATGTATGTATGTATATATGTGTGTGTGTGTCTGTGTCTGTGTGTGTGCGTCTGTGTGTGTATAGTTCAAGCATATATGCAAACTTCCAAACAAAATACTGGATTGCAACTTCGCAGTTGTGTTTTAGTAATAACATACATGAATCTCACTGGCATTTCTAGAAACAGCTATAATGCTAGACTTTACTTTGAAGCATGCAGGATTTCGTTTTATAAATCAAGCAAATTAATCTTAAAGAAATGCAAATTATCATGCCATAAAGAGAAACTGGGCATATGCCATGTTGAATTCAGCTTTAATACACTTAGGGTTTTAAAGGTAAAAACAAAAACAGATTTATGCTGTACAGAAGAGTTAATGCCATCTTACTGTGGGCTGCAAATTATAACAGGATTTGGTAGATCTCAGTACTGAAGCTAGGATGTCTGTTCTCAATTACCAGCCCCTTTTAGGAGCCTACGAACTATAGTCTGAACTAACTTCAAAGCTATCACACAATGCATTAAAGTAATCAATCAAAATATAAAAAAAATGCTATAGATGTTAAGCCTAAAACACTGAAGAGTCTTCCAGTTCTTAAAATCAAAATTCTTTTCTTTTGTTTTTTAATTTATTGGATACTGATTAGTCAGTTATTACAATAATATACAATATTATAATATTTAAAAATTGTGACTGGAATCATCAAGAAAATCACCTGTGCTTAACAGCAACAAAACTTTCATTATGGTGTATTCTTCAAAGCTAAGCTGCAGACGAACAAATTGAAGGCTGATCTTAGGAGGGAGGGGCGGGGAGGCAGGCAGGCAGATGATAGATAGGTAGATAGGTAGATAGATAGATAGACAGACAGACAGACAGACAGTACTATGGAACAGACATTCTTTATGTATAATAGTTTTTCTAACACTGCATGAGGTTAGAGCAAATAATATTTCAAAGTCCCTCAATCCCACAATAGCATAAACTTTCTCTGAAAAAAAAGGGGGGGGAGCTAGAGAAATACTTCCAAAGGATGATCAATGCCTATTTTTAACAGATCTGTATTAAAATGGAATTGGAACGTTAAATTTGCCAGAAGCACATTCTTTCTTTCATTATACCATCACTATTAGTTTTGGCACTATTTGTGACTTTGTGGGAAGGGGGAGGGGAGGGACATTGATGCCCTGCTGAGAATAATCTACCATCCAAACTATATTCAGCACTAAATTTTCTGATTCACTGGGCCAGTGTGAGTATTGAATTAATTTGCTACTGATTAGACATCGAAGGGATATGAAAGCAAACCACACTGAATGGGAAGACATTCTGCTATTTGACTTGATACATATAGTCAGTCTCCTCCATCTGGGAAAGATCCAAATTTCATAATGCAGAGAAAACCCACTGAAATCTGTCAGATTAAGTCATGTCTAACGTGTCCCATTTATTTCAGAAGGGATAATTATGTGTGGATCCAACACAATATTCTTTGGAGACTTGTTTTTTTTTTTATATACAAATATCAAAACAAAACCATCAACTTTCTAATTGTACTAGAGCAGTTGTTTGTTTGAATTGTTTATATGTTGTTTTTAAAGCACATTGACAAGTGTTGGGCATCCATTTGTTTGCAAACTACATTCCCCCCCCCCCCAAAAAAAATCATTTCAAAATGGGTGTGCTCAGTTCTCAACCATCAGCTCCATTTAAGAAATGGCACCATTTTCCTTAGTGGCCACTCTTTTGCATAAACAATCCTTGAATGACTTTTCTGAAATTTGGCACAAGGTCTATTGTAGCTATAGAATTAGTCCCCAAGGAACCATGATAGAGACTTTTTTCAAATGTCAGATTTTAATGGACCTCAAAGATTTCTGAGTCACTTTTATGAAATTTGGCAGGTTTGGCCCCATTTTAAAGATCTAACTAAGATCCTATTTGGCTGAAAAACAAGGGAAGGGAAGGGAAGGGAAGGGAGATGGAGAAGAAGAGGGAG
>QLTV01000974.1:8007329-8027203 GCA_003457575.1 Thermophis baileyi | reverse complement strand
AGTAGGTCCTGACAGGTTCTGGAGAACCGGTAGCGGAAATTTTGAATAGTCCGGAGAACCGGTAGAGGAAATTTGGAGTAGTTTGGAGAACCGGCAAATACCACCTCTGGCTGGCCCCAGAGTGGGGTGGGAATGGAGATTTTGCAATATCCTTCCCCCAGGAGTGGGGAGGGAATGGGGATTTTGCAGTATCCTTCCCCTGCCACGCCCACCAAGCCACGCCCACCAAGCCACACCATGCCCACCAAGCCACGCCCACCAAGCCACACCATGCCCACCAAGCCACGCCCACAGAACCGGTAGTAAAAAAAAATTGGATTTCACCACTGGAAGGAAGGAAGGGTTGTTTGTGTTTCCTGAGTCAGTGAAATGGATAAAACTCTGTTTAAACTTATATTCTTCTAGATTTAAGTAAAAACTATAGTTTGGTCATTTCAAAAGCTCCAGATCAAGTCATTAGTTCAGTCTTTGAATATCCATAATATAAATGAACAATATCATGTGTTGTGTGTATAAATCAAATATCTTTGGAGAAAAATCCAGCTTTCAATGAAAAACTTCGCATTTCGTTTCCAATTAACTTCTTCTACAAGGTCGTCCGTCCTTTTGCTTTTATTTAAAGCACTATTTTACTTTTTCAAAGGAATTGATCTGAACAGTGCAAGATATACTGCCTTCACAATAGTAAGCCTCTGTGGAAAGGTTTTGTCCCTTAAGATCTTTCTTGTTGCTGTCATGCAGAATATTTTCTTCTTATTTATAGTACATACAAGTGAGACTTGTCCCGAAATATTGCAGTATATCTTCTCCTGCTCTCATCCTGCGGATTTCTCTTCTAACTGCCATTTTATTATATTCCACGGCTACTGAGCAACGTCAGACCCCGCTAGACTGCAATTTGAAAAGGCTGGTGTGTGGCCACTTTATTTACTGATTTATTGATTTTATCTATTTTTATTTTTCCCTAATGTTCAATCTCCCCAAAGCATACACATCTCTCCTTCTTGATTCTCACTGGTTCCATTCTGAGTTCCATTGAGTTGGCATTTATCACAAACATGAGTTCTCAGCGCAATTTGGCTTTGCCTTCCATGGTAGCCCAATTACGTGGCAGTAGCTAGCTGAGTTTGGCGGATGTTGAAAAAACTAAGCAAGGTCAATCCCAGGCTAGATGGAGAAGTTCCCCGTGTTGCAGCAAACCAATCCCATATTGTGGTCAAAAAACTTCATGGGCATATCCATCATGACACCAGCTTAGTTTAAAGCAGACTTTCCCTTCCCTTCTCGGATACTTAGGGTTGTGCAACTCAAGAGGTTTAGGTTTGATGGTATCCTAAATATGTGTCAACCTAATACACACATAAAACACACTTTTAGAATTGCTATAAGGGGGTGCAATAGCTCAGCAATTAAAGACGCTGAGGTTGTCAGCTGGAAAGCTGACACTCTGGGTTGGAGACCCGAGCGCTGCGCGACAGGGTGAGCCCCCGTTATTCACCCCAGTTCCTGCCCATCTAGCAGTTCAAAAGCATGCAAATGCAAGTAGATAAATAGGTACCACTTAAGTGAGAAGGTAATCGTTCTATGTACCTCGGCATATAGTCATGCTGGCCACATGACCATGGAAATGTCTTCAGACAATGCTGGCTCCCTCGGCTAAGAAACAGAGATAAGCACCATTCCCCCTGGAGTCAGACATGACTGGACAGGGGAAATCTTTACCTACATAGCATGGAATTGCTATGGTATCATGTGCCAGATATGAAACAGAAAGCGGCTTTGAAATATGCCTGTCGGACCATAGGAAATGTCAGAATAGAGAGCATATGAAAGTTTGTTATGTTACCGGCGTTGTTGGTTCTTTGGGCTTAGAACTGCCCACGAAGTCTCCTGCCATTTCAAGTGGAGATTTCTCTTCAGCTGTACTTCCTGAGATCCTTTAATGATCAGACTGAATCTGAAACCCTGATGATGCAACGATTGTGCTGTGTGTGATGTCCCTTCTCCTTTTACTTAATAGTTCTTTGCCAGTGAAAACTAGAAAACGCATGGAGGGAATGATCTGATAAGTCTGAATAAACTTCCCTTGAAAGGAACTTTCTAAAGATCTTTATAATATAATAAACTCTATCCAGATATGCCTTTCATGCAGAAAGATCCAGATTGGTTGGTCCTGTCCTTGATATGGGGGAGTCAGTTATCCCTGTCCCCAGCCTCTACATCAGGGGTGCACAACGTTGCCTGGGATGACAGGTACAGTTGAGCTTTGAGTGGGCCACTAGGGTTACATTCATAAAAATAGTTGACAACCTCCTTTTCCCCCCCCCCCTTCTCTTCCATTCTGATTCTCAGAGGCTGCCTGGACAAGTCCCTATAGCAGTGGTTCTCAACCTTTCTAATGCCGTGACATCCCCGTGACACCCCCCCACCGCTGCGACCCCACCACCACTGTGACCCCCGCCCCCTCCCCGCGTGGGATAAGGTGACAAAGGGGGCGTGGCACCAGGGGTGAAATGCTCCCAGTTCGGGCTTGCCTGCGGGTCACCGAACAGCTGATAGCAATGGAAGTGGGAGACTTCGCCCAGACGCTGCCATTTGGGTTCTTTTACCCTCTGCGCATGCGTGGGCGAAGTCTCCCACTTCTGTAGCTACCGGCTGTCCGGCGACCCGCAGGCACGGCCGAACCGGGAGCATTTCACCCCTGCAAGTGACGGTGGCACCAGGATGCGGGCTAACGCGCACGGCGACCCCTGTGAAATGGTTGTTCGACCCCCAAAGGGGTCGTGACCCACAGGTTGAGAACCGCTGCCCTATAGTTTTCTTGGAAAGGTTTTTTAAACCACAGCCTCCTTCTGGAAAGCCTCCTTCTGAGAGAAAGTGACTAGCATAATGTCACCCAGCCGGCTTTGTATCCAAGGTGGGACTAGAATTCATGGTCTCCCAGTTTCTAGCCCGGTGTCTTAACCACAGCACCAAACTGACTCTACAATCTTCTAACTACTTGCCAGTTTGAATGTTTCAGTTCAGGCTTCAGAAACTAGCACTTTTTGCTAAGATGAAATCACAAGTCCCTGCAGCTTTCTTGGGCTGAGAAAGAGTGATTGGCCCAGGGTCATCCATCTGGCTGTGGGTCTAAAGCAGGACTAGAACTCATGGCTTCTATCCTGATACCTTAACCACCACACCAAATTGGCTCTCAGAGACAAAAGCTAACTTGGGTTTAATTTAATGTATATATAATTTTAATTAAAATGAATTACTTGTGTATTAAATAATTTTCTCCTCCTGTTGCATTAAATAATGCTACTTTGATGGTAGCTTCGGGGACCAACACATTTGGGTTCTTGGTGTTCTGCATTTCTGCTGTACCTAGAACCCGTGAAAGGAATCCTTTGTGCAGGTAGCTGTAATCAGACAGTGGAGTCCATGTGCCTGACAGGTCATATGTAACCAGGTTTTTTGTACTAATCAAGATTAAAGTCCGTTTGTAAATAGCACCCTATGGAAATGGGAGATTCTTTCCAACTGAGGCTGAACATGTGGAGAATAAGGTTGGGAAAGCCAGAAAGATCCTGTTTTCTCTACTCAGTTTATATAATTCTGCAAGTTTGAAAGAAATGACTACAGCTTTCTGTTGGAAGTAAGAACACCTACTGAGCAGGTTCAAACCTTTATCCCTAGAAGATGAATATCGCATTGCACTTAGGGGTATTGCAAAGTGAAATAAAGCATTTTATTTATACAACATTTTCCAAACTAAAAGGAACATAACAGATGTATAAAAGGAGAAATGTTTTGGAAAACATTTTTCCATTTGTTATGATTAGTGCTGAGTGACAAAACAAGCTGCATGGCTATTCATTAAACAAAATGTGTCTGTAGACACATTATAACTCACAAGTCCTACACTAATCATCATAAAGTGTTGTAATTTCACACAAAAAAGGCCCTTTGAAAATGTAACTTTTGATCCAAGAGCAAGAGCCTAAAGAGAATGCAAATGAACAAATAACTAACTAAATAAGTGATCACATACTCCATTGCAGTCTTTTTTTTAATTACTTTTTTTGGTGATCTATTCAGGGAAATTTAGGAGTAGCAATAACGGAACCAAAGGGGCTGAAAGTAATTTTTCCAATTCGGCATTATTAGTCTATATTAAACATTACTATTCCTGTGGCGGTTCCTCCAAACAGAATGGGTCATGAATTTTAGCCATCTCCTTAAGTTTCAGTTGTTCTCCCTATCAGAAAGAGAATTGCCTTGGTTTTATTACAATCCAGTTAAATGGAACACATTGACTTGGAGTAAGTTCAGAAAAAAAGTCACAGATCTAGACATCTTCAGACTTTAGCTTTGAGGATGTAGATATGGTCAGCTAAAAGCTGATGGTCATGTAATGATCAAAACAATACTCTGAAGCATCTTAAAGGAAACATATTTTGGCATTGGTTTTTATATACTTCCTCTTTAAGTATTGCAAGAAGTGTAGAAAGATATATTATAAACACTTTAGAGCCATGTTCAGTGAATGGGTCACTTCTAATTTTTGTTGCAATAGACTAAGATGGCTTCCCTTTGAAAATGATAGTGGCAATAAAATATAAGCCCTCCATGTCTAGCACTAGACCAGGGGTGTCAAACTCGATTTAATTGAAGGGCCGCATCAGGGTTGTGTTTGACCTCGGGGGGGCATAGCTGGCATGGGCGTGGCCAGGATAGGCATGGCTGGGATGGGCATGACCAGCTTGACGTCACTCATTGAGGCTCTGTTTTCGGCCGTAACAGCCTCCTGCAGCCCTCTGCCAGTGAAAACGGAGCTCGGGGAGGCCACGCGCGGCCCTCCCAAGCTCCATTTTCGCTGGCAGAAGCACCATGGGCTGGTCCTTTGTTGTTTCCAGGGTGGCCCCACGGGCCAGATCTAAACACCCCGTGGGCCATATCCGGCCCGCGGGCCTTTTGAGTTTGACACCCCTGCACTAGACTCATAATCTAACAGATGATGGACTTTGGACCAGTCACTAGCTTCAGTTCTATGTACCCCTTTGCCTTGTTGTAGTGTGGATAAAAGTATGTGATGTTGAAGATTCCCAGACTATAAATAAAAAATAAGAAAAGCGGATAAAGAGAGGAAAGGAAAACAGGAGCTATTAGACTCTGGATTTGGAGTACTCTTCCCTCCTTCACTTTGCTCATCAACAAGCTTATGAGATGGTCAAGAAAGAAAGAAAAATATGCTACTAGCTTATTAAGTTTTGTGACTCTATAGAAATTGGTATAAGTTAATTCATCTCTATAGTTTAAATCCTCAGTGTTCCTTGACCAATGTCAACACTGGTTGAGGCCAATAGGACTTATGGTGAGAATCTCTTGGAGAACATCACAATGCAGAAAGCAGCTCTACAGTAAACACTATAGTATGCAGTATTCTTCCCAGGAAAAAATAAATACTATTCCTAGAAAAGAAAAAGAAAAAGAAAACATATGCCCACAGTACAGTGGTGGTGCTTCCCTGCGTAGCCTTTCTGAACATGTACTGATTTATGGAATCTATACCATCTTTCTGTTAGGGAAAGATGATCTGATTGGTTAACAAAAACTGTAAACCAAAAATCCAACAAACCTACTCAATATGCCTGGTGTAATCAGCTAAAAATAGATGAGTCCTTTAACCTTCTTCTTACCATGTTGCCCCAGTACAGTAACATTCTTATTCACATTAAAAAAACAACAACAACGAAAATGCATGTCCATCAATGTGACACAATCAAAAATTCACCCACAGCACATTTATTTATTAATTCCATCCAGTTAATTCAGTAATCAGGTTAAGCATGTGCAAATGCAGCCATAACAGCCTTGGTCTTAAACATTTGTGATAGGGTCTTCTATCTATTTAGGGCAGTGGTTCTCAACCTTCCTAATGCCGCGACCCCCTCCCCGCCCCCTCCCCACGCGCGATGTGACAAAGGGGGTGTGGCACCAAGATGGCGGGCTAGCGCGCGCTTAGGCAACCCCTGTGAAAGAGTCATTCAATCCCCAAAGGGGTCGCGACCCACAGGTTGAGAACCGCTGATTTAGGGTCTTGTAAAGCACTGCTCTTGCTAAAACATAAGGGCTACTGCCAGATGTTCTGATTTCTGTCCCCTCCAGCCAGAGCAACAGAGAAATGTTTGCAACATCCTCACAATGGCTTCCCATCAAAGCAGCAGAAGCCTTGGGTCATATAGTCAGCATCTCTCAGAAATTATCAACTTCACTTTCAAGCATGCACCATTCAAAAGTGAAGTTGCAAGGCGAGCTCCTCCATTTCTGTTTCCAAAGAGTAATTCACTCTGAGATGTGGTATCTTCCTTTTCCCTTTCTTTGCAATGAGAGGGGAGGGGGGGGAAAGTCAGGTAGGAGGTGTTGTTGTTTTTTTTTTGCTTTGGCTCTATAAATTATATTCACTTACTGGAATAATAAGAAAAGGGGAGATGACCTGTAAGAAAAGAAGTTTAAAAGTAAGAAGAGGTAATTCATAGCCAAGAGAGAGCCAAAAGTGTACAAACCACAGTGAAAGGAAGTGATATGGGAATCAGAAGAGGAACAGGACATTTATTGAGCCATCAGTATTGCCACTGCTTATACTTCTGCCTCCGCCTTTTCAAAGCCCAAGTGTAGAGGCATGGTGGCTCAGTGGCTTAATGATGCTGGAGATGGTTCAAGTCCTAGCACTGCATAGCAGGGTGAACTCCCGTCATTTGCCTCAGCTTCTGCCCACCTTGCAATTCGAAAGCACGTTTTAGGTGAGTAGAGAAATAGATACCACTTCAGTGGGGAGACGAGTCGGTCAGGGGTGGGTTCTAACTTACCTCGCTGCCGGTTTGCTTCCTCCCGCGCTGCGTGGACGCGCATGTGCATGCGCAGTGCAAAAAAATTTTAAAAAATTTTTTTCCCCAAAAAAAAGCTGAAAACAAGATGGCAACGCATGTGCAGTGCCGGAAATTCGGTTTCTGCGCATGCGCAGAAGAAAAGAAACCTGGAAAAAATTTAAAAAAAAAATCAAAAAATTTTCAAAAAAAAGATGGCGTCCACGGACCGGCACCGACCGAACCAGATCCATGATGTCATCGTGACGTCACCAGCGGGTCGCTACCAGTTCAGGCGAACCGGGAGGAACCGGGAGGAACCCACCTCTGGAGTCGGTGCTTCGTGCAGACGGTTAGAATCCTGATGGCTCTGGACCTTCCTGACTGTGATGCCCATTTGCGAGGCAGCTTCAGAGGAGGGAAAGGGCCCCAAATGACAATGTAGGAAAGCCGCTCATCTTTTTTTTTTTTTTCTGATGGGAAGCTAGTTTGCCCCCTGTGGCACACCTCGGAAAGGGCATGAGCATGAACATAACAGGGCTAGCAGTCTTAGACAGCCAAACTACAACTCTGCATTAGCATTGCAATCTCCTGGCTAATGTAACATCGCCCTACGCTAAATAAATAAAAAGCCCAAGTCTAACCCAGTTGGGATCCCTGCAGTGCTCGCCTCTATTCCAGCCACTCCTTGGCATCACTAAATGTGTTCAATGACACTCCCTGTACAATGGCTGAGACCAGAGGCTTTGAAAGGGGCAAGAGAGAGGAAACATCTTTTGACAGTGGTGCACATGGGGCACAACAAAATGAAACAGAAAGAATGGCCAACTCCTGAATATTAAAACCCAGCCAGAGACTTCTAGATTTTTTTTTTAAAAAAAGGAGAATATAGCTAGGGGAAAATGTTACTATATTGTAACCCTGGTAGGATCATGAGGCTGGTCTCTCCCAAAGGCATTAACCTTCAGATGAGCTGATAAGGATAGATGGGAATCCTGGCATGGGGAACTGAGGTAGGTCCTGCAGGGACTGTAATGTTTGCTCTAGTTAATCAACGTTCATGCCTTTTTAAAAGAAATATTAATCCACAGCCCTGAGTTTCCAATAATATTTCTTGATATTGCTTTATTTTAAACTCTCAGAAACAAAATAAAGGCCCGGCTCTTGGATGTAACTTCCCCAGTACTTTTAAAGAAAAGGAAATGTCCTTACATTTATTTCCAAACAAGAGAATTCCTTTGTGTTACAAAGAAGAGTTTGGTACCAGACATTTTAATCCTTGGACCGGTAAATAACCACAAGACAACTCTCCCAATTTTCCAACCCCCAGATATTTCTATTTATTTCCAGAGTTTGAAGGAAAAAATGCTCCTTTGGCATCTCAAGCTCACCCAACCCAACTCAAGAGACCCAAGCAATGCCTCGGGAAAGAGCCACATCAAACAGAATAAGTCAAACAAATTTTGGGACTCCTTCTTCTGGATTGGCCAAGAGGAATGTAGCTGAGGCCAAGATATGTAAGCTTGCCACCAACTTTTCAGACTCCTAGATTTTAGAGGAACCTAAATTATCCTTAACTGACCTTAATTAATTTAATAGTAATTGATTTTACTTCTGGTTTAATTTAAATTAAATATATTCAATTTTGCTGTTTAGTGTTGACATCATTCAACATCATAAGAGTTGAAGAGCTACGGTGGCACAGTGGTTAGAATGCAGTATTGCAAGCTAACTCTGCCCGCTGCCAACAATTTGATCCTGACCGGCTCAAGATTGATTCAGCATTCTATCCTTCTGAGGTCGGTAAAATGAGGACCCAGATGGTTGGGGGAAATAGCTGACTGTGTAAACTGCTTAGAGAGAGCTACAAAGGGGTCTTTGATGACTCACTGCAGCCAAGTGGGTGTGACTGGGTAGGCGTGGCCAGGTCAACGCAAAGGATTAGGTGCAGCCCACTTGGGGCAGATGACTCAGGGTGGCTGACTTGGGGCAGCTGGGTGGGCATGGCCAAGTGGACACAACCACGTTGGTGTGGCCAGCTAGGGGGCACCAGGTGGGCACAGAACAAGTCACCATGGGCAACTGGATGTGGAGCGAACTCGGCATCCCGCCAAAACAAAAATCACCCGGAGATGTGCTAGCAAACAGGAAGAAGGGAAGTGGCAAAATTCGAAAGGCAAAGGGTGGATTCCCCCCCCCTTTAGAGAAATGCTCCTTTTTTCTTGCTGCTTCCTGAGAAGTTTCTCGCTAACTTTGGCAGGGGAGGGAGAGACTGAGTTGATTCCCCCCACCCTATTTGGTAAATTCAGCAGATTGACTTCCTTTCCTTTCCTTTCCTTCCTTCCTTCTTCTATGTTATAAATATAACAGGTTGTCAGGAAGGATACTATAATTGACAGTACAGAATTGAAAGAGGAGGCAAGGATGGTTCAGCTACCTTCATCCAAGTCCTGATTCTGGTTATCAATGAAAACAACCAATAAGGGTTTTGCCCCATGCTCATATCTGAATTCAGATAATCAAGGGGAGAGAGGCTGCCATATAGCTAAGACCATGGTATATCAGCAACATCCCAATTTTGGCCCAGCATTACTAGTTTGGCCCCATAACTGGCCAATGGCAGGCGATTGTTCAGCCCAACATCTAAGGTCTCCTGGTGAAGAATTGCCACACCACTTTCCCTGCCTCTTGGTCAGGACTGTTGCAAGATACTAAACCTGACTGGACAGACCACCACGAGGGAGAACCATACACAGAGAGAGACACAGATGCACATACACTTTTCATCCAGTCAGGTTTCAGTAATACATGCCAGGTCTGTCCTTTCATCTGGTTTTATTAGAGACAGGCCTGCCATTCAGTAACATCACTCTGAACCTTCAGCTTCAACCGCAACAATACACGAGCACACAATAGATACAAACTTAACGTAAACCGCTCCAAACTCAATTGCAGAAAATACGACTTCAGCAACAGAGTGGTCAATGCCTGGAATGCACTACCTGACTCTGTGGTTTCTTCCCCAAACCCCCAAAACTTTAACCTTAGACTGTCTACCATTGACCTCACCCCATTCCTAAGAGGTCTGTAAGGGGCGTGCATAAGCGCACCAGTGTGCCTACCGTCCCTGTCCTACTGTCCTATTGACCTCATCTATCTATATTCACTTTGATTATGTTTATGTTTATACCTATACATGCTCTCTTGTAATAAATAAATAAATAAATAAATAAATAAATAAATAAATAAAAAACTGCAGCCTCCAGCAATCTGATTACCTGGTTCCTGAGTTAAGACCTGTGGTGTGGAGGGAGATTTCCAATCTTTTATTCCCCAGCACAACTTTCTCCCAGCTTCCAGCTCCTAAATTACTTCCTCTTTACCATTATCTTTCCCTCCCATCTTTATCTTCTCTGTAGTCTCCCCACTCTACCCCATATCCAGGGTTGGTTGCAAAAATCAAATGAGGGGAAATAGACCACACTTTCCTCTTTTCCACTCCCAGGCAGCCACTTGTTAACAATAGCACTGAACTCCTCCATCAGCTCAACCCATTAAGCCTAAACTGGTTCTCACCCAGCACTTTAGCCTCTCATCAGTCAGGAAAGTGGACGTGACTGTTTCCACTCGTATGTGCGCAGGCACACTGGTCATTATGAAAAGAATTACCCCAAGACATGCTGCCTTACATCAAAAATATCCTCACGGACGCCAGCATTTTCTTTAAAACGTTCAAAGGAGAAGGTTATCAAAATTGCTTTGTCAATTTTTGCTGACCTGTTCTTTGCATTCTTCCTATTTCATGGCCTAAAACTGACTTCTCTGTGATTTAAGCTCATTGCTTTTTGTCCTGTATTTGGTGGATTAGGTAACTATTGCATCGCAGTGTGGAGAGAAGCGTTTTTAAAATCAGGCTTAAAGTTTAGTAGATGATACAACTAGAAGAGATCAGCAAAGAGCGCCTGCTTTCTGGATTCCTGCCCACCCTTGTTAGGATATTCCTGCAGCGTCTGCCATATTACCATGTAAGAGCAAAAACTCACAAAAGCCTTGCAGATCTGCCCACTCGACATAATAAGAAAGAGCTGACAAGGATAAGATTGGGGCCGACAATTCCAAGGGGTTTTGTTGTGCGTTTTTCCAAGCACCGAAAAGCATGCTTGGCATTAATTGCTAATTCTATTTCAGTCAGCTTGGCTCCGATACAAAAGCAACTGGCCGTAACTAACTAATAAGGGGTCTGTGGAATTATTTTGACTCTGTTGCATTTTCAAGCAGAAACATCAGACTTTAATCTCAGGTGCCTAGTTCTCTTATAAATATATTAGCACCATAATGGAAGAGTTTTGAATGGGATTATAACTACAGAGGCAGCTGCTGGGCCGGGCAAAGGTGCGTACGGCTGACAATACGGTTTAAGGAAATGAATGTGAGTCCAAGTGGCAAAACAGTGGCATTGCACACATGCAAAGAACCTCACGGCTTAATGATAATGGGATCACGTTGCATATTTCAATGGATAGCCAAATATGCTTAGAAAAGCAATCTCTGGGCACGCCCATCACCCACTGCAATTGCCACTCCTGGGGCTCAAAATTGTTCAACAAAGGACATGCACATTTGAAAGAAAGGGCTGAAAGAAGAAGCTTTCATGAGCACAAGGCAACATGAATGGGGTGTTATCCAAGGGAACAGGCCTTAGACTCTGCCCCTCTTTCTTTAATATGGCCTTCTCCACTGAGTTGCCATAGCTCTCGAGCCACACATCCTACAACTCTTCAAAAGACATTGATGGCCAGAGGTATACATGTGTACATGTTAATAAATGGTTACAACCTGTCAAAAAGACACCTCACAGAAGCATTCCTGGGATAACTGAGGGTCAATGAAAATGTAATGTCCACATACACCAATGTTGCCCACAGGTAAGTTTCCAAGATGAGTGTACTAATCCTTTCAAATGCAGCATGCTCTTCTTCTCCCTCTTTATATCTGAATATATCCCTTACTTGACAATCCTCTCATGTTATGTCTCTATTAGATCTATTAGCTGCCCTCCTCCAAAATATAATTGTCCCTTTTCATTCAGTCACACACACAAAAGCTTTTTTTTTAAATAAATTCATGTTACGTGTTACAAAGGAGAACTTTGTCTGATTGAAACAGCAGTGTTGGGAGACCGACTAACTTCCTCTCAAAGATATAGGTCTGACTCATACATCACATATTGTTTATCCATGGTTTATTGAAAAAGTATAATTGTCTGGGTTCACATACAACCATGTTTCTCAATCACAATCACCCTAAAACAAATCGGAATGGCATAATGCCATGTACTAACCCATCCATACTGATTTTCTAAGTGCTATTTTTCTTACACAGAGAAAAGATTTATATACATCTGTGACTCTTGGCAACAGAATCTTAAATCACCATAATTTACAAACATACTATGAAGCAGGGGATGAAGAAAAAAAATAACTGAATCAAATTTCTAGTGTCCTTAGATGCAAGCGGTAGGTGCCAAATACCAAACCTGTAGAACAAAAAAGGGGCGTGCATAAGTGCACCAGCGTGCCTACCGTCCCTGTCCTACTGTCCTATTGTCCTCGTCTATCTGTATTCACCTTGATTATGTTTATGTTTATACCTATACCTGCTACCTTGTACATGTTTGACAAACAAATAAATAAAATAAATAAATAAAATAAATAAATAAAATCACTGTTGAGGATGCCCAGCTGAAACAGTTTCAAATATTTTGAAAAATATCATCTCAAGCAATGGTCTTTGGACAAAGAAATTGAGTCCAGGATCAGCAAGACCAGCCAGGCACTGGGGAAGTTCAGCCAACACAACACATCATCTGTATCTCCACAAAGCTGAAAGACTACAAAGTTGTAGTTATCCCTTCTCTCCTACATGGAGAGAACTCTGTACTGAAGGGAAAATCAAGCAACTGGAGAAATTTCACATAAACACTCTCTGCTCCATTCTCAGCATTCATTGGCAAGATCATGCCTCCAACCTGGAGGTCTTGGATCGTGTGGAGGCCACCAAAAATGAGTCCCTGATTATCATAGCGTAGATAAGATGGGTGGGACACATAATCAGAACTGATGACATATGCCTCACCAGTTGCTGTAGACTATAGTGTACTGGAGTCTAGGAAGAGACCTCAAGGTCAACAACACAAGCACTAAAAAAACATTGTGAAAGAAACCCTATGCCACAGTGCAGGGGTGGGTTCCACTTACCTTCCCCACCGGTTCGCATCGCAACATTTTGCGTGCACGCGCTCGCTCCACTCGCGCGCACACGCGCGTTCCCTCGCGCAATTTTGCTTCCGCACATGCTCAGTAGCTGCAATCAGCCCGAAACACAGCTGAGGAGCTGATCAGCTGTGCTTCCGGTGAAGGAATAAAGGTCAGTATAAACCCGCGGGCGGGCCCTTTTTCAAGCAGCAGAACAGGAAAAATCTTCCAAACAGTAAAAAAATTTCAAACAATTCACAAAAAAGATGGCGGCGCCCATGGACCGGCACCAGCCGATCCACTTCAGTGACATCACCAGCGGGTCGCTACCGGTTCGGGCGATCCGGTCCGAACCGGGAGGAACCCACCCCTTCCACAGTGATAACCAGCCAAGAAAACTAGAAGCTGTAGCTGATGACAGAATTTGCTATGCTATGAAGCCTCCACCAGCTTTGAAGACATGTGCCGCCAAAAACTGATAGAAAACCATGAGTGGCATCACAGAATAACACCCACAGTTACTACAACAATGTATTTCCAGTGCCCCCATTGTGCTAGACAATGGGGGCACTGGAGCCGCGGTGGCGCAGTGGTTAGAGTGCAGTATTGCAGGCTGCTTCTGCTGATCACCGGCTGCCAGCAATTTGGCAGATCGAATCTCACCAGGCTCAAGGTTGACTCAGCCTTCCATCCTTCTGAGGTCGGTAAAATGAGGACCCAGATTGTTGGGGGCAATATGCTGACTCTGTAAACCGCTTAGAGAGTGCTGTAAAGCACTGTAAAGCGGTATATAAATCTAAGTGCTAGTGCTAGTGCTAGACTCTGCACTTCCAGGCTGGTATTGCAGAGCCATTCTATGTCCACAGATGAATTGCACAACAGCGTGTCTTCTTTGAACCCAAAGGACTACATTTTGGTATTGGGATTAATATATTGAAGTGACCCAGGAAAACCATGATTTAAATATATTCTAATGGAAACTCACTGAATGACTTTGAGCCAGTCTCTCTCTCCCCGCCCCCTACCAATCTACCCATAGGGTTCTTATGGGGGGAAATGAGAGAAGGGGTATCACTCTAACAAAGAGATATGTGCATTTAGCAATCTACTATGCAACTTCTGAAAGTGCATAAGACATGTATGTTAGCAAACAGTATACAACACACAAACACACACACACATTTACCTGTAAATAATGAGCATGAGAAATGTCTTCCCCAATACCCCGAAATGTTCAAACAATTTTTTTGACAAATTACTACAGGAATGGGTCAAAATGAACTTACCATTGGAAGAATAAGAAATTAAGCCAAGCAGAACTTGATCAGGCTTCATCCCTTCCTGTACTTCTTAGACTTCACCCCCCCCCCCGCCCTTTAAATAATCACACTTTTATTAATTTCATCAATTATTTGCTGTAATGAATGAAATCCTCAACTGGCCTGTTATCTCAGTGAGTACCTCTTGGCTGCAGAGAACCCTGATAAGAGTCTTCAGAGTTTCCAAATGCTGTCTTAGATAACTGATCTATATCTTTCACTGCACTCTTCCTTGATCATTTGCAGAAGGAAGTTACATAGCCCAGTTGTTCCAAGTCATTGTCAATTATAATGTATTGTAAAGAGATTCAGTACATGAGAACAAGCATGAAAATAATAGGTTGAACTGGATCCCATAGAATATTTGTATGGTATTTTCAGATGAATACCTATGGAAGCAGTGCAACACAGGATGTCCCTTCCTTTCTCCTGCTGAAACAGATCATTGTTACCACCATTAAAAGCTCACCATTGATTTGTGTAGCCAGGTGACACTTTCCCCTTGATTATTCCAGCTGAGCAAGGAGTCCTAAAGAAGTCCTAAAATTGGCTCTTCACCTGTAACTTCCAACTTACAGAGCCTTGGAAGAAATGCTTATAACCCAATGCAATACTATTCTCTAAGGCTGGATGAAGTTAATCAGACCAAATGTAACCCTAGCAGTGAAGATCCTTTTTAACATGACAACCTAGATTCACCACTTTAGAGAGTAGCTTGACCAGGCAAGAGCAGTAGAACTAACCAGGTTATAAATAGAGTCATCATCAAAAATAAATATGAAAAGGGAACAGTGTAAACTCCTACTAATAGTGGAGAATATTTAAGCCTATCTAATTGATTAGTTTGAATTGGTCAAAGTTATAAGGAACACTGAAATTTGATTTGATTAGTTTGAATCGGTCAAAGTTATAAGGAACACTGAAATCTGATTTCATGCTAGCAAAAATGTACTAATAATTATTCAACAGGGAATCACTTACTGGGGGAGAAGATGAGTTCTCCTTTTTAAGCAAAAGCTGACAACCATCCTTCCAGGATACTTCATCGGGAATACACCAAGTACGGCATTGAGTCTCCATAGCCTACAAAGTCTTTATAACTATAATTCTAAGGTTGTAGACGTTGTGTCCATAGAGATATTTTTTCATTTGCATATACTGTAAATTAAATACATATGTATTTGCTTTTTCTTTCCACTTGTTTCTCCTTACTCAATGGTTGTGTTCATGTGACATATTGAACCACAAATTAACCAAATGTATTTTGGCCTAGAATATAAACTAGCATGTAAACTCAGACCATATGGTTAGTTTATAGCTGAGGGTGTTGTGTGAACTCAGATAATTAGGCTAAGCCAATAAATCCAAGATAAACACACAGGTTAACTATGAATATGTATGCGAATTATGCCTATGCAATTGACTGGTCCAACTATTAGAAAAACATCATCTGATCCAAGAATTTAGACTAGTAATGTCCCACAAGTATTGAGCCCATCCTGAATGACATGATTTGAATGCAAATATGCTGTGGTTGATCTCAGTTATTTCACATAGGGTATTTCTACGTTCGTTGTGGAATTTCTCTATTTCATGTTTTTAACCATATGTAAGCTGTGCAGCTGCTCACCAATGTGAGAAGGGTAGCTTATAAATTATCTAAATAAAGAAATAAAAGGTTGCAGTTTTAGAGAATTAGAGTTGGAAAGGACCTTGGACCAACCCCCTGCTCAAGCAGGAGACCTTGTACCATTCCAGACAAATGGCTGTCCAATCTCTTCTTAAAAAATCTCCAGTAATGGAACACTCACAACTTCTGGGTGGCGGTTCCACTGATTAATTGTTCTCGCTGACATGAAATGTCTCCTTAATTGTAAGTTGGATCTCTCTTTGATAAGCTTCCTTTTTTTAACTTCTTGTCCTGCTCTGTTGTCCTTGTCCTGTTGAGGGATGACAAAAAAAGACAGGACTTTTGGTGCAATTTCACTCAGACAAAGGAGACATTTTTGTTTTATCTATGCATCCTGGAAGGCTCCAGGATTGGTATAGGTCTGCACTTTCCCATGGTCAAATGGAAACTCACCTGGCTGACCGAGGAGCAGTGGGACTCAGATAAGCTGGAGCTGGAGGGCAAAGGACTATTAATAAGATGAAAAATGACTTCAATTATTGACCTATTTTATTTGCAGCATTGTTAGTCTGCTTCAATACAGTCAGAAAAGATTATAAATGATCAGAAAGGTTAATTAACAGCAAATATTCCCAATCTGTTTCCCTTCAGATGTGTTGGAATTTCAGCACCCAGAATCCCCTGCCAGAAAGGTCAGTATACATTAGATTGGTAAAAGCTATGACATGCATTAGCCCACCCTAGTGAGTGAAGAACATAGCATTTTATATCTAACTTGCAAGGGGAAAAAAAACCAGTTTGGCATAGTATAAGATTTCATAATTTAAAAAGTGAGAATAATGGCAGTTTTAAGTCTGAAAAAATGTATTTTTAAAAGGAAAATCAGAACTTACTTGGGCTGTGGTGAAAACATGAATCTAAACTAGAAAAGATACTGGAGTAGGGAAGACCACCAGAGTAGACCATAATTGCATATCTACCCATAATAAAACTACACTTAAGTTCTGATTTGATATCCAGGAACTCATTTCAATGATCCAGCAAAATTCTTAACTCACTGGCTCACAAAGAAAGTGCTACCAATTAAGCTAAAAAAAACCCGCCTTTAACAGTCAGTTTTAATTACACAAGAGATTCACCAATCCATCTCTAACTCAAGCTAAAGATTTGACTGGAAAGGTCTGGAACCAATTTACATGCTTTTAATGTTGCGTCTAGACTTTAATAAGTGGTTAAGCACAAAGCAATGCTATGTAAGGATCAAAGTATCTCTGATGCGTAGGTAGAAAAGTACCAACCTCCAAACTCCAAAGTGTTTCGCATATTCATTATATAGTTATTCCCCATCATGTGCTTCCAAAAAAGCAGTGTTTTTTTGGTTGTTCTGGGCTTGAGCACATGAGACATGGTATCTGACACCTCATCTTGTGCCACCCTTATGTATCAGTTGCTACTGAGCAAGGAAAATTTTATAACTGGAATTTCTAGGTCTGGTTTCAGGAGCCTTAGCTCGAGAATTCCTGTCCAATCTACTCCTGCAGGTATCACCTTAAATGGAGGTTCTTCAAAAACTAGACAAGAGGATTTGAGTAGATTTAAAATTGTTGTTCTTACTTTTCGACTCCAATAAACCTACAACCAAATTAACATCAGCTAGGTCCACAACTTGCTAGATTAAGCTAAAATGAATTGAGTAGTTTGTGACTTAGTGTGTAGTGGAAACCCAGCCACTGACTTAGCATGGTGTGTGAACCATGCCAGCGTGTTAAGTCATAATACCACTGATGCCTCGCCTAAGTGAACATAGCCTGTGTGTTTTGTTAGTCTAGTTGATGATCTGTTATGTTTCTGTACCCAATTATACAAAGTAAACTTCTCTCCATGAGTTAAGTTTTGAACAGGAACATGCATGTACTTGTTTACTGCATGGGCCAACATTTAAAAACCATCATAGTAACCCAATTTTATAGGTAGCGAGAAGCCTCCAAAATTCCCATGGTCACCTTTTAATTCAGAAAAAGCAATAGAAATAGATGTTGCTATAAGGAATCACAGTGAGATGATAATCTTGGATCCTTTTCTCTGATTTCTTTTCTTATATATACTGTAATTAGCAATGCTTCCTCCCCCACCTTCTAGACAGGACCCGTCCACCTTCATTCAGGCCTTTTTAACTTTTACTTTTTGACATGTATAGTATCATATATGGTCCTTGAAAATATCTCAGAAGCTATCAGTCACTGCAGAATTATGTGACCTATTCAGCTATTCAGAAGGCTGGATTACACAGCACATCAACCAATTATTGTGCATATACACTATCTTCTGGGAAACCCTAAATCAGTGATGGTGAACCCATGACACACATGTCAAAGATGACAGGCCATGATATTTAGAGTGATACACCAGCATTCACCAACACCTGACAACTATTCTCAAAAGCACACCCTGTTCCTGTGTGATTTTTGAAGGCTGCGGAGACCACCCCAGAATGGGGTGGTTTCTTGTGCAGCCTCCAGATCCTGTGGAAGTCATGTGAGAAGGCTATTCATATGTGGCCTCCAGAGCCTCCCGAAATGAGTTTGTTTTACTCATATTTCATAACTATTTGAATGGACCGTATTTTTTTAAATAAATGAATATGTAAAGAATTGTTTCACTTTTGTTCAGGGGTGAGGGGATGTGTGATGCGAGCAGAATCAAATTAGGCATTTTTTGAATGTTTGGCTTGCCAAGTCCATCAGGGTCTCCATTACTGCCCTAAATGGATTGGATATTGAAAGGGAACAAGGGCTACAAATGTTTCTATCTATTCTCTGCCAATTGTTTTCTGTTATGGTATTTTTGGCAAGTATCAAATATCAACAAGGAGATCCAGGTTCACCACCATTCATCCTAACACTGATATTGTATAAAGATATCATCTTTACTGTCTTCCCAAATATTTCTGAATGACAGGCTTTCATGTTGGTGTCAGGCACAACAGCCTTCCAAAGGAAACCTGGTTAAGCCAACTTTCTTTGCTTTCCAACAAACTTAGTTCCAGCAAATGCCTTCGTAAGTGATAGTTTTGCTGAGCTACATTTTTGCTGCTGCTCTTTTGTGTACTTTTAGAAGCTTCGCATATTTTGAGGTTGCGGTACTATCGCATGTGCTGTGCTGCTGGAAGAATGCTCCAAATCACATAGAAAGATGATCAATAAAATAACAAGAAGAAGAATAGCAGTAAAAATCTTGTTGAGGTTGGTAACAAAACATAGAGGGATCAGCAATAGACAGCAAATCAGAGCTTCATCCAGACAGCTTCCCAAAGGATCCGTTCAACAGTACCTCCACACATCATGGCGAGCACAACAGATGTTGAGACTAGGTTAGAGGAAATCTGCATTCCTTGCCAGCTTTATATTGTGCCTCCTATATTGTTCTTCCTGCTTCATCTATAACAGTGATGGCGAACCTATGGCACGCATGCCACAGGTGGCACGCAGAGCCATATCTGAGGGCACGCAAGGCGTTGTCCTGTCAGCTCCAGCGCACATGCGCGCACTGGCCAGCTGATTTTCGGCCTTCTTTTTAGCTGTTTTTGCTCTCCCCAGGCTTCAGAAAAGCCTCCTGAAGCCTGGGGACGGTGAAAAACGGCCCAACCGGAAGTTCATTTCCGAACTTCCTGTTGGCCCATTTGGCCGTTTTTCACTCTCCCCAGGCTCCAGGAGGCTTTCCTGAACCCTGGGGAAAGCGAAAACCAGCCCAATGGGCCTACCGGAAGTCCGGAGACTTCAGTGAGGCCTGTGCGCATGCGTGGGGGGGGCAGCGCGAGGGG
>QLTV01000974.1:7976689-8007205 GCA_003457575.1 Thermophis baileyi | reverse complement strand
TAATTTGCAGGAACTCCAAAGGAAACAAACTATAGGAGAAGAACAGGCAGAGTTGGGTGTGTTTGTTTGGCCAAACAAACCAACTTCAGAAAAGCCTTGCAGGCTGCAGAAGAAATGGGCCAAGGTGTGGGAGGCCTGGTTGCAACTATCTGAAGGTAAGTAGTAGGGCAGCTCCACTGAAGGTAAGTAGTAGGGCAGCTCCACAGCTTCAGTGAGGCCTGTGCGCATGCGTGGGGGGGCAGCGTGGGGGTTGTGCACATGCGTTGGGAGAGGGCATTGCATTATGGGTGTGGGCACCTGCGTGCACGCTATCCCGCGCACACGCACCCTTTTGGCACCCGAGCCAAAAAAGGTTCGCCATCACTGATCTATAAGAAAACCAAATCAGGTATTGTTGCATTTCATATTAAAGCAAAAACATTTGACATGCTACAGGTTGCCAAGCATTAAGGCTGCAAAAATAATTTGAAATGCCATTCCCATATCCTGTTTCGCTTCCTGGCAAAGGAAGTTGCTAAGGAGTTTATAAAGAGTTGGTTGACCTCCAATCCGTATGAACTAGGGAATATGTCCTATTAAATTCAGCAGGACTGCTCTTCCTTCAGGGTTCCTTCAGGGTTTAATTTCCAAAATTTCAGAAACTAGTTTGTTGTTATGTTCATAATGCATGAAAAATCAGGTTCAGCATTGATTCCTAGACTGCAAGGGTAAAGAACTTTTCACTGTCCAGATGTTGATGATGACCAACCATTTTCAATATCCCTCATGGATGGCCATAGTGGCTGGAGCAGCCCAGCATATATTGATATATTGTATGTGGAATATATTATGGGACAATATATCATGCATTCATTTGACCTTCATATTACAAGGAATTTAGTAGCACCTTTTAGGCTAATAAATATTTTTAAAGGCATAAGCTTTAAGGAGCCCCAGTTCACTTCATCAGATAACATGGAATAGCTAAACTGATGACCTCAATGCTAACCTTGAACAGCCACTGATGGCCCATTCCACTGTCTCCATTCTCCTTCCTTTCAGCTGCCACCTTCATCTTACCAAAGCACAACCTGCCTCCACCAAAGACTAAGCTTTAAGATGCATGCAAACCCCTATACCAGTGTTATGTCATAACATAGTTCAATCACTGCTGTGACCAAGAGAGAAAAGACCAGTGGTGGGATTCAGCCAGTGTAATCCTGTCCTATATCGCTGTGTTTTTGATGCCGCACGTATGTGTGGACGGCGCACGCGAGCGAATTGCCGTGTTGTTTGATGTCGCATGCATGTGCGAACAGCGCGCGCAAGCAAATTGCCGTGTTTTGTGATGCTGCATGCATGCGCGGATGGCATATGCGAGCGAAGAAAGCGTGCGCGTGCACGCGCTCACATTTCTGGTGCTGGGCGAACCGGTTGTTACAGTATGTGAAGCCCACCTCTGGAAAAGACCATCTCCATCTGCTCTTTCCCATCTTCCCAGACACCTCCCTGTCAACTGCGGAGGAAATCAGGAGATTTGGGCAGTTCAAATGAGTATAAAGATTTATTGCAAGCTTAAGGTCTCTACAAGAATCTGAGCTACTAATGGTCAAAGCAAATTTGCGGTAGATAAGAGTCAAAGGAATTCAAGGTGGGCTAGACTTAGATCTCTTGTGGGCGTGCAGGAACTCATGACTGATGATGCATTTGACCACTCCTTCAGTGCAGTCATCTCCTACACTCCCCTTGTGTTAGACAGGGAGGTCTGTAAAGGACCTCTACTCTTCTTTATTGGAGTGAAAATAAAAGGTGTTGCTCCATTAGATGCTCCATTCACACTCAAACCAGTTGTGGGCAAAAACTTCCTGCAGGTTCCTCTGTTCAGGGCAGGAGACCCAGGGATGTTGGAGGTGAGACTCACACATACAAGGAAGCACAGGAATGTCCAGGGTGTTAATTCCACTAATAATATTGTTCTTTTTCCTAATTATCTCATACTTATATTAAAGACCTGAGTGGGTAACAGTCCCATTTCTTGTATCTTTTTCCCTACATTCATAGGAAAAAATGAGAGCTTGATTGATGATATGCCATCAAGTTGGTGTTGACTCTTAGTGACCACATAGATTTTCTCCAGGATGGTCTGTTCCTAACCTGCACATCTATACAAAAAAATCCTACTCTGCTTAAAATTTTCAAAAATCATTAAAAAAAATAAGTATTGTTGTTCTGTGGTGGCAGCTGAGGAGATACTGAAGAATCCTCATTAGCTTACTGTAGCTTGCTTTGGCTTAGCTTAGCATATCAGGTTGGCATGATGTATTAAAACTTGTCATCTACCTCTTGGTTGTGCCAGCAATGGTAAGTTAACCAAGTGAAACACAAGGCCACAGAGGCTTGAGAAAGAAGCATTTGTACCTTCCCATATTATCCCATTCTGAAAAATGCAGTGCCTGTAAGTCCCCAATCATGCAGACAATCTCCCCACGAGATTAAAGGAGTTTAACTAAGTGGTAACAGTCACTGGGGTGTTACCCATGCCAATATCAGAAAGCCTAGCTCATCACTCCACATCCCCTCAGCCCTGTCCAAATATGGAAGAGATATTCCCACAATGTATGTAGCTTGGAATTATTCCAGAAGCAGCAGAAAAGCCCACAAGTCTGCAAACCACTTCACAGCCCCCTTGATTCAAGTCAGTTGAATCAAAGTGAGTCATGGCTTTGATTCATTAATCCGGTTCAACAAGGCCATGGGATCAGGTTCAGCAAATCAATGTTCCCTTTCAAAACTTTGCTAAGCCCTAGATTACTACAAGCTATATCAATACAGTACAGATGGAGATACATCCCTTTTGCATTCGGTGTGAACTCAAAACTCTCCCCAGGTGATGAGTTTACCTTCTCACAGCTACTTTCTCCTGCTTGTCAATCAGTTTGTTTGGGAGGAAGAAGACTTGAAATCTTCCAGACCATTGTGACCCATGTCTCCTCTTTACTACTTATTAGCCAATCGGCCTATTTCAGAACCCCTATTTGCCAGTTTTCTTACCCAACCAACTTCCAAACTTGTGTGTTCATTTCCATAAACTTCTGAGTTTTCTTACCCTAACGACACATCCATATTGTTACTCAGTAGTCCATTCTGTACATAAAGTTGTTGGCACTCTGGGAATGTGCTCCCTACCACTAGGAGTGATGATGATCACTATCTAGCTGCTCAAATGTAATTAACTATGTTATCTTGACAGACTTGCAAATGGGTGGCTAATCTTGCCCAGCTTATATAATACATAAAGGACTTTTTTGTTTCCCCCTACTGAGATCAGTCCTTGGCAGGCTGACCTTGAATCCACAGACATTGATTGAGACATATCAGGTGAAACTGATTGGAGCAAAGGAGATCTCTATTCAAAGTAGAAGGAAACAGGGGAGGTCAAATTTACAAATGTTGTATGATGTTTGTTGCCTATGGAAGAAAAACTTGCAGAAATGCTATCCAATGAATGCAACTCAATTTAAACCCTCCTACATGAAGGGGCCCTTGAAATTAGCAAGTCCAGTGCAACAGTTAAAGCATCCTCCACAGAAAGCTACGGTACTTTGTCTCTGCCTGTGCAGTTAAAATCAAGGAGAAACACTCCTTCTCTGGTAGTATTAGGTATGTACAGATCACACAGAGAGAGGGGGGAGGGAGAGGGGGAGAGAGAGACTTCCAATGTCTAAGGGGCTGCCACAAAGAAGAGTGGTTTAACCAAAGTAACTGAAGGCTGGAGAAGAAGCAGTGGAAACTTATCTAGGTTTTGCAACCTACCAGTAGAAATAAGGAAACATTTCCTGACAGAACAATTATTCAGTGGAACCTCTTGCCTCCAAAAGTTGTAGATGCTCCAACACTGGAAGTTTTTAAAGAAAAGATTGGACAAGCATTTGTCTGAAATGGTATAGGGTTTCCTGCTTTAGCAGGGGGTTGGACTAGAAAACCTCCAAGGTCCCTTCCAACTCTGTTACTCTGAGAAGTTTGGAAGTTGATTGGGTAAGAACATTGGCTTCTGAATGGCTAGTATGTAATAAAGAGGAGACATGGACACTCGTGGTCAAACTCGTGGCCCACAGGCCAGACGCGTCACATGCTGGCCACGCCCACGCCCACGCCCGGTTTAGTGAAGGGGGGGAAAGTCCCAATACGTCACGTAACGCTGCCGTGATAACGCGAGTTTGACAGGGATTAAAATATAGCAATAATTGATTCCACTGTCAAACTGCTCTGTTAGGAAAGTTCTTTTTGTCTGACTACCATTCTGTTGGAATCTGCCTTCCTATAGCTCAAATCCAGTATTCTGTGCTAGTTTTGATCTTCCTCTGTATGAATCATTTTAGATATCTAAAAGGCTTTCATATTTCACATGCACACAGTCTTTTCAAGATTGAAAGATTCCAAATCCTTTAATTTATTCTGTTAGGCCTTGAATTTTAGCTCCCTGATTTTCCTCCTTCCCCTTCTGTAAACATGTTCCAGTTTACCTGAACAGAGTATTGATGGTATCATTTGACCAAAGCAGAGTTGGTTCTCCATTATTTGGAAACTGTATTCAATCTAAACTTGTGGTTGCTATTTCTGCAGCCACATTAGACTGATGACCTATTTGTTCCAATATCCTTTTTACAAACTGTGCTTTTCAAATACAATTTATTAATTAATGTTCTCTTCTCTTAACATGTAAATATAATCTTCATTAAAGGATTAGCTTGTTTAATTGTGCCCTCAATCCTTCCCCCCCCCCCCTAATGTGAGGGACTAAATACTCATTATAGCTATAAAAACAATTTAAGCATAACAGTGCATAAAATTTGGTTTTATTTTGTGAAATAAAAAATGTATACATGTTGAAAGCAATAAGAAACTAAACAGACATGTGGGGCTCAATTTGCTGGGCTGAGGGAGAAATACAGGTGTAATATCCGACGAAAATTAAACCCAACAGTCTTATCTTCTGTGGTGACTAGGCCTTGTTCTGGTTCCTTTCTTTGTTGGTTCTTCTCTCCTTTTCCCTTTCACTTTGCCCTCCCTTTCATTGATCTTCCTCCCCATAGTTGATTCTGCTTTTCCTTACCTCTCGTCTCAGAGCAACTGTTAGTCTTCAATCTCCATAAGAATTCTTCTCTTCTTGGCTTCTGCCTTCAACCCTCTCCTCCCCTCCTTTTACTTTCTGCTGCACCAAGCAGACTTTAATCAATTTCTCAGTGTAAAGGTGTGTGAGAGCTTCTACTGTATCAATTAAACATTCAACTAACCAAATTAATTCACATTTGAAGGGGGTGAAAACATCTGGAGAACTTTAGTTTCTCCATTGCTTTAAATAAATTCATCTCCATTGTCCATTCACTTTTCTTTTAGGTGAAATCTCTGTTTTTAGTACAGTCTAGAAGTAAATGACAAGAAAGAGAAAGGTAGCTATTTTTTCTTATTTTTGTCACAACATTAACTGCAAAGAGGACAAAGAGTTGGGATAATGTTTTCCAGGGCAGATGCCTTCTGACATCAAAAGTTTCTAACACCAGCCCCAAGATGAACCATTTTAGTGTGGAAACACTGAATTTTTATGGTCATATCTGGTTTTGCCTTGCCTGCAGAAGCAAATGGCAAAAGAATGGAAAGGGAAATTATACTTTGAGATATAAAGATAAATCTCTACACACTTCATCCTTTTAATGCAGATTTATCTTCTTCCCTTTCTCAAAACTCTAGATCTGGACTAGAAAATAGGATTCAGCCTGGGAACTAAAACAGGGATCTTACATCAGCAGTTACACATAAGGATACTATCTTGGTATAAGGCAGGGGTCGGCAACCTTAAACACTCAAAGAGCAGTTTGGACCTGTTTCCCACAGAAAAGAAAACACCGGGAGCCACAAAACCCTTTTGACATCTAAAATGAAGATAACACTGCATATATCGTTTTTTTACCTTTATGCTATGTATAAAAAAACTATAGTGTGTTGCATTTGTGAAATCAATGAACTGCTACAGAGAAAACAAATTTTTATTTCTGCATGCAACAAAACCATTTTGAACTCTGAAAAAAAAGATGGGTCGAAAAGCTCAATAAATCGCTGCTGGCGGGTGTCGCACATTGGCGGTTGTGACGCATATTTTGAGCGACAGGGAGCCGCAGGAGAGGGATGAAAGAGCCACATGCGGCTCCAGAGCCGCGGGTTGCAGACCCCTGGTATAAGGTAGAAGTACAGAAAGCTTTTCCCTTCCTCAAAAGTGTCACCTCATGACCGCATCAGTTTCTCAATGGAGATGCAAGGAGGAACTGCGATGATCCATCTTCTCCTCTTTACACAGAAACAGTTGGAGTAGAACTGAACTGGGAGCCATTGCTCTTGCCTGTTTCTCTTAAGAAGCACTTTTCTCTGTGCAGAAAAAGGTGGGAAGCAATCCACTTTGTAAATCCAATAACATGTAGATTAAAAATGCCCAGGTGAGTATACCTACGAAAGAACAGCAGACACAGGAAGATACAGTATGTTGTGGTATAGCAAAAAACATATTCCAATATATACATCCAAGACAACCCATATGTAAAATGTACATATAAGAAAGCAGGAGGAAGGCCAGGGCACCATGCATAAACATTCATATATTCTTTGAGCAGTTCACAATTGGATACTATGAATGGTCCAAAATAAGTTCAAGAAAATGTAAAACTGAAATTGAAAGATTCATCCGATAAAAATGCTTTTTTTCTTGTTCTGTTCAATCATAATTGATTCTTGGAGACAAGTCCCTGCAATTTTCTCAGAAAAGTTTTTCAGAAGTGGTTTGCAGTTGCCTCCTTCCTAATGCTTAAAGAAAGTGATTGGCCCAAGATCACTCAGCTGACTTTGTGCCTAAGGCAGGACTAGAACTCATGATCTTCTGGTTTCTAGCCTGATACCTTAACCCAGCGGTTCTCAACCTGTGGGTCGTGACCCCTTTGGGGGTCGAACGACCCTTTCACAGGGGTCGCCTAAGCGCATGCTAGCCCGCCATCTTGGTGACTGGCAACGCGCATGCGTGGGAGTGAGAGGGGGTCGCGGCGGCGGGGTGGGGGTCGCGGCATTAGGAAGGTTGAGAACCACTGCCTTAACCGGTACACCAAACTGTCTCTCAATTCAAATTATACTTGCCTAATAAATTGGATTTATTTAATTCAATGGAAGAAAGAAAAGCTTTGAAAAGCAACGGCTGACAATTTACTTCGTTTCTAAAGTCCTTTGTTGACTTCCTTCTTAAGCTGTACATACGGCAGTTGTCCAAATATGCGTGTTTGTTCAGTTTGTGTCTTTTTGTTGTGTTTTATTATTTTGATAAACTTTGCATCTCTTTATTTTTACCCTTTGATTTTTATTTCATTTTTCACTTGATCATACATACTAGTGAACTTCCTTTTTGATAGTGTTCATTTTGGTCTTTCTTTCTAACTTCAGTTTGCTTCCCGCCCCCCCCCACCCCCCCAACTTCTTTCGTCATGCAGCAATTAACCACAGCCTCATAAATCACCACACAATCTGCTTTACTGGCCTGGACCTGCTGGGTCACTCCTTGTTGATTCTCCTTATGATTAAACTGAATCGCACATTAATCTTTGTTTGAAATAAGCTTACTGATAACTACTCTCTCCAGTAGCTGTTAAGCTGTTTGCAAACAAAAAGTTGAAGGATTTCAGTGACCCAGGTGGAGATAATGTGACAGGTGAATTTAGTCTCAGGTTTGCTCCAACTTCAAAGAGAGTTAAAACCTGAAACCTTAGCAGATTCCTTTTGGCTTTCTAATGGAGCTTTCAACTCAGCTTTACACCTTTTTATAAAAAGTGTAAAAGTTTGTTTATACTTTCTCCAGGGTTGCCCAAATAGGAATTGGCACCTGCTTAAAGCCAGACTCACAAGCAGGCATGGAATGCTAACAATTATGGCACAAGGATTCTGTCTTAGTTGCTTAATAAGGGACGGTGAACTGAAATGAACCCATTTGATTATATTCTCACTTGTTAGGATGTGAATTACTGGCTACAAAAGGGATTTGTTTTCATTATATATTCATACCTCATCTTCAGTGTTTCAGAATTGGCAGTTTCTGATGGCCATCTTCTGGCAACAGTGATCACTTTTCCCTAGAATGGTCCACATATTGTATTCTTCTGAGGAACAGTAGAGAAATAGTGGCAGCCACAGTAGAAGAACCGAACAATATTACAAAGTTTATACCAGGCCATTAGGCTGCTGCTTCTATCAAGAAGGCAAAAAAGTTTTTAAAGGGAAGGACAATGCAGCACAAATGTGAGGAGTTGTTGTTGTTGTTGTTGCTGCTGTTGTTGCTGCTGTTGTTCTAGAAGGCAGATAACAACCAACTCATTCAAGAAACAAAGCTTAGATGGAGGATTTTCACTATCAGCTCTCAAAACACACAATCAAAAGTTTGTATTGGGATCTTGTACCTAAAGGAAGTTACTGAGAGGCTTGGGATACCTAGAGACTCAAGGAAACTGGTGGCAAAGTCCAAAGAAATGTAAATAAAATGTTTCTGTTTGACCAAGCCAAAGAGGAAAGGATCAGAGACGGAAGACTCATCCATAGATTTGTGCAGTGGTCAAAGTGCAACAAAACCAGATGTTGTACTGGAGCTGCATAATATCAGTTGTAGGTGATGGTGGATCCATTAGAGGTGAATTTGATGGAAATTGCTGTATGGGCATTAGTTGTTACAAATGGCTGCAAAGACAGTCTGTCATCCAGTGGAATTTTGGGACACAGCAACTAAGACAGAAGGGAAGTCCTGGAGACAGATGAGAAGATCAGAAGGAGCAGGAGGAAGATAGTCAAGGCAAAATGATACAAATATATTAATGAGTGAATTAAATAATCAAATGGTTTTAACAAATGGATGGTGGCATCATATTATGACTTAAATAAACACACATAAAGTTGATGTGTGCCCCCTTTGTAAATGTACATCAGGGAAATTATAATGGTCTGCTCCATAACTAATTTATTGCAGAAAAAAATCTATTGCTGTTCATGGTGCATTTGCAATGTAATGGGGTTGCACATTTCTGGCTTTATGGATTTCCAATCAGATTACGTTTTCCACACACTGCGAGTCTTATATGAAAGCAAACCAAATGAGAATTATCTCCATTGTATAAACACTGAGGCTGCTGTGAATGCAATCTCTGTGAAACTGGAAAGCACTTTCATTACCTTAGTTGCATGGTTACAGATATGGGTAGAGACAACCAACATCATAAATCTGGCATAGTAATACACAGAATATGCAAATGATGACCTTTTGCAATACACCCAAGGGCTGAATACACAAGGCTTGACCTAAATCAAAATCAAACTTTACTGAACTTTTCAAGAGACATTCTGAAGAAAATGCATGACAAGTTATCTAAAAATGAAACAAAACTCCAGATGGATTATGTGTTTAATTTGCTCATATTTCATGTATGTAAATGCTTATTATTTGGTGGAATTAACTTTATGAGACAAATGTTCAGAAGAGATGGATGGTGAAATATAGATTTAAGTGTCTAAACAAATTCCATATCAGTTTTCAAAAGTTAATCAGAGATTAACAACTGTTACCACTGTTTTCCTGTGAGATTTTAGCTCAACCGTAACAGTGGATGAGTTCAGCATTTGCATACAAAATGCTGCAAGATCTCAAGTGAGAATACCCAAAACTCATAAAATGTTGCCATTTATGAGGTTTGCCACTGTTTCTAATGTTTTAAATATTTGTTTTTTAATTTAATGTTGGGAGTCTGTAAGACTTGATTTAGAGGTGCCATGGGGTGGTTGGTGCCTGCAGCTACCACGCTATCAATCCTTTCTCTAATTCATATATGCCATCACACTGATTATTTTAGTTGTGCAGAAACTTTGCACATTTACGGACAATAAAATATCACCTCGGATACACATCCCTTCCTATTTAGGTCAACAAAGCTGAGAAAGACAAACATTTGATGATTGCCTGGAGCTTATAAACAGCGGCAGTTTTAAGAAACCTCTAAACTTTATCTCACTAAAAGTTGTATCTGCATATAAAGAAATACAAGTAAAGAGAGAGGAAACTGAAGTTGACTACTGTAGTATGGTGGACAATTTTAGATCAAATTAATGCACGGAATGAAGCAGAATGTGTACCAAATTACCTAATCTCAACTGAAAAGTTTTGCAACCGATTTCATGCTCCATAGCAGTGGAACCAGAGAAACATTTCTACAAGGCTATCTTAGTTGGGGTTTTTTTTTCTTTTTGTCTCCATAAAATCCCAGGGAGGAAGAGGAGCACATTCACAAGTCTATCAACAGGTCTGATCAGCTACGGCTCATGACTCCTTTTTGCACTTGCACTTTGCACTTAGACTTATATACCGCTTCACAGTGCTTTACAGCCCTCTCTAAGCGGTTCACAGAGTCAGCATATTGCCCCCAACAATCTGGGTCCTCATTTTACCCACCTCGGAAGGATGGAAGGCTGAGTCAACCTTGAGCCGGTGAGATTTGAACCGCCGAACTGCAGCTAGCAGTCAGCTGAAGTAGCCTGCAGTACTGCACTCTAACCACTGCGCCACCTCGGCTCAAAGATTTTTGGACTCCATCATGTCTGCCTTGCCATGTCCCCCCCACCCCCAAAGGGCCAGAACTACCATTGTCCCATCCTAAACTCTACTGTTCTTCCTATCAAAAGACAGCAACTGCTCTGTACTGCTCAGGATTATATGAAATCAATGTAAGCTTTTAGGGACAACTTTCAAATCAACACACCTGCTCTAAAATAATCTTTGAACAATCTTCCAATGGAAACATTTGGTTAAATCAAACAAAGATGATTAGGGGACTGGAGGATAAAACATATGAAGAATGGTTGCAGGAACCGGGTATGTCTAGTTCAGGGGTCTGCAACCTGCGGCTCTGGAGCCCCATGTGGCTCTTTCATCCCTCTCCTGCGGCTCCCTGTCACTCAAAATATGCGTCACAACCGCCAATGTGCGACACCCGCCAGCAGCGATTTATTGAGCTTTTCGACCCATCTTTTTTTTCAGTGTTCAAAATGTTTTTGTTGCATGCAGAAATAAAAATTTGTTTTCTCTGTAGCAGTTCATTGTTTTCACAAATGCAACACACTATAGTATTTTTATACATAGCATGAAAACGATATATACAGTGTTATCTTCATTTTAGATGTCAGAAGGGTTTTGTGGCTCCCGGTGTTTTCTTTTCTGTGGGAAACGGGTCCAAACTGCTCTTTGCGTGTTTAAGGTTGCTGACCCCTGGTATAGGGTCTCCTGCTTGAGCAAGGGGTTGGACTAGAAGAACTCCAATGTGCCTTCCAGCTCTGTTATTCTGTTATTATTACTTTCCATTTCTGCTGAGCAGGGCTTTGCACTAGAAGACCTCCAAGGTCCCCTCCAACTCTGTTGTTGTTGTTAATATGATGATGATGCTGATGATGATGATGATGATGATGATGATGATGATGATGATGCTGATGATTATTATTATTATTATTATTATTATTATTATTATTTGTGGTCTACCCAGCAAATATAATTAATTCTGTCTCCATAGAAAACATACAGTAGCTATCAATGTATCACACCTATTCATCTGAAAGCAATAATCAAAACTCGGATTCTATCTAAACATGGTTTGTTCTTTCTACCAGTGATCATTTTCTCCAAGATCACTGAGTTTTCAGAATTGGCACCCAAGATATTTCGGGCATATACGGTACATTTGGAAAGAACAAGCTTAAGGCACCTCTCTCCCCTTAATTTAGCAACTCTGACCACTAAGCAGAGATTGATTAATCCTTTTTTTAAAAAAATGTTGTTAGATTTGTATAGACTTCCTTGTATGAAAACCTCTCAGCCAATCTGTCTGAAATTGATTCGGTTTTATTCATTTAGAAGAAACAGCTATGCTTGTAAATGCATGGCATGCTGTTCAAAACAACAAAATTGTGGATACTTTTCTTAAAAAAAGGAGAAAAAAAAAGAACTTGAAGGAGGGTAGTTCCCAGTCTTATTCCTCAAAATTGCTTCTAAACATTTCTTTGATTCCTGTTAAAAAACAAACAAACAACAAAGCAGCAGTCTGCATTTTTCCCATGCCAGCTAATAAGAGCCACAAACCTTGAATTGCCTTGAATTAAATTCCACATCAGAGAGAAGAGCTCGGAGTTGCGTCAAAGAGGGATCATTTCTAAAACACTGAATTCAGCTCTAAACCAAATCTTGATGGTAGATAACTAGGCAGAAGCATGTGAGCACAGCCACACCTATTTATTTATTTATTTATTTATTTATTTATTTATTTATTTATTTATTTATTTATTGTGCATCAGGGGTGGGTTCCTCCCGGTTTGGACTGGTTTGCCCGAACCGGTAGCGACCCGCTGGTAACGTCACGATGATGTCACAGATCCAGTTTGGTCGGTGCCAGTCCATGGAAGCCGCCATCTTTTTTTTAATTTTTTTTTTAATTTTTTTTCTTCTGAGCATGCGCAGAAGCTGAGTTCCGGCACTGTGCATGTGGTCGCCATCTTGTTTGTGGCTTTATTTATTTATTTATTTATTTATTTATTTATTTTGGATTTTTTGTTACTGCGCATGCGTGCGCGCATGAAGCGCGTGCACGCCCACAAGGCATGCCCACGCGGCGCGGGAGGGAGCAAACCGGCAGAGAGGTAAGTTGGAACCCACCCCTGGTGTGCATGTATCAGAGGTGGGTTCCTCCCGGTTCACACCGGTTCTATAGAACTGGTAGCAAACCGCTGGTGACGTCACGGATCCGGTTCTGTCAGTGCCGGTCCATGGATGCCGCCATCTTTTTTTATTTTTTTGGCGGGGGAATTTTTTTTTTTTGAATTTTTTACTATTTTTTCTTCTTCTGTGCATGCGCAGAAGCCGAGTCCCTGGCACTGCGCATGCACCGCCATCTTGTTTTTGGCTCTCTTTTTGGGGAATTTTTTGCAAATTTTTGCCACTGCGCATGCACACGCATGGCCACGTGGTGCGGCCATGCAGCGCACAATGCGCGCGCAGCCATGCGGCACGGGAGGAAGCAAACTGGCAGCGAGGTAAGTTCAAACCTACCCCTGGCATGTATGTATGCATGTATGCATCAGAGGTGATATTCTGCTGGTTCAGACCGGTTCGAGCGAACCGGTAGCGCCGACTGCAGGTGCCACCCGCCCACCCGCCCGGATGTAATGCCGTCCTATTTAGCCACGTTTTCGTGGCTGTGCACATGTGCGGAAGGTGCGCGTGTGAGTAAAGCGCATGCACGGGAGGCTGTGCACATGTGCGGAGGTGCGCGCTCACATTTGCGAACCGGTAGGGAAGGTAAGTGAAAACCACCCTTGGTATGCATGTATGTATGTATTGCAGGGTATGTACCGTGTTTCCCCAAAAATAAGACTCTGTCTTATATTTTTTTGAACCCTGAAATAAGCAATTGGCCTTATTGCCATGCACTCAAAAGCCCAATTGGGCTTATTATCAGGGGATGTCTTATTTTGGGGGAAACAGGGTATGTATGTATACATGTATACATACATGTATGTATGTATTGCAGGGTAGCAGTAAATAATCTAGCAGCAGAATCCAATTATTTATGGATTTCAGGAGGGTCTCCTTTGTTGCTGGTACCATTATTCCTGAAAACCGATGCTCTTTATGGCTGACTGTAGATTCCTTCTAATGTTAGACATGAGTGTGCATAAAGGAGCATAGTTTTGCAAAAGAAGGCCTTTTTTGAGCCCGAATCCATTGATAACCTAATCTCTTTTTTCCCCCATTTATTAGAATACTGAAACCCACAAAAAAGGATGCAGGCAGCTGGTGCTAAAAGTGAGCAAGGGTGCCTTCCTCTCCCCAGTCCCCTCTCTCTTTTCAATAAATCATTGTAGCAATAATGTGACACGGCCCCTGTTATCCCTGCAGCTCTAGCAAACAGCTTTTCTTTGCCCCTCTATTCAAGCTACCGCCAAGGCTGCAGGAGGGTAGGCAGGAAACCGTCTGTAATTCAATTAGAAAAGCAAGCATGAAGTCAATATTCATGGCAGTGAACCAGGAATCTTGCCGGACAATGAAACGATAATGAGGATGTTCACAAAGGAGATATGCTCGCTCAGTGATAAGTTTTTAAAAGAGTTGCTACAGCATGTGACCAGCGTATAAAACTGGCAATGGCTTGGAGACATATGGGGATTCATCTGCCAGGGACTGAGGCCCATGCGCTGGCATACATATTTGAGGCAGAAGATGAGCTTGAGACTCAAGAGTGTCCCACCATTGTTGCACAGATCTTATGACGAAGGTAGTTTGGTCTTTAAGCCCATGAGGTTTTGCAGAATCAAAGCAATTATTATTATTATTATTATTATTTGGATCACTGGCATTGAGGCTGCTTCTTGACTGCTAAATTCACTCTGGCTGGGAGAAACTCAAGGAGGGCTTGGAAGTACTTTCATATGCAGTCCAGCTGAGGCTCCAGACAAACTCAGTGCAGGTAATTCAAGAATCGAGAAGAACTAATTTGATAAAGAAAAGAAAGCAATAAGACGGGCAAACGTGTTGATAAGCCAAAGTAGGTTAGCAGCAGCTAGGGCTCAAATTGAGGACTGAAACATCTCCAGGTTCCAAACTTTTGTCAAAATATTGAAAGCAGCTTTTTGCCTGTTCTGGATCCAACACAACTCTGACTGTTTGACGTGACTGGATCCCATCCTGCAGATGACCTTCTTGGGAACATCCAGGTTTCAGGTCCCCATCCAGTTAAAGACTTCATCGGGTGAACTTTGGGTCATTCACTTTCTTCACTTCAATCTATGTCAAAAGGGTTGCTGTGGTGAGGATAAAATTGGGGAAGAAAGCCATATTTATTTTTTTTGCTCTCACAAAAAAAAAAAGATCACAAATAAATAATGTATCAACAATAGATTTCAGAAATGTGAAGTTTGCATAAACCGTTTGGGTGAGTTTGAGTTTCCCTAAAAATTCAACACAATGCAGCAGATTGCTTTCCTTAGTTCAGTAGCAAACTACATGCTTTCTTGATCAAGGATTCAATCTGCCACCCCCATCATGTCTTCAATTAAAAGCATCTCAATAATTAATAGGTAGGATCTCCACCTGAAACAATGAACAGCCTTTCCAGACATGCAGGGCTAGATGAGCATGTATTATTTAAAGTGTATTATTTCATATAATTTGCACATCCTTTTTTCCCTGGTGCCACTACAGTCTACAGATTAAGCTGGTTTGGCAGTGCTTCCCAGATTTGCAAATGCTGTTTGACTGGAGAGCACTGCAGGAGAAACTGTGGTGAAAACATATTGCGCAACAGGCCATAATGGGCTCCAGCGTCTCATAATCCCAATAGCTTCCACCAATGAGTAAAAGCAAGGACTGTTTTGAAAGCCTGTCTCTAATAGCCGGGACCACTCTGCATTCAGACTTCATTAGGAACTCTGTATTTGGCACAGCAACTCTGGGAAGCCAAGGATAAGCCTTAGCCATGTTCTCTGCTGGGAATAGGATGGGACTGTATGCTGCGCTCAGACGCCGCTGAAGACTGAAAAACAAGGGTTGCTTTTCTTTCAGCCTTCTATTACTTGGCCAAGTCGATAATACGCTGGAGTCAGTCTACTCATTCAGAGATTCTAATAACACAATCTTCTGACAACCCATTGTTTAGCATAAGCTATAGCAGCAAACTGCAGTGACATCCACACGGTGACATGCAGTAATGATGACATCATGCTGACACTGCTTGTATATGTCCTGATGAATGATACTGCATTTGTGGAATGACTCCTTCATGTGAAAAGAGGACCTGATGCTTTTTCTAGAAGTGCTATCGAGTGAAGAGTTAGATAAGAGTTTCCATTTAGAATACTAGAAGTAGCCCATGTGCTTCTTGGTTGCATTTATATCCCTCTCAAAAAGGTGCACAGCCCAGGGGTGGGTTCTAACTTACCTCGCTGCCGGTTCGCTTCCTCCCGCACCGTGTGGCCGCACGCGCACATGCGCAGTGCAAAAAAATCAACCCCCCCCCCCAAAAAAAAGCTGAAAACAAGATGGCGACGCATGCGCAGTGCCGGAAACTCAGCTTCTGTGCATGCGCAGAAGAAAAAAACCTGGAAAAAAATTCAAAAAAAAAATCAAAAAATAAATAAAAAAAAAAGATGACAGCGTCCACGGACCGGCACCGACCAAACCAGATCCGTGACATCACCAGCGGGTCGCTACCGGTTCGGGCGAACCAGTCCAAACCAGGAGGAACCCACCTCTGGCACAGCCAATCAATCAATCAATCACAATAGAGCTGGAAGGGACCTTGGAGGTCTTCTAGTCCAACCCCCTGCTCAAGCAGGATATCCTATACCATTTCAGACAAGTGACTGTCCAGTCTCTTCTTAAAAACTTCCAGTGATGAAGCACCCACAACTTCTGACGGCAAGCTTTGGTTAATTGGTTAATTGTCCTCACTGTTAGAAAGTTTCTCCTTAGTTTCAGGTTGCTTCTCTCCTCAATTAGTTTCCATCCATTGTTTCTTGTCCTGCCTACAGGTGCTTTGGTAAATAAAGAGGACCCCCTCCTCTTTGTGCCAATGTCTCAAATACTAGAATACTGCTATCATGTCACCCTTAGTCCTTCTTTCCTCTAGACTAGTCAAATTAAAATCCTGCAACAGTTCTTCATACAGTATGTTTTATATCCAGGCCTTTAATCATCTTAGTTGCACTTCTTTGAACTTTTTCCAAAGTCTCAACGTTTTTTTTTTGTAATGTGGTGACCAAAACTGGATGCAGTATTCCAGATGTGGCCTTACTAAGGCTTTATAAAGCATTACTAATACTACGTGATTTTGATTCTATGCCTCTATTTGTACAACCAAGGATTGTATTAGCTTTTTTGGCTGCTGCCACACATTTCTGACTCATATTTAAGTGATCATCCACTAGGACTCCAAGGTCCCTCTCATAGTTACTGTTTTTTAGCCAGGTTTTGCCTAATCTGTACTTGTAACTTTTGCCAGATGATTGTTTTAAAGTGTTTTCCTCGAGTTCATGATGTGGCAGAAATATGGCACTAGATGTTTTGCTAATCCTTATTCTGCCTCAGTGATGAGGATGGCAAGTGGGGATGTCCCTACAATTATAACACAGGACAAGTTCAGGAAAATGCTTGGTTGATTCTTCTGCCTTTGTTATCATTGTCATTATTACCTATCACCAATTGTTCTCTTTATCATATGGTGTGGCAGGGATGGGCAAATACAGACAGGTGTTTCCATTGGTTTATCCATCTGCCAAACTTCCTGATTTAGGACATAGACCTAGATCTTTGAATGTGGGACTAGGGCCTTTCTGAAAGCACATTAAACCCATCTGTTTTTTAAATGGCCAGCTAACAAATCATAGGGGTGGAGAAGTGGGGAGGAATGTGAAGAAACAATAACTAGCCAGCTCTGGTCTCAAGGGAATGAGAGTGTTGGCAGTGAGTGGTCATGGATGGCAATACCTAGAGTAGCCCAGGGAATAGGCAGAATGGATAGCAATATGGAAAATGGTGCTACCAATCCCAAGTAATAAAAACTGCAAAAACTAAGCCTTGTAAAATCCCCTGTGGGCCAAACCAGCACAAAATTCTGCAATCCGCCCTCTGAGGATAGAGCCACCCACATAGAGCTTGTAGAACTTAAGAGTAAGTTTCCAATTTAAATTGTACATTTTAATACTAAAGCATGTATCTAAAGAGACCAGATCACACATAGAAGTGTTTAGGAAATACAAATCACATCTTATGCAGACAACAGCCTCTATGGAATATAGGTGTTCAGGTTCTTCTGCAGTTTGAGCCAAATGGCCATAGATTCAATAGCTGTTGAACAGAAGGAAGGAGATCTGCCAGCAGAAACCTAAAGAGGCCATAGGAACTAGGTAGACCTCATCTCAATTGTATCACCAACAGTATTGTGCCAGGAGAAGAGAGAAAGCACTGAAAGGACTTTAAGGTGCCTCAGCAATGGGCTGGGGTGACATGATAGCAGTGTCATGAGGATGTTACATTAAAAAAATACTGGGAATGTTCAGTTTGAATCATCATTATAAAAAAGATGTAGAGACTCTGGAAAGAGTAAAGAAAAGAGCAACAAAGATTAGGGGGCATATGAAGAATAGTTGCAGGAATTGGGTTTGTCTAGTCTAGTGAAAAGAAGGACTAGGGGTGATATGATAACAGTGCTCCAATATTTGAGGGACTGCCACAAAGAATAGGGGTCAACCTATTTTCCAGAGCACCTAAAGGCAGGATAAGAAACAATGGATGGAAATTAATCAAGGAGAGAACCAACTTAGAACTAAGGAGAAATTTCCTAACAGTGAGAACAATCAACCAGTGGAACAACTTGCCTTCAGAAGTTGTGGGTGCTCCATCACTGGAGGTTTTTAAGAAGAGACTGGACAGCCACTTGTTTGAATGTGGCTGGTATAGGGTTTCCTGCCTAAACATGGGGTTGGACTAGAAGACCTCCAAAGTCCCTTCCAGTTCTGTTATTCTGTTCATGCTATGCTTAAAGGGAAGTGAGGAAGCTATTTTCTATTCAGCTAGTTTTTCTGATGTATTTAAAATAGATGTGGATTTCTATAGGTGATTTTAATTGGGTAGCTTTTATATGTTGCTTGGGAGCAAGGAAGAAGGACAAGCTGTGTAAGACATGTTGTCCACTCATGTGCATGAGTAGACATCATAAATTGCTTTAACTAAATTTCCAGAAAAACAAACTTGTATTCCACACAGCTGCTGTTTAGTGACTTTAAAAAATATACTCCAAACTTAGTATTCTATGATTTTGCAAGTGAATCACTATGTTCCTCAGAGAAGAAAGGTCAAAGGCCCCTATGTAAGTCCTGCCAGTATCAGCTGGAAATTATTACATTATTTCCCTTTCTTGTTCTTATTTTAAAGGCAATGTTGTTAGATTTCCAACAGTCTAAGTGTCCAATAAGATGTTCTGAGACCACACCTACCCTCTTGGTCAAAGGATATTAGATAATATTCCTTTGTATTTAATTATGAGAACACTCTTATATTTAGGATGGTTGTGTTAATTATGCAATTATTCTCTAGCATTGTATTTTTCTCTCTGTGACATTTTTAGGTGTTTTTCATTATTCAGTTAATAGTTTGGGGAGGCTGGCCAAAATCCATAATCCCAATGTTTGCTTGTATATTAAACCTGAGGACAACAAAGTGATAGGAAAGAGAAAAAAAGAGGGAGGGAGGGAAGGAAGGGAGTTCTGTTCTGCTTCTCCTTCTTCACTCTTGTTCCTTCCAGAATCCAAATTGAACATGCAGAAATATCCTGTTGTTCCTTCCAGCCTCCCTATTTGAAGAAATCCTGAGAGTGGTTCTTTCAGCCCTCTTTTCCAGGGGAGGAAAAATTCTCCAAAATCATAGAGAACTAAGGATTGAAACTTTCTTTCTTCATGGAAGATAGCAAATACATTAATAACCAGTCTTGCTTGAGTCCTGATCCTTTGTGTTTTGACTAGTTTTAGTTTCCTGGATGAACCCTATCTGGATGGTTATTTCAAGCCATGGTAAAACGAGCTCTAGTTTAGCACAAAGTAGGTGTCATGTGGCCCTCTCAAGCGTGCTGAACTATAACTTCCAAAAAGTTCAGTTATGTGGGCATCTGAAGGAGCTTGCAGCTTTCAACATGGTGTCCCACTCTGCCCTCCTGCAGGAGTTGAAACCACATCCCAGTGTTGTTCTAGCTGAAAATGAATGCACTGCATTAACCCACAAGCTAGACTAGATGTTCTTCAAAAATCAGGTTTGGTTGTGATCATCTCTACATACGTTGAACAAGTAACAAGCTTACAAGCATAGAATCATGTGTGTGCACATTCGCACGTGTGCACACCCACACCCACACTTTTATTTATATGTGCATTCTTTATTTAGGCCCAGAACATTTAAAAGAAGGGAATGGATATACTATACAAAAATCTGCAGCCATAATTTAAAATGGGAGAGAGCTTTAGGTTCATTTATAAGAACATCAAATCATTTTTCAACCTGGTAGCCATGGAAATGTCAGAGACCCCTTTTAAACATTCAGTGCTATTCAGCCAAAACCATTTTAGCATATCCATAGATTCCAACTATCCTTCTTTTTGATAAATATGATCAAGATTGAAGCACACAACAAGGGAGAAATGACTGGGTAAACTAGCTTGCAGAAAAGCCATTTTCTCTAAAAAAAATTGCCATTTGCAGGAATGTCAGGAAATTTCCCTTTCTTAAGATGCATGTTCCACCTTCCACCTTCCCAACTTAATTCATTTATTATTGTAATGAATGAATGAATGAATACTATTTCAAAAGTGGACACCTTCTCATTTATCTAACTTCCCACCCCTTCTTCCTCTTCCTCCTCCTGTCTTTTTGCAAATATCAGGATATTTGAGGTTCCTTCCTATGTTTTCATGTTATAAATCATTCTTTTCAAAAAGCTGTTCTGAATTACAGAAATTGGTTTTATGATACTAGCAAATCAACTTCTTCCACTTTTTAATTCCTTGAACCAGATTCCTAGCTGGCATCAGCAGTGTAGATTTACTAGATGGTCAACAAATGAAGCAGCAATAAACTGTTAATATCTATTTACAGGCAGAGAAAATACTCTTAAAATGACAATCCTGTATCCAATTAACTGGGACCTCCTTCCACTGTGAGAATGGACCTAAGTGGCTTTGTGTCAGGATGCATTGTTGCAGAGAGCTGCTGATGGCTCAACTTTGATCTGTGAGGATATGTTTGAGTCTGCACATGTACTTAAAATACCACCAGCCTTTGAAAGACTGCTGACACATTTAGCAATCTCTGTACCTGCACAGCAGTGTCTCCTGTCTTTCAGATCATGGTGATCCAATAGCAAGCACTAAATAAATTTCAGGTATTATATTCCCCTTTGGAGTTCAGAAAGATGTAGACCCATTCCCATGAAAGCAGGTTCCACTGAACCCAGAAAAACTTGTGTGTAGGTCTTGAAGCTTATCTGCAAATCATAGTGTGCATTATTTAACTTTGGGCTGACTGAACCCTGTGGAGTTCAATTTTCCTACTTTAGAAAACAAATATCACGAATATTGTATGGTGAGTAATGAGATTTGTCTTCAGAAGTTCATAATTATGACTCCTCTTGAAGCATATATCACTAATTGACCTTCCATGTCAGAACTTTGTATCAGTTTAAAGGATTTGGGAAGTGAGCAAATTTCATATTAAACAAATATCTGTTGTATAGGATGGCCACAGATTTACTTCACAGAAGAAGTGTTGTTGTTATTATTTCAAGATGTCCTGGTTTTGAGAATCTAGCTAGTCCAAGTCCAATTTAAAAATAAAACATAAGGAAGGCAAGCAGGAAGCTGGTAAGTGTCCATCAAAATACTACCCCAAGACAAGAATCTAAAAATGTATACAAATTACCAGTACTTCAACAATTTTCTCCATATAATAAGATCTATCCTAACTATATTAAAATGATAGCAGGTATTTTAAATTGAAATCATTTGCATATAAATCAACATATGCCAATTTTCTTTTAAATTTTTGTATTCTTTTTGGTAATGTTCTGCTAGCTAAACCCAACTAATCTATAATGATGTTGTTGATGTGAACTATTATAAACAGTTTAAAAGCTTTCATTCTGAAATATTAACAGTCTTCAATTTAAGTATGACTGGCTTAAACAAATGAAATCTCCTGGATTTTAATTTTTAAAGACATATGCATCAGGCAATAACTCATCCCTGGATGGATTTATGGCCAAGCATGGACATTGCTCCTGTTGACAAGCATAAAGTCTAAGGCAAATTCAGGTGACAGGAAAGGTCTCTCTCTCTCATGATATATGAGGTCTGCCTCATCCTTTGGAGGTCATCAGCTGATGTTTCAACATGCAGTTGGCAATTCTTTCCAAAACAGTTAGTGGGTTTGTTTACAAAGAGAAATGTTGAAAAAGTGGGATCATACAACAGAACAGAACAGAACAGAACAGAACAGAACAGAACAGAACAGAACAGAACAGAACAGAACACTTTATTGGCCAAGTGGGATTGGACACACAAGGAATTTGTCTCTGGTGCAGAAGCTCTCAAAGTACATGCAAAGCAACAGAATAATAATCATAATGTGATACAAATAAAAGGGGTAGTAGAGCAGATGAGAAGGATGATAATAATATTACAGTCATACAACAGGGGTAAATAGACATAAAACAATACTGTGAGGCTTAGATATTCAGCAGTGATGGCACGAAGGAAAAAACTGTCCCTGTGTCTAGATGTTTTGGCATGCAATGCCCTATAGCGGCGTCCTGAGAGACTGAATGGGACTGAACATTATCTCATCTCCTTCCTTAAGACCAGAAGGTCCCCATCTGTCTGTCAATTTAGTCAAACAGAACGTAACAGTGATATGCACAAATGAAGTGAACAATTGTACTCTACCTAAAAAATGTCAGAACAAATATATAGCTCCAATAAACCAGAAACCAGGTAAACCAGGGATAGGAAACCTGTGGTCTACCCCATATTGTAGAACTGCACCTCACAGCACTCCTCAACACTCATATAAGCCAAGTTACCTTATATGAGGGAAAATAATCTCTATCCCAAAAATATTTATCATGCAATGACTACATTGTATTAAATACCATTTTTAAACAGAGAAGCTAACTATTTAATATACTCTGCTCTACTCCCTTTTTTGAAGGAGCCTAGTTCCAAAGCCTAGTGGAAGTTTCTCATTTGTTGAGATGGGAAGCCATCACACAATTTCAAAATGGAGGGAAGCCAGCAGCCCTACTGCCAAAAACCTGAAACAAAAAGCCTCAGACCCACTCAAAGCCATGATGTTCCATACCCACTTCTCCTCACCTTGCCCTCTGCAACTTTTGCCCCTATCGGAAGTTTGAATAGGCTCTGGAACATATCTTTTTTCTCTCCTTCTTGACTGTGTAAGGCTGAAATTTCTCTCCTCATTCATCCAATCTCAGCCTTGCACCATCAAGCCCCCTGATCCTTTCCAGGGACCCTGTTCTGTATCATTTAAACTGCCTCAATCTAGAAGGCCACCAAGGTCAAGGAAGTACCGGGAGTTAAGTTTCTTAAGTGCAGTGTGTGAGACACCATCTGACACTGTTTATAGATAGAGTTTGCCTCTGATTGACCACAGGATAGAAGTTAAAAGCATCAGTCTGGGAGTTCAAACACGTTAACCTCTGAAGTGATGTTTGAATTAGTGTAATAAAAAGGCTGAGGTGGAGGGGGAAGCAGATAGGATACCCCAAAAGGGAGGTTAAACTAAAAAAATTGGAAAATATTTTCAGAGGTGATGATTGTGTCTAAAGGTGAAGGTGCCAAATGCTATACTATCAGGGACTCTGGGATAGGAATGTATTTATTCGTTTTGTGAATTATGAAACGAGGCTCCAGCCATGACAAATAACACAACTGACACAATACAGAGGACTTTTTTTTTCTTTTGCAGGTTACGGGATCGGCCTCAAAAATATTGGTAGCAAACATGTTTGCTGATTCCAGGGATCAGTCAGCCAGCTCCGAGAAGGGCAGTGTACCTTGGATAATCTCCCAGTTAATTTAATATTAGTTCCAACAGAAAGAAAGAGAAGAGTCTGGTTCCAAAGGCTCATTTTACTTCTCGGTAACTTGCGGCATCTCATAAAGAAATGGGTGAACAAACTGGCTAATAACGAGCCCTGCGATTGGTCAACAACATTCTTCTGAGGGGCTTCAGATGAAAGCATGCAAGAAGTGGCACCCAAGCCAACTAAGGATGTAAGGATGTATGCACTGCATGGAGTGTACATTTGATAAGTGATTAAACCCTAACCCTAACCCAAAGGTGCTCTGATAGCCACCAACCTGGTCCTAATCACCTACACACACCCAAATGGATTGCTGTAATGTGCTCATTGTGCGGCTGCCCTTGAAGAGTATCTGCTTGAGCTTCAGCTGCTGCAAAATGCAGAGATGTGGGCTGTTATGTGTGCTGCACAAATTGCACACATTACATCTCTGCCATGCAAGTTGTATTGGTTGCCAGTTTGCTTCCAGGTCCAATTCAAGGTATTGGTTATGACCTTTAAAGACCTAAATGGCATGAAGCCAGGTTATCTTAGGAACTGCTTTGGTTTACATCTACCTGTCCGATGGGGAGGTTGGCAGAAGAGGCATGTTATGGGTCCTGCCACCTAGGGAGTTTCAACAGATGAGATTTAGGAGGAAAGCCTTTTCTCTCATGATCCCCACCCTGTGAAACATCCTTCCACCTGAGGTGAGGCAAGCCTTACAGGAGGCCTTCCACCTCACCTGTTGGCCGTACAGGAGGCTCTCAAACATAGTTTGGCCTGCAGATCCCTGATAGAGTAGAACCTGTTTAGATGACGGTTGACTGGAATGTACTCTCTGTATTACTACTTTTTGCCATTTATTTTTTGCCTTTTAAATTTAATTTTGGTTGTATTTTTAAATTTTTTTTAACTCTTTGGATTGTTTTATTGTCTACGCTACCCAGAATAACTGCTTAAGATGGGTGGCTATATAAATATGATAAATACATGATAATAGATAGATAGATAGATAGATAGATAGATAGATAGATAGATAGATAGATAGATAGATGATGGATGGAAGACAGACAGACGGACAGACATGCTGAGAGGTGACACTTAGTGGAAGAAGAAGCCAAGCCAGGGAAATGTGTCAATAATTTTCCTTTATATGCCCTGCTTTAAAATCATACCATTGATTTTACCATAAAATCAGCACCATTCCCAGCTTCTTTTTTTCTTGAAGCAGAACAGGGATCTGCAATCCGGGCCTCAGAGTTTATGCTGGGATAAACTCTGCTGACTTGAAGATCAGAAAATAGCATGTCCATGCAGCCATCTGGCTATACATGGGAAGCCCAGCTTGATCTCACTAATGCATGTGACCCATATGCTAAGAAAATGGCCGAGTGAAGCTGATACTTTTTACTGTATCTCTCAATTCAGCCAATTTATTCAGTCCTTGCACGAATGCCCTATTATGGAGATTTGGCAGATCTTTTTTTTTTTTTTTTTGAAAAATGGAGCAGTTTCAAATTGCAAAATTTGTGTTTCCAAAGAAACAAACCAATCTGCTATTGAACAAATAAAACCTTGGAAGTGCCCCAAGAGAATTTTTTTTATATCCTTCATAATGCAAAAAGGACAAAAATCTGTCTTGCTTCTCACAAAAGTGAGAAAATGACATAGGTGGCTGTAAACCAGAGGTGGGTTCCTACCGGTTCTATAGAACCGTTAGTAAACCGGCGATGACATCACGGAACCGGTTCTTTCGGTGTCTCTGTGGGCACCGCCATCTTGGATTTTGCTTCTGTGCATGCGAAGCGAATTTTTGCTTCTGCACATGCGCAGAAGCTATTTTTTCATTGCTGCGGGTGCGTGCGCATGGCGCGACCCTGAGCGAACCGGCAGCAAAAGGATCCAGAACCCACACCCCTGCTGTAAACTTCAGACACACGGTGGGTGTGGTTGTCTGTGTCTGGTCCTATGCGTGCATGTGTGTCTAGTCATGGTGATGACAGTATCTAACTGAAGGCTTTTTCAAGCAGGTAAGTAAGTATGCAATAAAAATTATTCATATTCAAACCTTTCTGGGAAAAAATAAATGCAGGCTACTAGTCTATGATATGCTTTCCCCCCCCCCCAAATAACTTCTTTTTCCCTATCTCATTTGTAAGTGCTTTTCAGTTTTGTTGACCAACCGGTCTCCTGGTTCATTGTTGACACTGACAATAGAAGACGCTGTTTTATTGCTGCTTTTGCTTCGATATCTATGTGTTTAGTCATGTTCCTCCACACACACACACACATCTCTGTATTTTTCTCTACTTTCTCCACCTCCTCATTCTTCCTGCAGGAAAATGGCGGCGGGGGGGGGGGAACCCAAACTACTACAAAAAAACCTCTCATGAGACTTCCTCTGGAAGTTAATTGACTTGCAGAAAGGCCAGGAAAGGCACTTTTAGAACACAGGATTATCCAGTGAAAGGCAGGATAATTCTAACCTGCATCCCTTGGCCACCTCATTATATGAAAATAATTACAGCCACTTCTGTCAAATCTGCCAAAAATGTCTTCTCTGGGGGGCGGGGGATATGACTCTCATTTATTTCCATCAAATGAAACTCTTCCTCAGCAGTAAGTATATGGATGTAGGAGAGTGGGGGGAGGGGTACTGGAGAAGAATATGAACCTGTGTATTGTGTGTGCACTTGAATACAGGGATAATAAAACAGCACATTATACCTCTGCTCCACAAGCTGCAATGATTGTCAGTTTTGCTTCCAGGTCCAATCCAAGGTTCTAGTTTTGACCTTTAAAATCCCTCATGACATGGAACTGGGCTATCTGAGGGACCTCTCCCCCAGATCTGGCAGAAGGACTATGCTCCGGGTCCCATCTCCAAGGAAACATCTAGTGGGACTCAGAAGATGGACCTTTTCTGCCATGGTGCCTGCCCTGTGGAACATCATTTCCCTTCCCCCCCATCCCCAAGACAAGACTGGTCCCATTCCTGACCTCCTTCCAGACGTCCCTTAAAACCTGGTTATGTCAACAGCTTGGGGGAGAAGTCCTTGGGTTTTTTAATAATACTTTTGTTTTAATCATAGAACATTTTTGTAATTGCACTTTTTGTTTTTATTGTATGCTGCCCAGAATCGTGTTTTTGTGAGATGGGCAGCATATAATATACAGTGTATATTATAGGTGAATGTCTATGAAGGTATTGCATGAGTATAGATAACCATAGGCATCAATATGGTTTAGCCCTGCCAACTGAAGGCCCTAGTGAGGTATAATAATCCTGGACAGTAACCTTCAGGATGAAAATGGATCCTAACCCTGGGTGTCTCTTTGACTGTAAATATAAGTTAAGGTAAAGGTTCCCCTGCATATGCGTGCTAGTAGTTTCCAGCTCTAGGGGCGGTGCTCATCTCCGTTTCAAAGCCGAAGAGCCAGCGCTGTCCAAAAACGTCTCCGTGGTCATGTGGCGGCATGACTAAACACCGAAGACGCACGGAGCGCTGTTACTTTCCCACCAAAGTGGTCCCTATTTTTCTACTTGCCTTTTTTACGTGCTTTCGAACTGCTAGGTTGGCAGAAGCTGGGACAAGTAACGGGATGTCACTCCGTTACGCGGCACTAGGGATTTGAACCGCTGAACTGCCGACCTTCTGATCAACAAGCTCAGCGTCTTAGCCACTGAGCCACCACGTCCCTCATATTATTTTTATATACATACATACATACATACATACATACATACATACTTATTTATTTATTCATTAAAGCTCAGAGACAGGATATCATTCCAATGAATTTCTGCTACAAAATCAAAGCAATCTATAGCTGGTTGTACCTCCTTATTCCCTCCCTACCACACCACTCTGATTCCAAGAATTCAAATTCAATACTCCAGACAAGGCCTGCTGTATAGAACATCAACCTGGGTTTATTCTAGAAAGACAATTAATGAGACCATAAATCCTAAAAAGAGAAGGAAGCTGAAGCTTCTTCAGCTAGAGTCTGCCCTTCTCTTCTCACTGGGCATTACCACCAACTGCCCTGTGAAAAAGATCCTATAAAGAATTGTCACAATGCATGTATATGAAGGGATCTCACTAATTTAAAAAGTTTATCCCCCTCCAAAATCCCCTTGGATGAGGAGTTGGTAAAAGGGCTCCAAGAAGGATAACCTGAATGCATTTCTGTCAAGCAGCATTAGGGCTGACCAGAAAAAAAGCCACTGTTGATTCTAATGGAGGTGAGTTAATCCATTTGTATCAATGGAAAAATTATGGCCAGTGGCGGAAAGTCTAATTGCACAATGAACATCATCAGTTGATGTTTATCCTTCAAATAAAGACAAGTACAACAAAACAATGTACAAGTAGCATAATAGAGTCACAATGGTTTTGTTTATTAAACAGCTGGGAATCCAATTTCATTTAATTAATGGAGCTTGTAATGAAGTGGTAAATGCAAATGGACCTGCCAATCATCCTAGGGCAGCCTTCCCCACTATAGCAGTTTCAGGCTTTTTATGTTCAATGGATAGAAAACTGGAAAGTGGGGGCATGCTTACTGGTTATTTGAGCAACTGGAGAAAACATTACAGGTGTGTTGCAAGGAAAATCAAGCTATTCATGACATTCATTTTCTTTTGCTATCATACATAGAATTCCTCTATCACAATATTGTCTGTCTGTTGTCCTACTGGTACATCAGACAACTTCCATAATTGCCAGTTACACTGGCTGGGGATTATGATATTGCAGCATGGGATATTGCAGGTTGAGAATGCTTCTCTGTCTTGCTTTGACCCATCCTCCTTACCAATAATGCTTAGGACAAGTAATGCACCATATGAGCACAGTGTAGGCCGCGTGTACATTGTGCTGTGCAAGGAACGATCCAGCTTAGCTGAATAATTCCAAATTATTTTATTTTAAAATTACAAATTGGAGGAAGTTACTTGTAACACAAGCCACTACTTAACTGTTTAGCATCTGACTGGGCAATTTCAAGGACGATGAACTGTCAGGCTGTTTCAACAGCAGCCTACTCCATGCCCTACGATAAGCTCAGAGGTGGGTTCCTACCGGTTCGGACCGGTTCGCCCGAACCGGTAGTCACGTGACGTGGGAGGAAGTGAACCGGCGGCGAGGTAAGTTAGAACCCACCCCTGGATAAGCTCCTTTGAAACTGGGGAGTTTAAAAAGATATTAGCCTTGGTTCAGGGGAGCTGTAGTATAGTGAGTCTGCCATTTGAATGGGTTATATGTTTGGAATCAGTCCGCGGGGGCATCCCCTAGGCACTTTAGCACAGCTAAGTCTTTGGTTTTCTCCCTATTTTTTCTCAGTAACTGTACAATTTCTAAAATATATCTGCCTTTTATAAATATAAAATACCCTCCTCCCTACAGAATAAAATATCCTGTCCCTACGGCAAGGCCTGTATTAACAGGTATTTGACAGAGGCAGAAACGTGATGGCTAAGCCAATCAAGGTAAACACAGTTTAAAATGCTAATGCAAAACTTATCCTCATATTCACATCCTTATTATTATTGTTGTCATCATCACATGAAACTGATCCTCTTCTTTTTCTGGAGAGAATTGTCATTTGAACAACTCCGTGTTCTTCTTGCTGCACCCAATGTCAGTGTTGTGGTGTGTTGTTTTTTCCCCCCCCCCTTCAGTTTGTGGTTGTTCAAAGTAAGGGACAGAAAAAGAAACAACTTTGAAATAAGGCTTAAGATTATATTTTGAGAAATTGATCTTACTGTCTGGAAAATGTTGAACCCCGCTGGATCATTTCAGACACTGAGCCATTCTTTGGGGTGGGAGCTCCATCCCTCAAAAACAATGTTCTGTTCTCAAGGTTGGCTGATCCCACCTAAGAATAAATGCAATGAGAAGTCTCCATCTCAGACATTTCCCAAGCATGACTCAACGTGGAGTATGTGTTTGACTTTGTTTTGTTTTTTCAGACTGGCTCTTAGGGAACTGGTAGGGGGACAACCATGCAGGATTCCCATGTGAATGATACGTTCTCCCACTACTCCTGTATAACCAAAATATTTCTTCAAAGACTGAAATACTTTTAAAAATATGCCTTATTTTTGTGGCTCTATTTTAATTCTGTGGCTGGGTTTCAATCAAGAAAAATGTTTCTTGTCTCAAGCTTATGAATCAAAATAGCACCTTAAAATAAATAGAGAAAACGTACAGCTTTGGAAACACAGATTACATTGCTTCTTTTTTATACATGAGACCTATGCAGTGAATTTATGGGAAAGAGATTATAGGCCAGAAATCTGGCTCATGGTCTCTAGCCACAACCTCAATTCAAATATTATTTTGTTACATGCATTTAATATTTCTATTCTTGACACCCAATGCAGCTAACAAGATACTTACTTTGTTTATTTAGGACGAGGTTCTAGAGTCCTCGCATCAAAGGATACTTCAACAACCACTACCTCAATCACAAGCTCAACAACCACTACCTCTACCACAAGCACAACCACAAACATCTACCAACCAACCAAACAATATATCCTTACTCATCAAAGACACCCTTGAGCGTGAACAAAAACGTAATAACGCTATTTTATTTGGGCTAGATGTCACCAATGAACCTGATATCACAAAGGTTCGCAAGATTATTGCACCAACCATCTCCCCCGAGGAAATCATCGAAGTTTCCAGAGATGGCCCCTAGTTCAAGTACAGAGATGGTTCGGTGGCCCCACGATTCTGTAGAGTCATTTGCAACGACGAAATCAGCAAACGAAAATTCATTTACACTATAAACTCTA
>QLTV01000974.1:7961832-7972858 GCA_003457575.1 Thermophis baileyi | reverse complement strand
GAATGGAATGGAATGGAATGGAATGGAATGGAATGGAATGGAATGGAATGGAATGGAATAGAATAGAATAGAATAGAATAGAATAGAATAGAATAGAATAGAATAGAATAGAATAGAATAGAATAGAATAGAATAGAATAGAATAGAATAGAATTCTTTATTGGCCAAGTGTGATCGGACACACAAGGAATTTGTCTCCGGTGCATAAGCTGACAGTGTGCATATAAACTGCAAGTAATAGGTCGTAAGTCATAAATCATACTGTGTTTCCCCCAAAATAAAACCCACCCCGAAAAGAAGCCCTATCATGTTTTTGAACCCATGCGCTCAAATTAAGCCCTACCCCCAAAATTAGCTCTAATTAAGACCCCGCCCACCCCGGGATGCAGGGGGTGGGGCGAGGCGCACAGGTAAAAATTAAGCTAGGGTGGGGAGGGGGGGGGTGGAGCTGCCCTACTTATCAGGCCTCGCACACCCCTACACCTGCCTTGCTTTCTTCTGTAGCCCACTTCTGCGGCTTCTTGCACGCGTCACCCCCGGCCTCCATTTCGCCATCAGAACCTTCCGGAAAGCCCTCTGCAGCTGAGAAATGGGATTGACTCGTGCGCGGCACCCCCAGCCTCTATTTTGTCTTCAGAGGCCTTCCAGAAAGCCCTCTGTTATTGACTGCACAGGGCTTTCCGGAAGGCCTCTGAAGGCCAAACGGAAGCCAGGGGGCACCACAGCTGCAAAGGGCTTTCCGGAAGGCTCTTATGGCAAAATGGAGGCCGGGGGTGACATGTGCAAGCAGCGGCAAGCGGCCGCAGAAGAAGTGGGCTGGCAGCAGGCTCCTGCTGGGCGGGCTGTCGGTGCTGCTGTCGCAAGGTGAGTCAATAATTAGACCCTCCCAAAAAGAAGCCCAGCCATTTGTTCGGGGGTTAAAAGAAAATAAGGCCCAGTCTTATTTTCGGGGAATCACGGTAGTTACAATCATTAGATTGTAATGACAGCTGTGGTAGTACAGTGGTTAGAATGCAGTACTGCAGGCTACTTCTGCTGACTGCCGGCCTTCCATCCTTCCAAGGTCAATAAAATGAAGACCCAGATTGTTGAGGGCAATATGCTGACTCTGTAAACCACTTAGAGAGGGCTGTAAAGCACTGTGAAGCGGTATATAAGTCTACGTGCTATTGCTATTAATCATAAATTATATACAACAACTGATAAATCATAAGAAACCAATAGGAGAAGATAGTAAGAAAGATGAGAAGATGGGAAAGGATGAGAAATGAAGAGAGTCAAAGGTCAAAAGAAAAAGATGCAAATGTTTTCTTCAAAACATAAAAAGTTTAGCAAATACTCCTTTCCCCCTACTTTTACCCCTATTCTTGGGAGGCATTTAGGAATTGTTGAAATGCTCCGTCATTAGTATTCTCAGTTTCCCTCAAGGATTACTCTGTTTGAAAACTGATACCCAACTCTTCCAATGCACTTACATGGCACAGGATAGCCTGTAACAATTAAAAGCATTAGTGCAACCTTATCACGCACATTTGTTAAAAGCAAAAAAACAGGAAACAGTTCAGTCGATAAAAACATTTTAAAAGGAAGATCTGCTAAATAAAAACAACCATTGACTTGGCAAGAGATATATTTGGAAGGCAGAAAGATAGTGCACACCCAACCTGCAAACATTTCTCTCAGGGAAAGTACCTGCCCACAACCACAAAAGAAGGCCATTTTCTCTGCTGCTGCTGCATCACCATTGTTATCATTATCTGCAAAAAAGAAAAGAAGGAAAATGAGGCGAAAGGATAAATGCATCTACCTCATACATATTAAATATTCTCTGGTAATATGATACAATTAATTTACTAGCATTTAGTTAACATTGCAACAAGGAGGGGGAAAATGAATAGAATGTGTACCGAGCCCAGATTTTGAAACAGGCCTCCAAATCGGATTGCTTGTTTAAAAATAGATAAGTTTTATATCCATTACATACATTGATGGAGAAGAGATAATTTTCTGGTCTTCTGTTATATCTTTTTTTTTTTTTTTTGGTGACCATAAACACGATAATCTATTTCTGTTGCTTTCCTGCTAGATTTTAGCATATATTTTCTAAAGAAAAAAAAAAGCATTTGTGAAAGACAAAAAAAAATCAGAATGAATATGAGAAGGAACTTTTGTGCAAGAGACACATGGAAGTGCATAACCACATGAACCAGTGTTGCCTTTTTATTTATTATTATATATTATTTATTATTTTTATCCCATCTTTATTATTTAACTAATTTGAGTAACTCAAGGCTGCAAACTAATCCAACACACCTTTCTCCTAGTTTCTCCACAACAACCTTTAGAGGCGAGTTGGGCTAAGAGAGTGTGACTGACCCAAGGTCACCCAGCTGATTTTCATGGTTGAGGCAGCACTTGAACTCAAGGTCTCTTGCTGTCTAGTCTGGATCCTGGCTCTTTTGAGTGCCATTTGTCAACAATTAGTAGAACCTACCAATTACTTGTAAATAAAAGCAAAGGTGCTCAATGCATGCCAAGAATAATCTTTACTGAATTAACTGTAATTTTAAATATATTGAAATAAAATATGGTCTTTGACTCCTGATGTTTGTGTCCTGTTTGTGGACATGAAGGCACATGAGTCCTGCCCAGGTGGTATTCAAAGAGGTGCAAAAACCAGTAAAAATTACTTTTAAAAAGGTTAAATGAGAGGACAAAAATCACTTAAGAGCATTTTGTGCAAGAATGCTGGCATCCACGACAGGGTCACTTGCAAGTATCTTTGAGGACTATCCATGATCTCTAAGTCAGGTGGGGTTTGGGATCTACCGTCTTACTCCAGGCTTCCCAGTATTTGTAAACATCTCAATTAATATATCCCAACTACCGTTTCTGGGGATCTGTTAAAAAGAACAGAGCTGGGTCATAATTGCCAAATACTAGGTGGGTCGTTTTGCAGACCTTCCAAGAACAGTGAGGATAGCACCAAACTGGGTGCTACCAGAATTATCTGCGTTGGAGGCCTTGCTTCTCCTGGATCTGCAGAGGGAAAACAATTTAAATGGGACCTTGGCCAAGCAGGTTCCCTTAAAATCGGGACAAGTTGCTCTTACAGGGATTCTTCATTCATTATTGCCAAGGATATTATTGGCGGAAGGGGGGGGAGGCGTTCCCCCTTCTGCAAAAAGAAACTGCTCATTCCCAAGAAAGCTTCCACTTGGCTTCCAGATTGGTTTCATCGAAGCAATCAATCCAGTAAATCCATTATCTTCTCCCTAAGAATGCCCCATCAACAACACCCTATAACCCAAGGTGGTCTGAAGGCATCAGGATCGAGGGGAAAAGCAGTAGTTTTTGCCCGCGAAGCGAACTGAAGACGTTGGAATGAATATTTATGCCGCGCGCCGGGTCGGACTCCCCACCCTCACCCCACTACCCGGGCATCACGCGCGCGGCTTGAACTTTTGCTCGCGGGGAAAGGCTTCCTCCCTCCCGCCTCCTCGTCGTCCTTCTGACTGCCTCCTTTGCAACTTTAATCTGTTTGCTTTAGCGTTAGGGAGAGTAAGAGAGCCGCGAAAAGCTGAAAGCCTCCCGGGCAAATGCATTCCGCTTCAGGGCGCCCACGACTGCAGGACAAGAGGCAATTAAAGGCCGGGATGGGCAATAGCAAGCAACGCGAACGGCCGGCTGAGCGTGGAGCCCGACCACCTTATAATAGAAGGAGTTTGACAAGTTGTTCTTGTGTTTCGACCGTCCTGCTGTGTCATTAATTCAGCTGGTGCCCGGGTACTTACAGTAAGCATTCCCCTTCGACATCTCCGAGCTTGCATGTGACCACATGTAAATGTGCATTTTTATTTTATGGCGCTGTAATCGAGGGCTTTTAAATTCCCCATGGCTGGAAGGCATGCTGTGAAGCAACGCGAGCTCGTTCAGGGTTCAGCTTGGACGACCGCTGGCTTGTTTGACTGGGCCTACTTTCTCTGCCGGTTCCTTGTTCCCTATTAACTCTGTGAACAAGCCTCATTAAGGGAGCAGGCAAGTCTATTTGTAGTTAAATACCTTTATTTCTTGGGGCGTTAGAGACGAAGGCCCATCTTTCTCATTGGCTACTTCAGAAATGGGGAACCTGGTTCTGAATGAAAGTAGCTGAAGTTCCAGCTTGCTCATATTTTTCATCTCCTTAATTTAACTCTTCGAACCGATCAGTGTGGCTGCCTTGGATAAAGTAATATTAATCGACTTGACTATTTCAAATTATACTTTGCATGGGGCCTCTTCTATAGGTGGGGCTCAGAGTAGTTAGACCCTTTGCATCCCATTTAGAAATACCTTACAAGTGTATTCAACCAAATCTTTCTTGAAGCTTTACTGGTAGAATAGAGAACTTTTAAAACACCTTATCAATTTTGTAAATTTTAATTATTCATTTTTCAAAAGAGAAAGGAACCCCTTATTAGGAATTCTTGCATCAGAAAAATAACATTTTGATTTTTTTCTTACAATTCAGCATGACCTGTCCTTAACACTAGTAAAGTCAAAGAAATATATTATTCTCTTTATTATATAGAAAGAAGAGACATACATATAAAAACAACTCAATATTTAAACCCAGAACTAAGTTATGGCAACATTGAGTCTTTTCATACCTGATTTATTTAAAACACTTAAAACACAATTTGTTAATATGGAGATACTCCCTTTATGCCAAAGTTCTTACAAATAACAAATATCTACCATAAGAATTGCATTATTAAATAATACAGTAATGATTTGGAATTACCACAAACAAAGGTTTTAGATGCTGTTAATGTATCTGGACCAAATAGTAAATTCAAACTAAATTTTTAAATAATCCAATTTCTTGTATTAACTCAGGTGATTTACCTTTTTGCTTGGCCATTTATTCTGTAAAGTATTAATACCCCTCTTGGCCCATACATACTAACAATATTAATAAGGAGAAAGAATTTATTGGGATTATTTCATAGGATAAATTTATTAACAGTCAATAACGATCTGTTGCACAACAGTCAAAATTGGACTTCTAGCTCAACATCTTAAGTAGGCCTTGAAGCCTTTAATGTTAGAAATATAGTAGAATTTTGATTAAAAGCAGAAGGGTCATCTAATAATGTTGCTGATAATATTTTTGGGAACTAATCACCTGGTTTCATAGAGTAATAGAAATCAAACAAGTAATAGAGGTCATTTTCCCCCTGCCCTGGGTTTAGTCAACAGTACATATATCTATATATACTATTTAGCCGTGATGGCGAACCTATGGCATGCGTGCCAGAGGTGGCACACAGAGGCCTCTCTTTGGGCACGTGCCCCGTTGCCAGTTGCTCTTCTGGTTTCTGGCACATGCATGTGCGCCGGCTAGCTGGTCTTCGGGTTTCTGGCGCTCCAGCGTACACGCGTTCCGGTTTGGGCACTTGGTGCCGAAAAGGTTCGCCATCACTGCTATATAGTCAACTGTACATATATCATTTCACCAAATATTTCCCCAGATTTCTCCATCTACACATTGAAAGGTGGAACTGACAACATAAACGTGCCCCAAGGTGTACATCCTGATCCATTCCCCTGGAGGATCTTTGAGCCCATCCATTACATATGCAGTAGCTTGTAATCAAGCTCTCTCCATGGCCTGGGTAATTATTCCCTAGCCTTTGCTACCAGGAGTAAAAAAATCCCGTTTGTCATAGCTTGTTTTCAGCACTGTCCTTATTTTCACTGTAGTAGCATTCATTAGAATAAAACAAACAAACCTGTGAAAACACAGTTTATGAGTTAGCAGTAAATATGCATATGGTCACAACCCCACATGATAAAGGAATATTCATCTACTGCCACTGATTTAATTCCCACAACTAAAGTCTATGCTGTATATAAATGCTTCAGCTACTTTCACACTCTTAGTAAGCAGGAAATAAGATTCAGTGCAGGAGGTGCTTCTCTGTTTCATCTAGGATAGTCTTACGTAAATGAGGGGTCTCTCTCTCTCTCTCTCTCTCTCTCTCTCTCTCTCTCTCTCTCTCTCTCTCTCCCTCTCCCTCTCCCTCCCCCCCCCCCCCCCCCCCCCCCTCCCCCCCCCCCCCCCCCCCCCCTCCCCCCCGCTACCGCCGCCCCCCCCCCCCCCCCCCCNNNTCTCTCCCTCCCTCTCTCTCTCTCTCTCTCTCTCTCTCTCTCTCTCATCATAAACCTGAGCACCTAGGGGCAAAGTGGCCATCATCTGCTGGAACCTGACGAGCAACAGTCTGCCCCTTGTTTGAAGGCAGCAGACCTCAACCCCACAGGATGCTTTCAGTATTAATCTTCCATGAAAGAAGATGGAGATGCTAGAGCTGCAATATTCTTTCCAGGCACTTTAGATTCCCATCACACCAGGGAGAGAGCATTTCTCAACTTCAGTGACATCTGCCACACACAGAAAGAAGTGAGGCAGATCTACGGGTGGGAAGAGAAAAAAGTACTCTCAACAGGATTTTTTTTCTCAGCAACAGAGAATAGCGTGGCTTTCTCAGAGGTTCTATGCAGCATCAAGCAAACCCAACCCAGCTCTGATCTTTTCTTCTACTGGGGTTTTAGTGCATCTGCTGCAGATCTGAGCTCTCTAAAACAAAACAGAATACACATCCATTCAGTGCCAGTTTTGTTTTCCCTTTGCAGCTTTTATAGATTTTCTTTAGCAGCAAGTAGGAACAGCACTTATTATAGTTTAACTAATATTGTTGGCTGAAGCAGCCATGTTGACCTCGATCACTGATGTGTCAAGGTTGGCCTTTTCTCCCAAGCTCCCCTGAAACAAGCCTGGGAAAGATCATTTTATAAAAACAGGAAAAGGGGAACAGATGACACAAGGATGTATGTATTCATGGTGGGTGCTTTACATCCATCTGCACCAACCATAAAGTATCATCATTGCTTTGATCATAAAAGAAGCATATTTGCCTAACTGATTACAGTTCACTTAGGTTAAGATGAAGAGAACAATGAACATGATATGTAATAATGTTACATATGTTAAATCCTACAATTATGATGAATGAAATAAGATTGAAGTTCACACACATTGTGGCAAATGTAAACAATTGGATTAGTGGGGCTTATTAGGACATAATTTGAATGACTGAGATGACACTGGTATCACAATTAAGGTCAGGGGGCAGGCATTGTTGCCTGATGCACAGCTGGGGGAGAAATGAGGTCATTTGGAAGTCTGCCAATAGTAGAAAGTAAGAAAAATGAATTTGGTGGTAATTATTATACCCAATCTCAATAAAAAGTTTTGGCCTTCCTGTGAAGTTGGTATCCTAATCTGATCCTTCTAGTTAGAGCTAACACAACTTTTAAACAATGGAAACCAGTTTGGAGTTAATTTTTTATTCATAGACCAAGGATGTTCAATGAGATCTGCCTACATTAACACCTCATCAGGTTTGGAATGGGATTCTATTCATCCATCAATTCATTTTGTAAAGCCACCTTCAGGTGATGGAGTCTGTTTAGTAGAGTCATTATAGAGACAGGACTCTATACTGACTCTACTAAGCAGACTCCATCAGTTGTATGTATTTTAAAACTTCCTTAATAAAACCATGCTACCTTTGGATATGTCTTAAAACATATCCATGTTGTCATGATGAGGATCTAGTCTGCTGGAGAATGGTGGTTGCCCATGTAGATCTTCCCAGACCTTGATAACTGTTTTATAATAGCCTCTGGAGACAAATTTCTATAGTAATTCTTTCTCAGTGCCATATACAGTAGGAAATGCTTCAGCAACTTTCGTGTTAAAAATCTGGCACTTTTTCCTAGTCAAAATTCCTTATCATCCTTATTAAACCGTAGAAATATTAAACCGTAGAAATGGTAGTAGACTTTAGGAGAAACCCCCTCCCCCCATTCTACCACCTCTTACAATACTAGACAACACAGTATCAACAGTAGAGACCTTCAAATTTCTAGGTTCTATCATATCTCAAGACCTAAAATGGTCACCTAACATCAAAAACGTCATCAAAAAAGCACAACAAAGAATGTTCTTTCTGCGCCAACTCAGGAAGCTCAAACTGCCCAAGGAGCTGCTGATACAGTTCTACAGAGGAATTATTGAGTCTGTCATCTGCACCTCTATAACTGTCTGGTTTGGTTCTGCAACCCAACAAGACAGACACAGACTTCAGAGGATAATCAGACGCTATAGAGCACTGCACACCAGAACAACTAGACACAAGAACAGTTTTTTCCCGAATGCCATCACTCTACTAAACAAATAATTCCCTCACCACTGTCAAACTATTCACTAAGGCTTCATAACTATTACTATTAGTCTTCTCATCGTTCCTATCACCCATCTCCTCCCACTTATGACTGTATGACTGTAACTTGTTGCTTGTATCCTTACGATTTATATTAACATTGATTGTTTCCTGATTGCTTATTTGTACCCTGTGACAATCATTAAGTGTTGTACCTTATGATTCTTGACGAATGTATCTTGTCTTTTTATGTACACTGAGAGCATATGTACCAAAGGAACAAATTCCTTGTGTGTCCAATCACACTTGGCCAATAAAGAATTCTATTCTATTCTATTCTATTCTAAACAGAAAAACCTCACCCAAATTTTATTTCTAAAAAAAAAAGAAGTATTATATATAATATAATATCTAACATTTTAGAATATTTTAAATATATATTTAGTAGACATGGCCCATCATAGTTTTATTTTTTGCCTGGGATAGTTCTTAATCAATTGGCAGCATAAAACATCTAATATTTACACAGAACAGGATAAAAATAATCCTTCAGCTTCCATGTTTTAAATGGTCAATTTCCAAAGATTCTTCAATTGTAACAGCCTAGGGAAGCATTCCCTTGTTTCATTTAATTTTTATATTAAGAATAATACATTTGTGAACCAGTTTGTTTGCTCATTTTTATTTGAAATTTATTCTCTCAGATTCTGTAGATTAATGCCTGAAAAGATTAGGTTGTCTTTCAAAGCAAGCATTCCATGCTGAAATTAGTTGGGGGTGCCTGATTTTTCTACCTCCAACCTTTTTAATGTTCATATTGCTTTCAAGTAGTATTGGACGAGAAGAGCATATGCTTTGCAGCCATTTTAAGCAATGATTAACCAAAACACATTTCTGGGTTAAACTTACCCCCACCCTGTGTTTAAAATTGCCTTTCAAGCATTGTTGCAACAAAAATGGGGGGGGGAGACGACCCACGGTAGTGGTATTTCCCAGGGAACAATGATAAGCATTCCGAACACATAGGATCCTGTGATTATGCTAAACTGCTTAAATAAATTAGTAAGATAAATACATGAATTGTACAACAGCTGGTGCAAATGTATGCAACTACAACAGAGGCATTTAAAACACACGGAATTATACTGAGGTCTTGATGAAACAGGTCGTCTTTTACTTTTTTGAATTTGTTATCCCTAATGTGCCTTTTTACATTTGTATGCAATCTTTTGAACAAACTTGCAGCTATCTCTGCTTTTCCCCCCTCAATTCTTCTTAAAAAAATAAAAACAATGAATCTGGCACGTTGGGAATACTTGAAGGTGTATCTTAACAAAGTTAGCTAAATGTGGCTTACTTGATACTGTCCTTCACATGTCTTGAAAGTAGACCTTTCCACATTCTGAGAACTGCAGTCTCAACACAATTAGAGCATACAATGCTGCCTGGGTATGGATACATTGGATGTGAAAGGATTCCCAAGGAATTAGGTATGCCCATTATTTTCTTCAACATCTTTATTCTTTTTCATGGGCCTGAAAATGTCAGCTTCAAATTTCTATCAGTAAGAACTTCTATGCCAACAATGGAAGAGGACAGTTATTTTGAAAGATTTGATATTTATAGAACATAATTAATTCCACTGCCCTCATCCATCTAAGACATCCTTCCTCATACAGTATTAACTTGAAATTAAGTATTGAAAAGGTTAAGTAAATAGAACAACTCACTCTTTTTGCTAATATAATTTGACATTTTTTCCTTTGCATTCTTTTTGCCTATGCATATGGAAAAGTGAGGGGTAGTAGCACTCATTTTATGGCTAGTCTTAATTCTTTAATTTTATCTCCATAGGCCACAAATAGCATTTTAATGACATTATTAAACAGAGCAGGACCACACAATTGTTTTTTAAAAAAATATATTCTTGAAAGTTTAGAGCAATGCTGGTTGGGAAACTCTAGGAGCTGAAGTCCATATAATTTTGAGGTTGCCAAATTAATGCATCTGTTTTACATCCATTGGAGACATACATATTTTTTTTCTTTTTACAACCCTGTAGTCTCTTAATTCAGGGTAGAGACAGGGCAACTGGATGGAGCTGAGTGTTTACTGGCCGGATATTTATTAAATTTATATGCCACCCATTTCACCAATAAGGCAACTCTGGGCAGCTTACAAATGGTAAAAATGTAAATATAAAATCAATTAAAATTAAGGAAAGTTATAGAAAAAGTAAAATCAAGGGGACAGACAGCACGGGAGTGAGATTTTCTTCTTACCCCATCAACCATCTCCAGTGGAGAGCGCCCCCTCAGGGCCACAAACCAACCGACAAAACCATATTGCTTATTTCTCCAAAAAGCACACGAACTTAACTTGCGTTGAAAAAAAAAAATCAGCTGATTTTTGAGTTATGATTAGAGGAGCTGTTTGCCTATCCCATTCCAGAACAGTACACAATTTGCTTATGTCTTCTAGATCATTGGCTAATCAAGCTAACTTTGTCTGAGCTCAGAAGCTAAGCAGGGTTGGCTGTGTTCTATATTTGGATGGGTGGCTAACATGGAAACTCAGGCTATAAATGAGTCTCGGAAGCCTATCCCATTCCAGAACAGTACACAATTTGCTTATGTCTTCTAGATCATTGGCTAATCAAGCTAACTTTGTCTGAGCTCAGAAGCTAAGCAGGGTTGGCTGTGTTCTATATTTGGATGGGTGGCTAACATGGAAACTCAGGCTATAAATGAGTCTCGGAA
>QLTV01000974.1:7884483-7952507 GCA_003457575.1 Thermophis baileyi | reverse complement strand
AGATAGGTAGGTAGGCAGGCAGGCAGCCAGGCAGGCAGGCAGGTAGGTAAGTAGGCAGGCAGGCAGGCAGGCAGGCAGGCAGGCAGGCAGGCAGGCAGGCAGGCAAGCAAGCAAGCAAGCAAGCAAGCAAGCAAGCAAGCAAGCAAGCAAGAAAAAGAAAGAAAGAAAGAAAGAAAGAAAGAAAGAAAGAAAGAAAGAAAGAAAGAAAGAAAGAAAGAAAGAAAGAAAGAAAGAAAGAGAAAGAACTCAGAGTTATGTAGAAGATTCATAAAGCCAGGGGAGATAGAAAAAAGTATTATAGAAATATAAATAGGGGGGGGGACACACCAGAATGACAAAATGTACTCATTCTTAAGCAAGTTTTATGCAATGCTATTTTCATAAGAAAAAGAATGCAAGGCTTCCAGTTAATATCAGAGATACTGCCCTAATGTAGAATAATATAGAGATACATGGGAAAAATAAAATAAATCAAAGATAAAAAAAATAAAACTGTATCAACTTTATAAACAGTAAAAATAGATAACTATATAAAATGACAGTACCAGATGGTTAATGTTGTTTATAGTTAAATAGATGAGGCATAAAAAGGCAGGGAAATGTGAAAAATTAAGAAATGTTCAAGGGACGTATCATTTATTTATTAAGAGTATTTGTAGTCTACCCAGTAACAAAGTTGTCTGTATAGTTTATCATGCCAGTGAAATATTAAAATACAGTAATCAACCATAAAACAGCAGAGAACTCAAACTATATGCAGTGACAATAAAAAAGATTCACAAGCCACACTGAGAGATATACACATATTTTAAAGCAATTTAAGAGCTCTAAATGCACCCCACATTAAGAAACAGAGCAGCAGCCCAGAGGTGGGTCGGTAAAAGGAAACCAAATTTATTTTGGAGAACATGGGGGAGCCAAAGAGAAAATGTTGGAGCAAAAATAATACAAAAACCAGAAGTGTGGTAACATTTGAAAATCACAAGGACATACAATTACATGATGGATTGAGAGGAGATCTGGATCCCCTCCTGATTGGTAGGGACTCAAACTTTCAGAGTCAAACAATAAAATATCCCTTCTCTATCCTAATCCCTGTATGAGTCTATATAAATCAGTAACAATTGGGACAAGCTAAAATACAAAGGTGTGCAGATAAATGTTAGTACAAAGACCGTTTCTGGTCCTGAAAAAGACTTCCTGGGTAGTTGAGCATTTGCTTTGAGGCATCTTGTTCCGCAATTTTGCACTCTTCTTCATTAGCCATGGGTTGATTTGCTGTGAATAAGTCTGAGGAATGCCCACCCTCAAATGAAAATCATGCCCATATGCTTGTCTCTTCAGTCACTTCTCCATTGGGTGAATCAGGTGATTCCGATTCTACAGGTACCTCCATGCTGTTCTTACCCAGCTCCATATTGCAAATATGAGAAAAGCAAGGACCACTACAAAACAGGGTATCACAATGGAAAAGCCACATAGCCCTGTTGGATGTTCTTTTTAAAGGTGACTAGCGAGCTACATTTTCTAGAGAGCCCACCCAAATCCAGCAGCTGTGTAGAATAGAAGAGAATAACAGAGTTGGAAGGGACCTTTGAGGTCTTCTAGTGCAACCCCCTGCTTAGGCAGGAAACCTTACACCACTTCAGACAAATGGTTATCCAACATCTTCTTTAAAACTTCCAGTGTTGGAGCATTCACAACTTCTGGAGGCAAGTTGTTCCACTGATTAATTGTTCTAACTGTCAGGAAATTTCTCCTTAGTTCTAAGTTGCTTCTCTCCTTGATTAGTTTCTACCCATTGCTTCTTGTTCTACCCTCAGGTGCTTTGGAGAATAGTGTAAATGAGTTAGGAGCGCAACTCCTAGAATTCCTAGCCAACTTCTAGAATTCCTAGCCCAACCATATTCATTGAGAATTCTGGACAGCACCAGGTTCCAGAAAATTGCTGTAGAGAGTAGTCATAACTACTACTCAGTAATGACTGCATTTTCTTTTGTTTGTGTAGGATGTGCTTCATTTTAAAGTTGTATCTAAACATTTACTTGTCCCAAAAGTGGAGAAAAGCAAATAACAGCAGAGTAAATAACAGGCTATATATACCGTGTCCGTGCGTGTATGCATATCATTGAATAGTTAAGATAGCCGCTCTTCCTCATTCATCTCATTGCAGAAATCAAAGAGAACTCATTCAAAATGTAGCCAACCTTTCAGCAGGTTGAATTTACAATCTTAAAAAAAAAAACTTGATTTTTTTATTGGCATCCTCTCATTCTGCTACTTGTTCATTTCTTGCACTGTTGCTCCAGAGTTTTTGTTTTGCTTTGTATCCTCTAATCATCTTTAATGCCTTGCATTTTCTTAAGTTCAGTCACCCTCTATTCTACTGCATTAGGCCTGATCTCCAACATGCAGCTCCAGCCTTTGTTCTCTTCTCATTAAATTATGCCCCTGTGTCTGGGCATACCCATTTTTCACTGTGAAAAATTCCTGGTTAAGAAAACAAAAATGGGATTTAACAACTGTATAATTAAAGATGGCAGGGGGCAAGAACATCTTAAAGACAATATTAAGCAAAAGGAGGGCTAGACAGTGAGAACAAAGCCATGATGAACACATTTTTTTCACTGTTGTCTATGATTACGATTTGTCAAATGTAGGTACTGCACATCTACCTCTCAGATGATTGTACTCATAAAATGTGAAATTATTGTTATTGTTATATATCTAATTATTGTTATGTTTATCACACTCATAACAGATGGAAAAATATTAGGGGAAAATTAGAGAAAAAAATCAGTAGAGAGAACTTTCCATGGTATTTGCATCTTCATTTGGAGACATGCTGTATCGATTGAATCTCTCTTAAAATGCAACCTTGGTCAAGCATAGCGAGATCATCCTTTAATGTTGACCTGTGCAAGGATGTCCGCAGTGTGTTCTCCATCAAGAAAGTCAAGATGGTGGTTATGGTTTAAGCCCTGACTATTTTATTGATGTTAATACCTAAGTGGCAAGGCTTCAAGCCCCTCCCTCCCTCTCTCTCTCTCCCTCCCTCCCTCCCTCTCACACCTGTGCTATGTGCCTGTGCTATGCAATGATGCTATTAAGTTGACTTTACTAAGCTCGTTGAATCTACCAAGATACGTAAGGATTAAGGAAATAAAATTCTAGCCTCTTTTATAGCTAATTTCAGTCAAAGATCAAGAAGGTTGATGCCTACAAAGCATGAGAGGGCAGTTCTGCAAGGTTCATTGTCTGGATTCTCACATCACACTGAGTCATGATTTAATCACAGTTCATTGCATAATTCACAACTAGCTGTATTCATCAAACATCCAAAGCTATTCTGATTCACATCCACCCTGGCTGGATTTACCCAACACAAAATCAGACAAACTACCTTATGTATGAACCAAGTGATCATCCCATTGGCATGAGCAAGAACTACAAGGGAAGGATACCATGCTCTTCTCCAGCCACTTGTCACTGAATATAGCTTGTAATGGATTGTCCTCCAGAACTAGCTCTCCTTTACTGGAGCAAGGTTCCAAGTTTATCTAATTCCCATGTCACTCTTGGGGTTATAAGAGGCACATGTTTTAACATGCTTCCTTTCCTTTAGGCATTATGCATGGAACATGTTCTCCATAATGTTCTCAAAACAGTAGATAATGTGAATTCTGTTATCTGAAAGGTAAGGACTTACATGATGACGTTTCCCACAGGTAAAAATTTCAACATATGGGCTGGGTTTATACATTGGGCTAATTCTCTAAGCCCAAACCAATGCATTGCATTATAGTTTAATAGGATACATTAACTCAACCACAGAAAGACAGCGTGTCGAGGAGAAGGTTAGACAAGAATCGCTCTCAAGTCCATGTTTTCTCTTCCCTCTTCCTCATTTCACTGTCTATGGCACTGTACCAGTCCAGAATTAGTTCCACACTTATTTGGGGCACAACATAGAAGGGTTTGGGATTTAAGTCAATTTATTTCTGGTTTTGTATGAAAACTGGGTTTTCCCTTTAAACTGTGCCTATGGAAAGCCCTGGGCAGTCTATTCTTACCTCACTAAATTGTCCAGCTCCTGGATTAAGGCAGCCATTACTTTTTCTCTCTGCTCTCCCCCACACAGGACATCCCAACAGGCGCCTAGAAGCATCTTAGAGTGGGGCAAGAAGAAGACTGACTTTTAAAGTCGTCTTCTCCCACTAACCACTGCAGCAACAGAAAATCAAGGTTGCAGCTATCGGGAAAAGCTCCTCATTTCAACCTGATGGCTCCAATGGGTTTTTAAGAGCAGAAAAAATGGTGGAGAAGAATCCAGGATGCTTTCCCTCCTAGCAGAGGTGGGTTCCTACTGGTTCGGACCGGTCTGCCCGAACCTGTAGCAACCCGCTGGTGACGTCACAGAGCCGGTTCGGTCGGTGCTGGTCCGTGGACGCCATCTTTTTTTGGGATTTATTTTTTTTGGAATTTTTTGGGGGGGATTTTTTTTTAAAAAAAATTCTTCTGCGCATGTGCAGAAGCCGAGTTGCCGGCACTGCGTATGCGCCATCTTGTTTTTGGCTCTTTTTTGATTTTTTTTAAAATTTTTGGCACTGCGCATGCGCATGCGCATCCGTGCTGCGCTGCGCGGGAGGAAGTGAACCGGCGGCGAGGTAAGTTAGAACCCACCCCTGCCTCCTAGCCATTACTCAGTTTTGTTTCGCTGGCAACCAAGAAGACAGGTGTACTGAAAATGTGGACAGGGCAGGAGTGTGCTAGCAATATGTTTTCTCTTTTTAATGATGTAGGGTTTCCTGCCTAAGCGGGGGAGGGGTTGCACTAGAAGACCTCCAAGGTCCCTTCCAACTCTGTTATTCTGTTTTCTTTTCTGTTTTTCTTAATGGCATGAGGGTAGAGGATACAAACTTTATACAATCCTGTTCACTAGCATCTACTTGCTTATGATGATCTGTGCACCTTCTTGATTTTTTAAAATCTGCAGCAGGAAAGATGATCACGGGATAACTTCAAGCTAAAATTCATGTAAAAAATTCCATGGACTGGAAGCCCTGTGTGTTTTGTGTAGAAGAGGTACATTGGGGTTTGGAAACATTTAATAAAAGAGGAATCAACCATCTGTAATGGTACTGTTCAAGTTATCACTTAACAATGTCATCTACTTTTATTATGAGAACTAGGGCCAGAGAATAAAACATGGAAATGACATTAGCAAAAGTTCCACCCTGTACCTTGCCTCTTAATTAGTGTGAGAGAAAGTCAGAAGCCCTAGCATTTCCAAACTGGATTATGTCCTTCCAAAGCGAATAGGTTTGGAATAAGCTGTGCTGTTGCTACAACAGCTGCTCTGATTTGAGAATAAAAGAATGCAGGCTTTGTGTTGTGGGATCTATTATTGATCAGCCCAAGGTTAGGAGAACAGGAGGGAAGGGCAGTTCTCCTTCTTTTGAACTGTGGTATGTGCTTTTCAGGCTCACATGATCTAGCAGAAATAACAAAAGCAACACCCCCTCCCCAATCTCACAAGCTGCTCTCTGCAGGACTGCACTTGTTGAAAATTAATCAGATGCACCCATTTGGGTAATTTCAGACTCTTCCTCCATTTCTCACAACTGGCTCTATTGTGGTGCCATGTAGTACAACAGATGGGTCTGCAGTGCTTCTGATGGAGGGGTTCTTCCCCCACAACCACCAAAACCCAAGTTTTGCTCATATCTGAAGCCTTGCACACATATTAGCAACCCTATAGCGCAGATTCCTTAGCATGTGCTTCCAATAAATATTTGAAAGGGGATGGGAAGGAAGTCCCAGTTTTGAATTGCACAGAGGAAGGTCTACTTAACAGGTTGATGAACACCTGCCCTCCTTTACATTGTACAATTTCAGGACCAAACAAAAACCACTAGTTCTAGTCTAAGTTGCATCAGATTTAGTTATTTCCTCCATACCTTTAGCAGAACTCCGTTACTGTAGGTCCTGCATGTAGTAACCCCAAATAAAACACTTGCCCTGGGTGAGCTTCCTCAGGTGGCCCCAAAACAAAAGAGCAAACTGAAAGGGAGAAGATAAGAGCCAGCTTTGCTCGTGCATTTATTTATCAACTTGCTAGATACATATCCTGCTTTGAGTTCAGGAGCTCACCCCTACTAATCTGATGTGCACAAAGTCAATGAACATTTTTCTCTATAGTAGAAGAGTTTCAGCTGCTCCAGTGCGTACATAAAAGGCTAGGATGTATTTAAAGGCAGGACAGGAATTCTAATAATTACCATCACCCCCAATATACGTTTTGGCTGACAAGTAACAGATCCAAATCTTCAGATCTCCAGGCAAGACTTCCAAAACAATTCTGCCTCAAGAATAATAATCTGAAGAAACCAACTAAAGAAATGTGTTTGTTTTTTTTCTACCATGGAGAAGGAGGGGGTCATATTTAATTAAAACACAGAAGATCAGAATAGCAAATAAAATTAAACCTCAGGCTTATCTACAAAGTCAATTAAGCAATGATAACCTATCCAATACATTAAATATTCAATTTATAATGAATACTATGTTTACTCAAAAGGACAACATATTATTAGCCCCGAAGATCTGAATGTAAGAGGATTTCCCCCAGAGGACAATTCTCCATTTAAAAAAAATAAGATTATATTTGAGGAAAACTAGCCTTCTTTTCAGATAACCACATTAGCCAGCTGAGAGCACTTCTACAAAATGGTGTTAATGCTACTTTGCAGCTTTCAAAGCAAAAGGTGTATTTGAATAATTTCCTCAACAGATTTAGAAACAAGCAAGTATTTATTCCCACATTCATGAACTTTCCACAAGTGGAGTAAGGAAAAACTATCCAACCCATTTTCACAAATGAGTATAGAACATAGAGTATTTACGACGACTGCCTCACCACAGACATGAATAATAAATCAGATGGCGACATTGTCCCATTTAAAGCACCAGACTATTTCTTGAAATTTTAATAAAGATTATCTCAAAGCAGACTTAAACAGATCAATAGGTAATTTTTCAAATCATAATACAATTTTTATTATGGAGCATCAAGGTACTTGCTCAGTATTTGCCAATAAAGATACATCTCTGAGCTGAAATATATCACTCGGTCAATTTTTATTTCATTTAGTCAGCCATCAACTTAATTCTTATAATTTACAGAGAAACTATGGAATTGGCTCAGATGAACATTTGCTATTTTGTTGGGGAGATGAGAGAATCGCTTTGGAGGAGTTTGAATTAAACCAGTGTTTCTCAAACTTGGCAACTTTTAAGATGTGTGGATTTCAATTCCCAGAATGATTGGTTAGGGAATTCTGAGAGTTGATGTCTACACATCTCAAAATTGCCAAGTTTTGAGAAACACGGGTTTTTCAGCCACTCCAAATAGTCTCTGAATGAGATGCAATAAGCTTTTTTGGCACACAGTTGAACAGAATGCGACTTTGAATCTACTCATCATTTCTGGGTTATTTTATGCAGTTTTCCAAACATTTCCAATTCTGAACAGCAAAAGCAAACAAACAAAAACACTGGTTTTTTTTTAAGGGATTACTTTGGAAAGGTTAACCTTGGGCTAATTATTTTCTTTGGGTATTTATGTTCTCAGTAGTGTTTAATGAAAAGATTTGTGTTAGTCTCAGTGCAACGTAAGCTACACTGGTTTTAAAGAGCTTTTCTTCCCATAACTCTATTAACTCTATTAAATGTTGTCGTCTTAAATCCACAAAAGCTGCCTCCTGACCAACCATCCTTATTTTTTTGTTTCTAAGGGTTCCATTCAGACATCACACTAAATCAAGGATGAATTAATGTCTGAAAGCAGGGTCGTAGTAATGTCTGAATTGGCAAACAACCCACTGTAACGATGGCAGGCTAAAATCAGACACAGCTACAGTATATTCATAACCCATTGCTTCAGTGATGAAATCCAATTTTTTTTACTACCGGTTCTGTGGGCGTGGCGTGGTGTGGCTTGGTGGACGTGGCTTGGTGGGCGTGGCAGGGGAAGGATACTGCGAAATCTCCATTCCCACCCCACTCCAGGGGAAGGATACTGCGAAATCTCCATTCCCACCCCACTCCAGGGGAAGGATACTGCAAAATCTCCATTCCCACCCCACTCCTGGGGCCAGCCAGAGGTGGTATTTGCCGGTTCTCCGAACTACTCAAAATTTCCGCTACCGGTTCTCCAGAACCTGTCAGAACCTGCTGGATTTCACCCCTGCATTGCTTGCTTAGAAACTCCCAATCTTTCCTGTTCAGGAAGGAAATAAAAATGATATCAGAGGCAAGAACAGAGAGAGTGTACATCATCCTCCCCCTCTCTTGAAGACAAGAAGCTTTAGAGCAGCGGTTCTCAACCTGTGTGTCGCGACCCCTTTGGGGGTCAAACAACCATTTCACAGGGGTCGCCGCATGCGTTAGCCCGCCATCTTGGTGCCACCGTCACTCGCAGGGGTGAAATGCTCCCGGTTCGGCCGTGCCTGCGGGTCGCCGGACAGCTGGTAGCGACAGAAGCGGGAGACTTCGCCCACCCACCTGGACGCCGCCATTTGGGTTCTTTTACCCTCTGCGCATGCGCACGGGCGGGTGGGCGAAGTCTCCCGCTTCTGTCGTTACCAGCTGTCTGGCGACCCGCAGGCAAGCCCAAACCGGGAGCATTTCACCCCTGGTGCCACGCCCCCTTTATCACCTCATCCTGCGTGGGGAGAGGGTAGGGAGGGGGTCGCGGTGGTAGTGGTCGCGGTGGTGGTGGGGGTCGCGGCATTAGAAAGGTTGAGAACCACTGCTTTAGAGTATAGAGCTTTCACCCTCCAACATTTTGCTGTGGCTTCTTGTTCTTATCAAATACTGTTTAATGTGGCTGCCTCACTCTATCCAATAACGGAGTTGTGCCTGTGCTAGAAAACCCATGTTCTTCATGTAATAGTGTTGAAGATCTTGAGCAGATGTTTCTGGATAACCCCCCTCTCCCTACCACATCTGGGCAGATTTCTCCATAATGGATGGATGGCAGCAAACAAGAAGAGCTTCTCTGCAGCTAGGAAGTACTCATGCTATCTTAGGTGGCCACCTAAGAACACTTTGTGTTGAATTCTTGCCTGTCAGATTTTTATGGCTAAGATTTTGAAGGTCAGCTAGTGACCTTTTGGTGATAGAAGGGGGGGGTACATCTATAGGCATGTCAGCATGTGTTGAAAGATCCATTTGTGTCAACTAGTATAATGCATACTGATTTTCCTTTGAAGCCCCTACTCAAACTTTTCAAAAGTTCCTCTGGAGTGAAGCCTGCCTTTTTAATAGTTATATCCATGAAGAGCTATATCCACATCTCAAAAACTTTGTAGCCCTGGCCATTCTCATAATCACAGGCCCCAATAGATCTGTACATAAATATGTGCACTCCATACATGGCATCTGTCCCATAATACGTATCATATCATATAATACAATCTTTTTATGCCTAGAAGTTTGTTGTAGATCCTTGGGAGTTTATAGATCTGGACACAGGGCAATGGCTTATCCTGACAAGTTGGGGAAGAGAAGGCCCTCATTCTAGGGCCGTTTTGGGCAATCAAACAAAAAAAAAGGCTAAGGAAGGAGAGCCACTTTAATCATAGTAGGAAAGCTTGTGATCCACACGCAATCATCCACTAGTTACTCTCGGACATGGAAGGTCTGAAAAATGCAGGAATTCAAAACTGGGTACTCCATGGGATAGTGAACTTTGCAGAGATAAGCCATTCTTCCTATCTGTCACAAATCGGCTTGGCATTTCAGCAGAGAGGTGTCTGCAACCCCTCTCTGTGGGTATAATCCTTGAATATTGTACCCAAAGATGGCTTTCCAGAACAGGGCTGTTTGACATATCAGTCTTATGAAAGCTTCCTTCCTTCACTCAACTTTTTAATTATGGATACCAATTTCCCCTTGGTTAAATATAGTGCAATTAAGAAGGGAAATCTCCCAGTTAAATACCTTCCAATTAGTTCCTTGCCCCCTAACCCACTCCCGTGTTAAATGGTTATGGAGGCCCAATTCTCATCCCATGCTGGCGATGAAAAGTTTTGCTGGAGTTCAATTGCATTTGGTAATTACAGAAATTAGCTTTCAAGTTTAGATCACTCGGCTGTGCAAATGGGCTCCTCAGGTGGAATGCACATCAGTCAACCATGAAGCTGGAGAGGCCCTATTCTTATATTTGACACCACCACATTCATTCAAGTGAAGGAGATCAGTTTCAGCATAAGAGCAAGATAAAAGTGGCCTGGGGGCACTTATGGAGGCCTCTTTAACTAAAAGGAAGTCTTGCTCAACATGTTCTCTCTGAAAGCACACCTTGACATACAGTAGCTTTAAATCCTCGTAAAGGGATTAGCTAGATGGGTGGCATCTACTCTCCACTCAGAAATTCAACAGGGTGTATTTTCTAATACATTGGGAGAGAAACCATACCAGTTAAATTGTGGTCTGCCACGCACCTCTTAAATGAGAAGGGGTGGAGCAACCCAGTCAGTTGTTGAATACCTGCCGTTCTCTAATATAAGGCATATTAAGTCAAAGGTGGTAGTACATGAAGAACTATCCACATGCCTAGCATTATGATGATGATAATTACCAGCCAGGTCACAGCTCTCATCCAAAATTGCAAGGAAAATTACAATTTCTTTAGCCCAGAGAACATTGGATTTTTATTTTATTGGTTTTCACAGCACCGCTTTACTGTCTCTTGCAAAACTGAGCTCCATTATTTCATTTCTTAAACCTGTCCTATTTCTAATTTGGAACAAAAGTGCCTCGGGTCAGGGTGATCACATCTGGATACCTCATACCGCTCTAATGCTCATGGTTTCCATGGCATGTTTTAGAATGACGGTAATCTTATGCGGCAGTTTCTATTTTACAGAACAGGAAGATGAACAAGATCTGAGTAGGAAGGAAGAGTGAAAGCTGCATGAAGTGCTGAAGGCTCCCACTGGGCCACTGTTCAATCTAGAATGCTTGCCGGGATCCTTCTGAGGTTGAGACAAGTTTAGTGATACTATGCTGTCAATTATCTGCCACTTGCCTGGTTTGGAATACAAATTTATGCAGCTTGTAGAACTCGGTTGCATTATGAATTCTTCCTCAAAGAAATTCTCCTCTTGTCTTGGAATTCTGGAGACTCTTAGGTTGTCAGCTCCACTAGGAAAAGCAGATACGGAAATCAACTCCCGAAGATTACAACTACAGTAGTCCTCACTTAACAACCAGTCGCTTACCAATCGTTTGATGTTACAAGGGACCTCCCCAGCGGATCAGTAATTCCTTTTTGAAGTTCTGACAGCTACACACACATACCCTGTGGTCACATGATTGCATTTTGGACATTTGGCAACTGCAGCGTCCCATGGTCATGTGGTATTCTTTGCCATGTTTACTTCTGGTTTCTAGCAAGAAACACCCATTGGCCAAAACAGGTTCGCTCAATGACCACCACATTTGTTTAACAACCGCTGCAAAAAAAGTTGTAAAATCAGGTGTGGTCACATGATGCCCCCCCCCCCGAATAATCACAACTTGTGACCATAATTCCAGGCTCAATTATGGTCATACATATTATTGAGCTTGAATACTGTAACAGAATCTTGTAAATTTGATTGTGCTGTATTTCCCCCCCCCCCTTATATTCCAACGAATCACAGAGGTATCTGCCCGAGTCGCTTTTGAATATTGTTTCTCAGGGTTTAAAAAATGTTTCACTCACCCCCTTTGCCTAGGTAACAGTTCTTGCATATTTCCATCAATGTCTTCTTCCTTATTCTCTACACAGGTCCACCTCACTATCCCAGAAGAGGAGGGGGGGAAACAGAGAAAAAGCAGATATTAAGTAGACTTGTCTAGCAATAGCAATAGCACTTAGACTTATATACCACTTCACAGAGCTTTACAGCCCTCTCTAAGCGGTTCACAGAGTCAGCATATTGCCCCCAACAATCTGGGTCCTCATTTTACCCACCTCAGAAGGATGGAAGGCTGAGTCAACCTTGAGCCGGTGAGATTTGAACCACCGAACTGCAGCTAGCAGTCAGCTGAAGTAGCCTGCAGTGCTGCACTCTAACCACTGCGCCACCTCGGCTCGTCTACGCTGCTATAAAAGCAGAATGGAACCCAATTATGGTTGATACAGCACAACGCTGCCTTAACTTTGCTTTCTTGGTCCATTAAAAAATATGACAAAATGTTGGGAAGGCAGGGGTTAGTTTGCATAATATTAAAATAATAACTGACCGCAGCTAGAAGCTGCACAATTAAAACTAGAGTTAGTGTGCTATCGCTTGTAAGCTCAGAGCACCTTAATTCTGATGCTTTAACCCTTTCAATGGATCTGATTGTATTTATTGCAACTAATATATCCTATTCAGGAATCTGCAGTACAGCATAAAGTCCGTCCCATGGCTCTCCACATTCAGCAGCTTCAACATACCTTAAAAATAAGTAAACAAACAAACATTTAAGTAAGTAAGTCCCCGATCTTGTGAAATTCCCAAAAGCTCTTATGCCCCCAAAAGGTTGCTAGCTCCTTTCCCCATTGATGGATGACTGCAAACCCCTCTAGATTACACAGAGGTGAGATTTACTCAGAGGTTGATACACTCAGGATGGTAATGTCTTCTCTGTAGTTAAGAGGCATCTAAGGCAAGAAAACCAGAAGAGAGAAATATAGTCATTTATAAACACGGTGAATGCAGTCCTTCAGTGACTCATCTGGCCATAAGCCTTGCTAAAATCAATTGGACTAACTTTTGAATCAATATACATAGGATAGGCTATAAGCTATAGATAAGCCATCTATTGAAATCTTGAGAACAAGATTTTTTCTAAATGCCTATTCCAATTTGTAAGTGATAAAAAGACTCCAGCAGTTGTCATAACTCAGCAACCCTGTCCTTGGTGTTTAATGCCCCTGAATATTGTTAAAGCTTCAGAGCACCTCAGCTGGTGTCAATTTTGGATGGCTCCAGTGATTTCACTCATATCGTGTTCTCGCCTAGCTCTGGCAGTTGTAGCAAGCGATGGAGAAGTCTGCCTTTTTGGTTTTACCCAAGCTTATCTTCAGCTCTCGTCATCATTTGGGAAGGTAATCAAGCTGTCTTTTGACAGTTTGGGTTTGCTACACAGAGGATCTTTAAACAGCAGCCAAAGTCATAATGACAAACAGCCTTCAGCGGCTGCCCTGCGGTGGGCTTGCCAAGCTCACACAACCTTTACTATGCAGTGGGATGCTCTTCTACTCAAAATTAAACCTCAGTTTAATGGGACAGACTTGGAGCTAAAATGTGTAGGACTACAACCCTGCAGCACTCTGCTTCATAGATGGAAGTCTTTTGCAAAGGGACACTAGTACAAGTAGTCCTCAACTTACGACAATTGAGCCCAAAATGTATGTTGTTAAGTGAGACATTTCTTGTGAAATGTCTCACTTTACGATTTTTCTTGCCACATTTGTTAAGTGAATCACTGTAGTTCTTAAATTAGTAACACAGTTGTTAGGTGAATCTGGTTTCCCCACTGACTTTGCTTGTCAGAAGGTCGCAAAAGGGAATCATGATTCCAGGACACTGCAACCGTCATAAATGTGAGTCAGTTGCCAAGCATCTGAATTTTGATCATGTGACCATGGAGGTGCTGCAAGAGTCATAAATGTGAAAAATAGTCATGTCACTTTTTTCAGTGCTGTTGTAACTTCGAATGGTCACTAAATGAACTGTTGTAAGTCGAGGACTACCTGTACACTTTAAAGGCAAAGGAGAGCCAACAAGATGCAGAAATTAAGATGTTGGACTTTCACCTGAGAGTCAGATATGAGTCTCCCCTCAGCTATGGAGCAGCCCAAACTATTTTATAGGAACATTGTGGGATAAATGGAAGGAGAAGACATGATGTGTGCCACTTTTCTTTCTCCTGAAGAAAAGACAGGATTGAAATCTTACTATGTAAATCTAATAAGCAAACAAATCCCCTTAGCATTTAGTCTTCTGTCTAGGCAAGAGAGGAATTCCTGAGGTTTAGTCTTTTATGAGGGAGAGACATGGATAAATGAATGCTTCAGTATAGAGAGGATCCCATTATGGTTTATTATAGGGAGCAAGATCCTGGCCTTTCTTTCTGAAATCCCGTTTGCTGACCTGTGAACTTGTTTCTGTGATGACCCACCAACCATTGGTCATATCCATATTAGCATTCATCCCAGCTTGGGGGCCACTTGGTTTTCTAGTATTAGGTGTTTAAATTGGTGGTCTAAAACAGAGGTGGGGAACAATGGCCCCTTTATGACTTGTGGACTTCAACTCCCAGAATTCCTGAGCCAGCATGGTGGCTCAGGAATTCTGGGAGTTGAAGTCCACAAGTCAGAAAAGGGCCATCGTTCCCCCACCCCTGACCTAAAAAGAGATGATCCATAGACTGATCGATACAGAATGATTTGAGCCATTCCCCCCCCCCAAAAAAAGATTGTGGTTTGTACACAGAGATACTTCTGAGTTTATATTGCTCTCACATTCTTTTTGTCCCTGATATTCGGCTGAGAATACAAATCCTCAAAAATGGTTGGCTCAAGCCAAACATTTGATTCAAGCTTGTGTTGGTGCAACACTTTAAGACTACAAGTAATCCTCGACTTACAAACACAATTAGGACCAGAATTTATGTTGCTAAGCAAAGTGGTTTCTTAAGTCAGTTGCATCTGTATTTTACACCTTTCATTGCCATGGTTGTTAAACGAATCACTGCTGTAGTCAATTGTGGGAGTTGTTAAGAGAATCCAGCCTGACTTTCTTTCTAGCTAAAAAGGTCACAAATGACAACCGCACGACTCTGGGATGATGCAACGGTTGTAAATATATGCTGGTTGCTAAGCACCCAAATTCTGAACATGTGATCGTGGAGATGCTGTGGCGGTCATAAGCGCAAGGACTGGTCAAAAAGTCCATTTTTTTAATGCCACTGTAACTTTGAACAGTCACTAAACAAATGGTTGCTACCAGGGGTGAAATCCAGCAGGTTCTGGAGAACCGGTAGCGGAAATTTTGAGTAGTTCGGAGAACCGGCAAATACCACCTCTGGCTGGCCCCAGAGTGGGGTAGGAATGGGGATTTTGCAGTATCTTTCCCTTAGAGTGGGGTGGGAATGGAGATTTTGCAGTATCCTTCCTCTGGAGTGGGGAGGGAATGGGGATTTTGCAGTATCCTTCCCCTGCCACGCCCACCAAGCCACGCCACGCCCACCAAGCCACACCACGCCCACCAAGCCACGCCCACAGAACTGGTAGTAAAAAAATTTAGATTTCACCACTGGTTGCTACTACCTGAAATAGGGTGCAGACAGGATTAGATACAGTGGCCCAGCAACAACTAAGCACTCACCACCCCAAGAATATCACTCCTGTGCTCCAGGCCCTGTGCTGGCCTTCCTCTTAGCCTCCGGATGCAATCAAAGTCCTTCCTGTCTCTGTACAGCCTGACATGGCCCTGCCACCGAAATACCTACAAGACCATCTCCAGCCAATGGATTTGATCTGTGCCCAACCCATGCACCCTGGGAGAAATTTTGGGTAATTTTCTGTTTCTACTTTCCCAGAGGAGGAGGTGCTTTTCAGTGGCAACACTTTATTTCACGGAACAGCCTCCCATTAGAAACAAGGTTGGCCTCCTCAGTCTCGATCTTCCAGAAATTCCTAAAAACAGACGTATTCCAGAGGGCCGCTAGTGAGCGGCGAAGGTGTCTGGTTTGAGTGATGTTTCTGGTTTTTAGAATGGCATATATTTCAATTCCTACGGTGGACATTTTATTTAAATGCTTGGGCTGTTTGAAATTACTGTAAACTGCTGAGAGTCTTGCAACTGCAGCAGAGACCGGCAGGTAGATAGATACAATATATTTATAGATTATAGAAACCCCTCTGACAGCAGCTTTACTGCAAATTCTTTCCTCCATGGTTAAGAAAAATACGTTTTTTAAAAAAAGAATCGACTGGTTTGAAGTATAACAAATCTAGCAGATCAACTACCCATGAGGTTCCTTCACTTAACTCTGCACCTCCATCTCATGTAAAGCTGGTAGCAAACTGAATGGCACTTCCAGGCCCCCAAGGCCAAATTACAGTCAGTTTGCTCCAGCATTGTTCCAACCAGATTTAGGATCCAAACAAAGTCTGTATACAGGTAAGCCATGAGCAACCAGCAATCTGAATATTGTTGCTGGTAATAAAACTGCTATATCTCTGCCCTTTGGTATACCGAGTAATCTTATGATCTCTCTGGTTCTTGAAACCGGATGGAGGCAGGGCACAAGGAGTGCCACCAAAACCTTGCCCCACAATTCATAATGTCCCCATCTTTTAGAGACAAAGTATGTGAAGGAGCATAAATGACATCAGATCCTCAAGAAGTGGCAATAAGTCCTTAAAATAAGTGGGGAGCCATAAAGTTGGAAAGTAATAAACTTGTAATCTGCCCCATTGGGGTTCCAGCCAAATCCTTTCCTAGTATTTTATCATTTATTTTATTAAACCAATTTATATGGTCCCTCATCTTGAGAGACAACAGTTTTATTTCCTGCACTCATGTTCAGGATACACAATTTAGATATTAGTAGTAGTAATAATTATAATATTTCTGTGATCCTCAAAATTCGCATGATCACCTTGGCTTGTAAAGAATGGAAGTCAGAAAATACAAGGGACAGTGTAGAGAAGCTGATAATTTGGTGTTTTGTTTTGTTTCCTTAATATTGGAACTTGAGTTTATCCAATATAATTGATTAGAAATTGTGACACTGTCTGTTTACTGATTTCTGGCATTCACAGCTGCAAGGTCTGCTGAGTGGTTGTAAAAGCAAATTAGACAAATTTCTGGAAAAAGAGGTCTATCAATGATTATTTAAGCATTTCAAAGAAATGGAACTTCCAGGAGCAGATGCAGTATACCTGTAAGTCATAGTTGCTGGAAAATACAAAATGATCGAGGGCTACTCCCTTCAGGAGTTCCTTATTAGCTTCCAAGGATGTAGTAGAAGCTCTGTGGGTTTTGTTTTCTCCCACATCCCATCTTTTAAAAGTGCAACTTTTAACCATCTCACTTACGAGCTCTGTGGAGCTTGGGAAATTCCTAACAAAACAAAACAAAACGAAACAAAAAATATCACTTCTTTGCACCCTCAGCATTAAAATGGTACTGCTATTCCGAGCCTGGAGGGGACCGCACTATACCTGCCTGCTGTAGGAAAGGAGGAACCTGTTCCCAAAAAGGAGATTGGCAACCCTATTTTGCCAACACAACCAGCATGGCTCAATGCACAGGAATTCAAAACGACGCACTTGGCTCTATCTGCCCAACCTGTTTTTCTCCTATATTCCATCTTTTTTTATTATTCTGGTGCTTTTAGGGCTCGTTTATGACAAAACCGGTTTGTGGGTTTGGGTGAGCTCTTATCAAAAGCTAATCAGGTTCTCACAGGAGTCTCACCTCTCCTGATTCAGAAGCTTCTGGCTAGTCTCTGTGGGAAACAAAACCCTAGATTTGGATGGAATGCTCTGTAATTCTTATCTGCTCTAGGGACAGAAACCCCACAACATTTCTTGCAGCAGATGTTTGGCAAAATAAAGAGAAATTGAGATGCATCTAAATAACCTTCATGGCTGAATCTGATTCAGTATACATACCAGCTTTGCATTTAGCAACCGAGGTAGCAGCAGACAGTACAGACTTTGGGGGGTGTCTTCTTTTGGCAAAGCATTCACAGCTCTCAGGATGGGTACATGTGATGAGGCCAAGGGAGTTAGAAAGGCTGGATAGGTGGAGTTGGAAGGGCTGCAGTGTCAGGAAATGCTCAAGGAAACTGCTATACAGCTTTGGGATGGGAAGCCAAGGCAGGGGTCACACTAAATGTTTAGCCAGGATTGGTAAAGACGGCTATTAATCATGGTTTGCAAAGCGAGGGTCACATGCAAGCTAAGCCAAACCACACTATGGCTTAATGCAGTAAGTGAACTCAGCTCACACAGAAAAATACTTAATTCCTTAATAATCTCATTGAGATGTGTTCCAATAGACAAAAAAGCAGCCCCGGTGGGATGACATTCATTTAAAAAGCCTTAAGGCCCCCTCTTGAAGAGATGAAGTTATTGTCCCAGGTTGTGTCTTTCAAGAAAGCTATGTTTGGGTCTTACTATATTTCTGCCTTTCATTGAAGGAACTCCAGTAATGAGCCTTCTGTCCCTCTCTCCTTTTAGCATTGTCTTAAATACTTTGAGCAGGACAGGCGAAGAGACAGTTCTGGACCCACAGTGGAAGGAGTATTCACAGGGTGTAGTCTGTGTCAAGAGGGCCTCCACAACAGTGCAACACACATGGGGGGGGGAAAGAGTTTTGATTGTTGGTGATCAATCCTGCTAAGCCAGAACATGGCTTCTTTGATTTTGGTTTGTTCCATAAAACCTAGCTGCTGTGGTTTGTAAATCATCGTTGATGGCTTGGTGAGATGTGTGATCCTGACCATCAGGGCTTAAGACACACACCCAGTCAGTTGTGTGTGTTTTTCCATATATATTTTTTAATTTGTAAGCTACCCAGAGTCATTACAGAGTTGGGTATCATCAAAATTTGATTAAATAAATTTACCAAGTCCTTTAAACAAGCTGTGGCTTAATGTAATGCCTGAGATTAGCCAAGATTACTCAGTCCACATTGAAGGAAATATACAACTTATCTATCATCTATCAGTCTATATTGAAGGAAATATACAACTTATCTATCATCTATCAGTCTATCTATCTATCTATCTATCTATCTATCTATCTATCTATCTATCTATCTATCTATCTATCTATCTTATATCTACCTACCTACCTATCTATCATCTATCTATCAATCATCTATCAATCATCTATCATCTATCTAAATTTGTGCCTAGTTCTCCTTAAAGCAATTTAGGTTGTCTCACTTCATACTACAGATAGGGGACTTCAGGATTTCATATTCCTCTCTGTAAATAATTATTGGCAAGTAAAAACGCCCAAGTAAGTTAGAATGGTTACACTAAAAACCCCTGCCAGCATGCGTGGGAATCTTCTAAACTCAGCAATGTTTAACCCAAAGCTGTGTCACCTGAGTCCTTCCACACAGCAGTTTGAAATGATGTTGCTGAGTTAAAGATTTCCTGGTTCATTAGGAGCAAGGTTTGTCTTTCAGGCTCAGCTCTGTGTTCAAATAGATAATGTCAACTTTTTATTGTTTTTATTTTTAATAGCTCTGAAGTCCACCCAAAGAACCTTCTTAATGGGCTGATTAGAAATAATAACCAATAAATGGGATGTTGCAAGGATTACTCTATCTTGTGTACATTCCAGCTCTTAAGAAATTGAGAAAATGAACAGGAATTGTTCTTGAACTATTGAAATCCACAGAGAAGAAAAAAAAAATCCTAATTGGTACAAATGACCCGGACCTTTCTGCTTTGAAGTAATTGGTGTTTTCATTCCATAGAATCCTCATTCCCAAATTATCATCTGGCAGTTTTTTTTTTGGTTTCCTTAGAAGCCCCATTCTAACTGGGTCTGCCTCACTTCCTAATAAAAGTATTTTACGCCTGCAGCTAAAAAGCAGATTGCCTAGTTGGGCTCCTTCATAGGATCACTACTGCTCCAATTGCACAGCAGTAGAAACACTTAAGAGAGTTGTTCTTGGCTGCTCCTAGGAGAGTGCAGCAACTCAGAAGTAATCCCTGCTTTGCTTGCACTAATTTTTATCAGCCTCCCCACATTGCATCAGGTGAGTAACGGCTTCTGGACTCTCCTGAAAGCTCTCCCATTGCCAAAAAGTTTTTCAGCCAACTTGTGCAGAGTCAGTGCTCTAACACATTTCAGGAAAGGAAAACTCTGCAGCTGAAGTGCCACTTTCCCAGCTGAGAAAGTCTCACTCCAACACACACCCTCTTTTTTCCTCAGGCTGGCAATTTGTCTTCAGACAATGATTTCCACCACATGCCTCCTTTTCCCAGTGTGATTATCTTCACTCGCACACATACACAAACGCACACCCTTTCCTCTAGCTATTGCCATATAGCCTTGAGCCTGTGCATGTTTACTTGTGACAGGTAACCCTGTCTTCAATTCAAGCACACTTGTTCAGGCAAGGGGGCATGGAACTGTGGTGAGGGCCTTTTGTTTACAGGCTTGTCTAGCCTGGTCAGCATTATTTTTCTCCCTTTTAAGCTGCCTTCTTAAAACTCTCTGAGGGTGCCAGACCCTAAGAAGTCTCTGCCGATATCCAGTCAAGGAAAAGGCAGCAGCAAGCGATATCAATGTTAGATTTGTCTATGCCATTTGTTAGACAAATCTAAAATTGACAAAATCACTTTTTTTAGTTTTAATCGTAATAGAACACATACAACCACTTTAAACTTAATGTAAACAGCTTTAAACCGGATTGTAAATTTATTTTTGTAAGAGTTGTTGAAGTCTGGAATATCTTATCTGACTCACTTGTCTCGGCTACTAACTTTCACAGTTTTAATTCCAACTTAACTTCTATGGACCTCATTTCATATTTAACAGGTTCCTAAGGGGGCGTGTGTAAGTACACTAATGTGCCTATCATCCCTGTCACATTTTAGTTTTTTTTTTCCATTTTCATTTTGTAATTTTTGTTTGATAAATAAATATACCCCTTCTACCTCTCATGGGTGTCTTGTTTTTTGCAGCCCAGAAAGTGTAGTGTGAAACTTTTACTGATCCCTACAAGTTCCTGAGATGGCTGGGATCATTTGGGCATAGGGAAAGGTGCTTTGGTACATTCATAGATTTGCTTTTTTTGTAAGTAAGAGTACAGGAGGTATGCTTTAAAAAAAAGTCTAAAACCTGACTGCCATCTTTCACACATAGAAACACACTTTCGCTAAGCATATTTTCTAACCTTCACTGGTCTCCCAAATTAAGCCACTCTTGGAAACAGGATTTATCAAATGGCTGTGTGAGCTTGTTCATGTCAGCTCACATTCTTCTGCATTTTTCAATGCCCTATACTGGTCATTCAAAAACAGCAGCAAGCGGGTAGATCCCAACTCCATAACCCAAAGTCAAGAAGTAGCAGCCCTGGGAATCCAGCAGACTCGCCAAATTAAAAGGTGAGAACAGGAAGCAAGGAACTATTCCTTTCCTGGCAAAGTCAGGACAAATTAACTACATTTCAGCTATACTATTTCAGACAGCTAGGGATAGACGTTCACTTGATGATTCTCCTTCCCCTCTCTAGAGAAGAAAAAGTTAAAGAATGTAATTTTCCCACCTAGAAAATCAGGGTGTGAGAAAAATTCTAGTTGCTTTCCCTTGTAAACTACCTTTCTACATGCCAGGAACTATAATCAGATTAAATGATTGAGGTGGAAATGACTTCCTCTTTAGGTAGTGTTATGTATTACTTTCTTCACAATAAAACGGGAGCCAGATGGGGGGGGGGAGGGGGCCCATTGCAGTATGCTTTCTTGTCCTGAAGCATAACTCTGGGCAATTTTACTATGACAGAGGCACTTTCCACCACATGTGGTTCATTACAATCTGAAGTTGCCCAGCATGAAGATTGCAATTTCTTCAGCACTAAGTTGGGCGACCAAAACGCTACTTCTTACTGCTGAGTAAATACAGTTTCCCTCCAATTTCCACAGCCCAGACATTCCTTCCTGCCATAAAAGCAGTTCTTAAAGTGATTTAATCAGGATAGAAATGCTATGGATCGTACTTGAGAATTAAAAAGCTGTTCTTTTATAGCTCTGGCCCCCCCTCCCCCTCCCCCGCCACACCGGCACGTGCACTAAGTTATTCTTTGCACCTCTCATGAACTTTGCGATCCGAGCAGTGGTAACTACGATTTCTTTTTTCTTTCTTGGGAAAAAAAAAAAACCACCCTGCTCACCAGCATTCATTTGGCCTTCCCAGGCTGTGAGAACAGGCTCCGCTTCTCGGAAAGATTAGGAAAGGGCACTTCTCTCTCTCTCTTTCTCCCTTTCCTTACAGGAAGGGGGAAAAAAAACAGTCTCGTCGATCGTTTTAAAAAGAACGTATAAGTTTCTCTTGACTAAGGACGCACTTTGGCAGATGCGTGAGCGGGCAGATCGCGCGCGAGCGCGCGCGAACATTCATTCCCACATGTACTCCGGGGGGCCGGAGAGTTGGGATGAAGCAGCGTTTCCCAAGCCCCAAAATGAGAAAAAGGTCGCGGGTAGGATCCGCGACAGTCCTATTGCAAAGCCCCCCCCCCCTTGCAAAGGTGGCGCAGTGGTTAGAGTGCAGCACTGCAGGCTACTTCAGCTGACTGCTAGCTGCAGTTCGGCGGTTCGAATCTCACCGGCTCAAGGTTGACTCAGCCTTCCATCCTTCCGAGGTGGGTCAAATGAGGACCCAGATTGTTGGGGGCAATATGCTAACTCTGTAAACCGCTTAGAGAAGGCTGTAAAGCACTGTGAAGCGGTATATAAGTCTAAGTGCTATTGCTATTGCTATAAAGGGGACGGCGTTGGTGAAAGGAAGCCCCTTTCACACCTCCCGGTGCTTTTTAGCCGTTCTTTCCTTAGTTAGATCATCAGACGGCGCAAAGATTTGGTGGGTTTATGATTATTAGTTTTATTATGATTATTATTATTATTTTGCAAGCAAGCGGCCGCTTAGCGCAAAGCTACAGGATCGGGATTGAACACGAGTGCGAACGCAATAATGCGGTCCAGCTCGCCTTCCCCACCTGCTCGCTTTTACTCACCTATAGGAAATCTCCGCCTTTCCTCGCCTTTCGCGCATCTTGCCTCCCCCCCCCCCCGCCTCGCCCTCCTCCTCCCCGGGTGGCCGTCGCTCCTCCTCTTGTCACCCTTCCAAGGAAAAGGCAAGCCTCCCCCAGGGACCCGAGGCGGCGCTGCCGCTTCCTTTCCACCCTCCTCCTTAATGCATATTAATGGCAACGCATGCGCCGCCTGTCCCTTCCCCTCCTCTTGTGGCCATGGGCTAGCGCGAAGAGGCATTCTGTTCAGTGGGGTTTGCGGGACGGGCGATCGGTTCTCCTCCTTCTCCGGCTGCTTTTTGTGTGTGTGTGTGTGTGTGCGCGTCCCCACTCGCCCTCCTCCCCCTCTTTTCTTGCGCGCGTGTAATTTTTTTGTTGTTGTTGTCGTGGTCTTCGTCTTTGGGTGTCGTCTATGTGCGTGTCGCGGGGGGTGGGGAGGGGGGCTCGCCCGGGTTATTGTGTGGCCTTGATCGAGAGGTGGCAAGTGATCTGCAAAGAAAGAGAGGCGGAGAAGGGGGGCAGAAAGGGACCAGAATAACCATCGCGAGTTATATATATATTTAAAAAAAGAAAAAAAAGAAAAAGAAGAAAGCAAAGAGGGGGGGGGAAGAGGGAGGCCAAGGAGAATAATAAAAGGAGGCTGGGCTGCTTTGCATTGAAGATTGGGGCGCTATTGAAAAGCTTTTGAAAAGTGGTGGTGTCTTCCCACCCGTGCGTACTTCGATTCGGGGAGTATATTAGAGCCGGACAGCGGCTGCCACAGCAGCGGCACCTTGGGAGCGTCTCTGAGCGAAGGGGACTCTGCAGGAAAGAGGCATGCTTTTATCAAAGAGACGACCGCAGCTCACGGAGTTTTCCCTAAGTCTTTTTCTTGCGCTATTATGCTTGCGAGTAAAGGTACGTTTTGCACATCTCTCTCTTCCCCCGCTCTAGCTTAAGAGTTTGCTTTTTTTTTCTTTTTTTAAACAAAACTTACAAACGCATCTCTGTTCTCTCCTCTTTCTCCAGCGATATAATTAGCGTACTTAATTTTGTACCACCAAATTGGGGAGGGAGGTTCTTGAGGACTTCGATGAACCTCGTGCTTTACAAACCCCGGGGTTTTTTTTTCCCTTCCATTTTCATTTAAAAACGCTTTAATGCAACGTCTCTTCCCAGTTGGAACAGCCGGAGATAAATTTCTAAAGAAACTGCCCCGCCCTCTTCGCAGATTTATCTAATTATACCAAACTTTCCAAAGATTGCTCCATTTCGCTTTTTCCTACAGGAGTTCTGCTTTTTTTTTTTTTTAAGAGCTGATTGCAAAGTGACTTACAATTGTACGGTTGCATGGGCTAGATTAGAATTGTGGGTTTGCCCTGTGTGCGGATTATTACGGATTCAAAGAGATGGGTTTTTTTTTTAATGTTGTTCCTTCCGGAGACTACAACATGACACCCTTTTCCAACTCTGATTATGAGAATTTCCTTTTTTGCTTTTTTTTTGGGGGGGGGGGAGGAAGAAATGCATTTGTGACTTTAGTTTTCATAGCTTATTTGGTACTTTAGAGGAAGGATAGAAATCTGTCTTCCCATTTGTGATTGTTAACCTTAACTGATCGGTTTTCTTTTTACAACCTGTGTGACTAAAACTCTTGTTCCTCTCCCTTTTCTGGGGAGGGTCTTTCTTAACAGGTGACTCTAACATCGGGCCAGTTCGAGTTTGAGATCATATCCATGCAAAATATAAACGGCGAATTGCAAAATGGAAATTGTTGTGATGGGACCCGAAACCCAATTGATAAAAAATGCACCAGAGATGAATGTGATACCTATTTCAAAGTTTGCCTGAAGGAGTATCAGTCCCGCGTTTCTGCTGAGGGCGCTTGCAGCTTTGGATTGGGATCTACCCCCGTCATCGGTGGGAATACCTTTAATTTAAGATACAGCCGGAATAATGAAAGGAACCGGATTGTCCTCCCTTTCAGTTTTGCCTGGCCGGTGAGTTGAAGCACTTAAGGCATCCTGCCACATTTTGTGTGTGTGTGTGTGTATGTATGCATACAAAAGTGCTGGCGCTGCCTTCAATATTTTTGGTGGAGTTCTTGGCTTCCCTTTGTTTTCTGTCCAGCCCAAAAAAAGAAGGATTTGGCAAACATATACAAAACCTTCCTAGGCTACAGACCTACTGCTTGGTCCCATTTAGCTTAGGAGAAGTAGAAGCTTCAGGTAGCTTGTACCACCTGAAGTATAATGTACTCTGTGTGCATTTGCTCTTTGAAAGTATGTGTGAGTTCCCTTGAGAATTACAAAGGTCACAAGTTCATGTTGCCGATTTTATTTTTCTTCCCAATTAGTTCTTGTGCCCAGGAAAAAGGGAGGGGCAATGCCTCTCCCGGTCCCTTGGTGAAATGTAGCTTGCCAGAAAAGGGCATGCTTGGGGAGTCCTCCCTAAAGGGTTCTTCTCTGTATTCTCCCTGGTACTCATCTGTTTGGAGCTGTTTGCAGTGCCACCTTCTCAAAGAATCTTGGATGCTTATAAAGCAGAACGAAAGCCATAGACCCACCTTGCAAATGTTCTGATCTCCCCTTGTAAGCCATCATTGCTGCTGGCTAGGCAAAAATCTCTCTCCCCTGGAATCATGGTTCTTTAGTGTTAACTGGGATATCTATTCTAAAACACAAGGATTTACGTTGGGGAAGGTTTGAACTTTAACTTTTGGAGCAGGCCCAAGAGTAATATTGGCTGTAAATAATCCAGTCCTTAAATAAGTGATGAATCCATCTGTACTTTATGCATTTCACTTGTTCTTGATGAAGCTTCTTTGAAGTTGAGGTTGTTGATTTATTTCAGAATATGCTATCTTTGCTCAGGGCCAAAGCTTGAACAGTATTTAAAAAACAGAAAAGCAACAACTTTGGCCAGACATGTGGGTTCCATCTAACATCCTTGTTGAAGATGCTGAACAGTTGTATGTTGCGAGTGGTTTCAAGGAGTATTTCCTGGTTACTTGGGAATCCTGATGAGAATCTGCCTCTTCTTGAAGAGGGTCCCCCCCTCCCATTGGTTCTTTGGAAGAGATGCAACTATGAGGTCTCAGACACAAGATTGTGTTTTCTTATTGGCTCAGATTACTAAATTGGAGGCCGCGGGAGGAATCGGTGGGAGGGATGCCTAAGCCACCGCCTCTTCTCTCTAGTAGTTAGGAGCAGAATTTGCCAAATGCTGCTGTACTGCCTCCTGTCTGCCTATGTGGTAAAAAATCTTCAGCTCACTCATTTTTCTCAGCGTTTCCCCCCTCCCAACTTTTCTTTGTTTTTTTGGGGTGGGGTTGAAACCAAATTCATGAATTTAAAAAGATATTACTAAGTCCCAAAATGTTCTCTATTCAGGGCTGTGGGTTGAATTTTACTGGGAATAAGATAAAGCCATGCCAACCATGCCATCAAAGGGCTACATTTTTTAAAGGGTGGTGTTTGACAATGGTCAGGGATTGCCACATTTTTATTAAAAATTCAGATTTTTTTTTCTTTTTCTCTTTAAATTGAGAGAAGTCTGTTGAGGATGCCTTGTTAAGAAATCTGTCTCAGGTGTAATAAAGCAAATTGTTTCTGCCTCATTACCAAACAGTGACTTGCACTTTTGCAAAAAGGGAGCAAGGATTGAAATTGGTTGTTCTAGGAAATTTGGTAAAATACAGCTCCACACATATTTATTTATAACATAATCGCTGTCTATATTTGGAACCAAGTCTAACTGAGGTCAGTAGAGCTTACTTCCAGATAAATCACTATAAAAATTGAACCTTTGATCTGGAAAGAAGGTGGAGATTATTTAAAAGTAAAACACACTTGTCTGCTTCTCTTTATGTTCCAGCATGGCCATGTGCTTTTCTTTCCAACTCATTCAGAAACACCAACCTGCCTTTTGTAGAAAGCATTTTGAATTAGACATGACTTAATCTTATAATAAGCTCTTTGCCTCACCAGATTCCTTAGAAGGTCTGCTCTAAAAGTACTAGCTGTTGATTTTTTATTTTGAATTTGCCAGATAAAGCAAGCATTATGGTGGACAGTATATGCAGGCAAAAAGACACACCGAAATGGATTTAGGGTTGGCAAAACATTCCTGAATCAGAAATCTGATTCAAATTAAAGCTAGTTTCCACAGCATGGACAGAAGTTGTGCTTTCCTCTAGTGCTCCTGAGGCGTGGTGCTTTTTCCTCCCTTTCATCCATCTAGCTGGGCGTATTTGTTTTCCTATTACAGCTCTCACTTTTGTTGTTACCTGTCTTCTGCAGGCGTGCTTCAGGCCTCATGCCACCTCTTGTTCATTAAGTGTTAGGCATGGCCAAGTCATCTGCAGGCATGTTTTGGGATATTGAGCTACAAAGGCAATCCATGGCATAACTTGCACAACTCTAAACTTGTTAACCAAGGAAGTTGTTCCTGAGACTTGGGTTAGGTGTCTACTCTGTTACTCATAGAACAGTTATTGTCTTCTTTTTGGTGGGTAAACTTCCTAGCCTGTAACAAACTGGGCAGTTTTTTGAAAGTTGGTGTAAGCCACTGCTTTACTTGGATTTCTCTCCCACCCCCTCCATTTCAATAGTAGGAAACACATAAATATGAATTGCTATTGCTTTGAGTGATGTTGAGGGAAGCCTCTCTAGCTTGTTTTTAACAAAATCTTGCATCTTCTATTTACTAAAAATGTTTCTCCCTGTGGTCTTTTCAGAAACTACACTTGCTGCAATAATATTGTGTGACACAGCATTTTGTCTACCACTTTTTCCTAATAAACCATGAATTCTTGTTTTCTTTGAGTGAATCAAAACAGTTATTTTTGTTTTGTTTTTAAAGGGAGGTGTAGGAAGTAGGTTTGAAATTTGGTTGTTAAAACTTCCCATTGCCTGGATTTTGATGTAAGCTGGATGAGTAATGATTGTGGGGACAGAGGGCTGTAAATTTCCTTTTAAGAGATTGGAGATTTGAATTAGTTGCTAGGAAACAGGACAGCAAATCAGCAGGAAGGAAATAAAGGGATCCATCCAGAACACCACACCTGCAATCATGGCTAAAATTAAGCAGGAAAAAATGGAATTGGCTGACATTTAGAAAGCCTGACCAACACTTCATCCAAGGAGCATTCTCACTATTGATTGTAAAATCTCACAAAGATGCTTAGTCTCTATAGAGACTCTATTCTTAACTCTTATTCCTTAGAATGCATTTGTTTAAAGACCTCAATCCAGTGCATAAATAGATTTATCTCCAGTATTTGAATTGTATTGATCCATTGAAGTAAGCAGCCATTATTTATTAAATGGGGGGGGAGCATTAAAAGTTTGCCTTTTCTTGTGATGAGGGCCCCATCTCTCCCTGTGTCCCAGGAGTTTTTGGCTTTTCTAAAATATATTCCTCAGAACCTGAAACAGTCCCTTTTTTTTTTAATCCCTGACGAATTTGCTAATATATAAAGTATATCAACCTGTTGGATTTGGAATAAGGTGCTAAAGTACTTTCGCTGGCCGCAGAAAAAGTTTAAGATGGACGTGTTAAATGTCTTATATTTGCATGGACCTTTGGGTTTGAAAAGCCTTGGAAGCAGGCCAGGTGGTTATTTCAGAAGATTCTTTTAAAAGTAGTTTGCAGATGGTAAGATTCCTTCAGAATCTCTTGTTGAGGAAAACTATCATTTTGCTGAGTTATGCTAGGCTTTTATTTTGTAGCCAGTCCGCCTAAAAGCCTTTTGTCTGGTCTATCAAAGGGTCTCTGACCTAAGGAGGAAGGAAAAAGAAAAGCTATCAGATTATCTCTGAGCTTGTGAATACTTTTTCCCATTCAGACTTTGCAAGACCAGTTGCTCCACTTAAAGTAACTTTCTTAAAGTGAAATTTGCAGCACCAAGCATAGAATTAAGCAGTGTTGGGCAAACCTACATTCACTAAAAGGACTGAGTACATACATCGTGGGAAAGACTGTGGAATGTAAAAATACTTAAGTTATTTTTAATGAGAGGCTACAGTGGAGCAGGTAATTGTTTGCATGGAGTTGGTTACTTTTCAAACGCTTCATCCCTGTCGGATTGCAGCTCATTGGGCGAGGTTGGTAACCCACAATGTGTAATGCTTTGTAATCTGATTGTAATATTTTTTACACCCTTTGCCCATGAGTTTAACTTGGAATGTGTGCATTTTTAAAACAGGAACTGATTTGTTTATTCCCACATCCTCATGCAGCAAAAACAAAGGCCCATTGTAGGTAAATAAGTCTATTCAGTTTTAAAGATAACCTAATTTTGTAGATGATTGGACTGTTTTTTGATTTCCCCTTGAGTACATTATTCAAAAATCAATGTAGGTTATGCATTTATGCACACTAGCAAATAAATGCTTTGGGTCCCTTTTGATCAGGCTGAAAGTCCATCAGCTTTTGCTCTTGGATAAGTACATGAGCAACCTCTGCTGTTAGAAAGAACGCAGCAATTTTTTTTTTTAAAAAAAGTGTGATATTCCGTCAATAATATGTTCATCATGCTGAGGTTAGAAGATTTTGAGTAATTAACTGCTTTATTATAGTATGAGATTGTATTGGAAATGAAGTGGGTGGAATGAGAAGGTGCCAAAAGAAAGCTAAAATAAGATATACTGGAGAAATGGAATCATGCAGTACAAATGGCCCAACATGTAACTAAATGGCTAAATTGGCTCAAATAAATGCCCCAATATTTTGTATGGTTTTCTTGTGGAGAATATTTCCACTACTATCTCTTTCTCCCTCTCTCCTTTTCTCCCTGTTTGAGGCTTACTGGGTGCAACTCTTAAGTTTTTGCTTGACTGGCTGCTAGGTATTCTGCCTATTAACCTTGTCACCTTGTCCTAACTAGGGCATTGAATAATCAAAGCTGTGCTTTAAGCAGGTAGTGAAGCTAAAGGCTGAGAATAGCAGATAATCTTGGTAGTGAGGTTTAAACTAGCCACTGGGAGCCCAGCATGCTTGGAAGAAGATAGGTACAAACAGATATAGAGTTATCAGTTTTCTTACCTTAAAAAAAAAAATCTTAGTCCCCACCCCTTGGCCAGCAGATGAAGTCTTTTTTGGAGAATATCTAGTTAAAGACAAAAGTACCGTGAGTCCTTACTAAAATTATATGTTCTTCCTCGTGCCCCCCCCCTTTTAAAGTAGTCCTTGGAATATTGTAGCCTGACCACCCAGACAGAAGCACTGGTGGCTAATATTAAGCAGTGACAATAGTGTGGCCATGCTGACTGCAGAGAGGATTATTGAATATAATGGGGCCAGTCCAAAAATAATGCTAATACAGGGCAAGCAACAGGAAGCAACAGTAGACTCAGCATAGTTTGGCTTCCAGACAAACTCTGGGCTAGCTTTACACAATGACAAGTTCAGCACATCCCTAATAATAGTGATTATTATTCCATCAGCCTTGCCAGAGCCCTGATTGACTTGGTTCATTACAGGCGGAGCACGCACATTCAGAAGTCACTATGTCTTCATTTCAGAGAGGGGGGGGAAGAGGTCTCGTATTTGGGGGTGCTTAGGAGTGGGACAAATCTTTGCTGCTTCTGCAAAGTGGGGGGCAGGGAGCGCAAAGCTGACTCAAAGGAACAACTCAGCACGGTCCATATCCAATAAGTTTTTTTGGTTTTCCCCCCAAAAATTGCCATCAGCTTGCCAGGGCCTAGAGCTGTCTTGCTATGCTGGCTATCAGATTTCCAGGCTTTCTCTATTTGTATTATTTTGTTGATCTGGAACTGAAAATCACGCCATGTTCAGATAAGTGTTCATTTCTGTTCTAAAGATCCTAGAAAGATGCAGTAAAATATATAACTTCAAATTAAAATCATTTTTTTTAACCGATGGCTGTAGGGAATCCAAGTGAGAATTGCTCTCAAACCTACTTCAATTTGAGACTTGTTGGGTGTGCTTGCTCAGTTACTCTGGGAACAGATAGCTGAGCTAGAGAAGTTATGTGTTGGCTATGTGTGGTCCTTAGCCACAAAAAAAATACCATTGTAGTACCCTCCTTCTTTGCCAGCCAGCTGATCTAGTTGATCAGCTGGTTGGCGATAAATGCTGATTTTCCACATGGACTGGTGGAAACACTTTGAATATTTTGAAAGCTATCTGGACGAAAGGGAGTGTGTGGAGTGGCAGAAAGAGGAAGAGGCCTATATTCTCAGATGTTTTGAAGAAATGGACCTGTGTAGTCTTCAGGGCCATAAAGGTCCCCTGCCCCTGATATAAGTCTTTTGTCTTAATGATATTGGCCAAAAATCTCTCAAGCTATCTAATTTGCGTTCTGCAACCAGATGGTTAGCAGATACCCTGAGAACAAAAGAAGCCATTCTACCTCTCTGGAGCTTTTGCTTGATTCTGAGTAACCACATGGACTGACTTAGCTTTCTTGCATCTGGCCAGATGTATATGGAAAGTATTGCCAATTAATCTGGATTTTATACCTAATGTGGGTGGGTGGGTGTTTTTGGTTTTTTTTTTTTTTTCTTAATTTGACTCTACCCTGTCAGTGAATTTTTCAAGAGGCATGGAAGGAAATTAATTTGGAATGATGGCATCACTTCCACTTTGGGGCTTTCTTCCACTAGAAAGCCTTGGCAGGAGAACATTCCTTCTTTGTCCCTAACATGCTGTCAGGCATGTTAACATTTCTCCTTTCCCTTTTTGCATCTGTAATGAGGGAGAGAGATGTTTGCTAGGCCTTGCTGTTTCTTTCAAGGTTGGGAGAGCTGGGGTTAGCAACTCACCCCCAGCCCCACCCCAGTGGACCTCTGGCTAAAATGGCATGAGAACTGCTAACTTAGAACAAGAAAAATATTCCCAGTACATTTTTTTGTTCAAGGGAATTAAATGAGTTTTTCTCCAACAACACCCCCAATCCTTTTCTCTTACCCACTTTTAGTAACTTGGCTGGGTAGTTCCAGCGGTGGGTTGCTCCCGGTTCGGCCCGGTTCTTTGAACCGGTAGCGCCGGTGGCGGGAGGCTCCGCCCACCCACCGGGGGGGGTTCTGCGCGCGAGCGAACTGGTAGCAAAGGGTTTTAGAACCCACTACTTTCCCTTTGGAAAGTAGCAGAAGGAGGTTGAAGACAGCAGCACTAAAGTAGAAGGTGTAAACTAAGTATAAAAGGAAAGCATTCTTAACTAATGGCTAAGATTGAGAAAAGGGTAAAGCTGCTCAAGGTTTGTGTTTAAGTTGGTTTAAAAAAAAAAACATTGCAGAGCCAGGTCTTGACAACCCAAGTGATATGATTTATTACATAAAATGTTTTCATCCCATTTTTCCCACTTAAAAGGCACTCCAAGTGGGAGGAGACGTAAATCTTGTGAGCTGGAATATCAAGATTGGCTTCACATTTTTGCTGCATCAACCAGCAGAGGCCAGATTTGAACCTGGGACCTTGAGATAAAATCTCTTTATTACAAAGTACAGTAAGGCATTCTGGTTCTTTTGGAGAAAAGCAAAACAAGGGTGAGGTGCGTGGGAATGAGAACCATTGCTGGCAAGAGTCATACTTAGATCCCTGCTTTTCCCAGGCTTGTGGAATGTAGCCGGGGCCACAGAGGCATGTACCAAATTTAGAAATTAGGGGGGGGGATGTAATTTCTCTAAGATGAGTTGGCTCAAGAGGGAGCTTGGTTTCATGTTATAAAAAGTGGTAGGAAGGAGAGAACATTGGAGATGTTTCCTGCAAACATTCTAAAATTCTCTGGTTTGCTCTGGAATTCCTGTGCCTTTTAATTATTTCTGATTCTATCATGACTACAACTACGCCCCCCCCCCCAAAATGGGACAAAACAATTTTCTTTGGGGAAAGAGAGAATAAATGACACCTGTTTCGGAAGGTTTTTCTGAATTGCAGTCTTTTTTTAAAAAAAAAATCCCTCCTCTTTTATCCATTGATGTAAGCTTTTCTCACCCCAGGGAATCCGATTGTATTCTTGAGGTTATATACTTGGGTTAGGAGTGTGTAGTTAACTAAGGAAGGAAGAGGTAGGGGTCAGTTTTATGGCCGTGGGAACCTAACAAGTATGCATTTTCATTGGATGCCAGCACATAAAAGGCCTGCCCCAGTTTAAACAAATATCAAAACTGTTGTCACTCAAACTGTCATTGCTTGCAGAAGCCCAGGAAGATTTGTAAACCAGAAGTAGGTAATGGGCATGTTCTAGAAATTTTGGGTTACAAATTCTGAGTATTAACATTACACATTCACACTGATCCAGAATCACAGACCTGGGCAGCTGGAGGCTGATGTCGGAAGCTAAACAGAGTCAGTGCTGGTGAACATTGGGTAGAAAACGGCTAGGAAATCTCTATGCTGTAAACTAGACTGAGAAATTTTTTAAAAATGGAAGAGGGTTTAGTGGCAAATCATTTAATCTCAGTGGTTGCGTTCATATTGTCACCAGGACCCGGAGTCTTTTTGTAGCAACGTTGTTTGCTCTCAAGAGCTGAAAGCAGACTTTTTAAAGTAATGACCAGGATTGCAAGGCTCCTCTGTCAGTACGTCCCGACTAGAGATAGCCTTGGACAGCAAATTGCTGAAAGAATATCTGTGTGGAAGGGCTGCATTGGGATGGCTGGCAAACTCTGTAGAGGGGGCAAAATAGTGTTTGCACAGGAAGAGCAGAGTTACTCAGCAAAAGAGAACCAAGAAAAGACTGGATACCTGGCTTTTACAGATATTAAGTTTTCTTATAGCAGAAATCAGAAATGTGATCAATGGTAAGCTTGTGTCTCGGATGTAGATGTGGGCATGCTTGATAACAGGCTGTCCCAGTCAGAGGTGGGTTCCTGCCGGTTCGGACTGGTACTATAGAACCGGTAGTAAACATAGGGACTGGTTCTCCGAACCGGCAGTAACGGCAGCCTGGCCACGCCCCCGAGCCGGTTCTTTCTGCGGCGCCATAGGTGCCGCCATCTTGTTTTTCGCTTCTGCGCATGCGTAGAAGCTTTGTTTTAGCACTGCGCATGGGCGAAGCGTGTGCGCAAAGCATGCCACTGAGCGAACCGGCAGCGACAAAAACCGGAACCCACCCCTGGTCTCAATATATTCTGCATCACAAGGAAAACAGTGAGTTTAGAGAAGGAGACTTTCCCTTGCCTCATCTCTGACATTTATAGGATGGTTACTGTTGGGGCAACTTAATCATCGCATCATCCCCTCCTGGTAAGGCTGAAATGGTAGTGGCCAGAAAACAGTGTGATTCCCTGATGAGAACTGGCCTGTTAAACCGTAGTATGAGCCCATTCCTTCCTTTCTGTAGGTTCATATTACATGCCTTGGGGGCTTGCTTTGTGTTTTTGATTCTGAATAAACCATACAGGGGTTTTTCATAGTTCCCAAGCCTAAACTTCAGGCATACATGGCTTTCTTTTCCTGTAATTGTATGGAGGCCTCTTTGTCTCTGCCTGGCCAAGGATTGAGTTGCACTAGTGAACTGGATGTGACTTTCTCTCGTAGCTGCCTGCCTACTTGTTGCCTAGTACCTTGACTTGATGGGATAAGGTTCAAGATGTGGAATTCCTTGTGTCTGACTGGTGTATTTATTCAAAGATGTGCAAAGGTCAGACATGGCATGGGAAAAATTAAGCCTCTGTGCTGTATGCCTGCATTCCTTGGCTATCTTAATTGTTGATCTATAGAGTGGAGATTGATGCACACCTCTTAACTCTCTAATGTCTTGGTGGTGCATGACTTTTAAAGCAGAAATCTCCAGTTGGGTGCTACTGGAGATTTCCCTGACCCTGACAACTAAACGGATCAGGCCTAACAAACATGGGACACGGGAGTCAGGCTTCTGTATGAACTGTAAAAAAAATGTGCAAAAATTAGTCCTTTCACTAGGCCAGGTGAATTTTTTCCTCATGTTTTTGCCAACTACACGCAAGCTCTTGAATGGCCACTCCAAACTCTCCCAGTTAAATACCTTTTTTGCCTAATAGGATTGCCAAGGGCCACTATCACTCTCAGATCAAACAAAAATCAAGGGATAAAACAATACCATGAAAGTGACTCTCTTGAATCGAGCATACAAACAAATTAAGACTTGCTAAAGCGGCATTAAAATGTGGTGGTGTGGTTAGTACAGCAACAGTAGCCCTTGTAGCAATACAATCCTGCAGTGAAACATGCTGGCCAACAATGCTAAGAGGAGCAGGAACTGTTTGAGGAGGGTATCTTCTGAAATGATTGTGCAAGCCAGCAGTGAAAACATCCTCTTAACTAGAGGTAGCATGAGTGGCCATAATTGGCTTTTTTTTTTTTTTTTTGTATGTGTGGTATGCTTCCAGCTTGCTCTAACATGTTGTGCCTCTCTGCACTGATAGAGCCTGAATGTTGCCGCAATTAATTCAAGGAAGAAGGGTGCCTTGACAGGTAGAACTGCTTGCTCATAAAGCTTAATGTATATTTACATTCTGATGCTGGTATCTTGGGTTTCCGATATGTAGGGATGAGGTGGGGGGAGGCCCCGAGAAGGAATTATATGAATAAGGTACTTCAGTCTTTTTCTTTTTTTTTTTTTAAAGATTGTTCGTGTTTAGTTGTGACTCAGGAAAAAAGGCCTGTAATGGAGTGGTAATGAAATATGAGTGCTGTAAAAGAAAAAGAAATCGGCCATTCATTGCAAGACGGGGCACAAGTCTCTGCTTGCCCAACTTTGCATGCTTTTGGAAGCATTTTCCCACAGTTATCAGTGAACGAAATGGAATCCTTGTCTGCTTTCAATATGAAGCATATTTAGGCTGCAGTCCAAGACTGTACCTTTAAAAAAAAGAAAAAGAAAAGAAACACTAAACTTTTTCTCTTGTTCAGAGACCGAATGCAAAGCAAAGTCAAGAGCAATTCGTTTGCGTTCTGTTTAGAAAAAGTCAGCTTTGTGTATATAACAGTGGTTGTTTTATCTCAAAGAAGCTATTTGTTTCAGGTAGTTTTTCATTTCTTCCCACTGGTCTTCTAAGTGGACGGCTAGCAAATGCAGAGCAGTTAATAAACATAAGGCAAATTTAAACTTTAGGAGTTACAATGTTCTTTTTGGTTGCCCAAAAATCATTTGACTTCTCCTACATTTCTCAAAATTATGGTGATCTAATAATTGCACCTGGTCTCTTTAATATTTGGCAGACACTTAATCTTTTGGCACACAGAGTTACATGAGAAATAAGCCTTCTTTGTGTGTGTGTGTGTGTGTGTGTGTGTGTGTGTGTGTGTGTGTGTGTGTGTGTGTGGGGGAGGGGTGCGCCTAGGCTATTTAGTGTGGGGTGCCTCAGGTAGTTTTCTTTGTGTGTGTGTGTGTGTGTGTGTGTGTGTGTGTGTGTGTGTGTGTGTGTGTGTGTGTGGACCAAGTGTGTATTTGTTGTAAATGCAAAAACTTTAAGCACTGAAATGATTCCAAAGTTTTTGATTGAAAAGTGTGTTGTGGCCAATCAGTGTAGAAAATTTTAAAATCCATCCAGAACTTTCAACATGGAGAATAATACCCAAAGAAATGTTCTGGAGAATGTGAAAGTTTGCTCACTCTTCCATGCTATTTGGATTGGTTTTCATTTAATTGTGTTACCGGTAGCTATCTCTCAGGTTTGGATGTCATTTTTAATAAAGACGTTTAAAAAAGTTTCTATGGCTTAGAATAATACCTTCCAGCCAACTATGCTACTTAATTTTACTGTAATGTCCTGGCATTTTACATTTTGACAAGCAATGTTCAGCATTCATAGGAAGTACTTATTGTACCCTTCATTTCATAGTTTATACCGGTTATAATGTTCATCATAGGCAATGTAACCTTACTAGACATCTTTCCTGGTTTTACTGCCCAACTCCTGCAGTCCAACTTATCTAAGCATTTTGACTCACCATTCATTCTTCGTGGAGTTCGGAGAGAGCCAGTTTGGTATAATGGTTAAACCAGGAGTCTGAGTTCTAGTCTCACGTTAGGCATGAAAGCCAGTTGGGTGACCTTGGGCAGTCAGTCTCTCTCAGCCCAACCCATCTCACAGAGTTGTTGAGGTTTAGAAAGGAGCATTATTACATATGTTTGCTGTAGTAAAGGCGGGATAAATTTAAAAATTGGGTATAGAATGGACAAATGAAGATGACACCTACTGCCCTCTAGTTGATTTGGGTTGCAGGTCCTACTGTACCTTGCTGCTGGATCTATAACTTTGTTAGGGAGGTCAAAGTTCAAAACCTGAGGAAGCACCAGATTATATCCCTCTGCTCTCTGAGTTTTTAAATTCCTGTTTCAATTCAAGGTTAAAGAGAAGGTGGCTTAGCTAGAACAGCTGGCATCCTTCCAGCCTAAATCTGTTTGCCTTGTATACAGCAATGACTCCTGGCATTTAGATCTCACAGGGCAGCTTAATGAGTTTATAAGCATACAGTTGCCACTGGTTCAACCATTTTTAAACTCTTCCTCCAGGTAGGTTTTGAACGAGGAGAGACTACCCTTCTATTCCTTTCCCCCACCCCTTCTTTCATGGCTGCTTTATACATTTCTCCCTCTCTTCCCCTTCCCCCTCCCTTTCCAAATTCATCTGCTCTTTCCTTTCTTTCGTTACCTGATCCTTGTGGGAGCAGTGATGGCTTTGCTTTAGACAAAGTGTTCAAAGAGGTGCTGAAAAGCTGAATCTTTAGAGATTATGGCTCTGAACCTTGACAGTGCAATTCTAGCAACCATGCCTGGCTTTCTGAATGGGAAACATTGATATTTGTAAAATGTTTGTTTGTTTGTTTGTTTGTTTGTTTAAAAATCTCCCCCTCTCAGGGTTGTTTTCTTCCTTGCAACATGTTTTATGTAACATAACAACAAAACCCTGGAAGAGATGGTAACTTCCTGCCTAAGTATGTAAGATGCATTAGTGGTGACAAAGATGAGACTTTTCACCTTAAATTGCTTGAACCAGGAAGGATAAGGCAGCTTAAGCAGCTGCAAGAGGATCACCTTTGTTTCAGCTATAATCTATTGACTATTTATGCTTACAGGCGAGTCACAATTTAAAGGAAGAAGCTCAACCGTTTTCAGAAGGTGCTCTATAAAACTTAGGACAATAGTAGAATAAGTGTGTCTTACAAAAATGACTGATCCCTATTACTATCTTGCAGAGATCCTACACGTTACTGGTTGAAGCCTGGGATTACAGCAATGACAGTGCTAGTAAGTATGCATTTCCCTTTTTGTTTCCTTTTCTGGAATTATTTAACAGTAAGCACTTACGATGGCATTACAAAAGATGAGGCCCTTCGTCATGTTTTGGCAAAGTTGCCATGCATTTCTTAATCACAATAGTGAGTACCTATGGAAAAGGGAAACACTGATGGACATACACTAGGAGTCTTCTGGGTACATTGAGAGTACAGCTCCCAGAATTCCTAACTAGCCTGCTGCTGTGGTCACAATGCATCTGATGGTACCCTCTTAAAGAGAACATTGTAGAATATCTCCAATCTTGGACAGAATTTTGGGTGAGGTCAATATCAGGGAATACCCATGTGATTAAATTGACCAGATAAGGGATGACAGTTCCTTAAGTTATTCTAAAATTTACATTTTTGATAGACATCCTGTTACAACAACAGAAGGATTTTTTTTTCCCCTTCCCATGGTGGTCCCAGGTTGAATGAGAAGAAATCTGCTACATTAGGGAGAGAGAATTTATCTTCCAGGAGAAACGCATCTGGACTGCTTGATCTATTGTTGCATGGCTCATAATGAACGTTAGTAAGAAAAACAAGACAGAAAATTCTCCAGGATATTTCCTTTCAGGCAAGCTGAAAAGATTTTGAAGCAAGTATAGAAAGTACTTGTGGGAGACTACTGGGATTGGTTGATCCAGTTTCCCCCATGTGGCACTGAAGATCCTTGCTAGGACAACTATGGATGGTATCACTGGGCTATAATGTGACCATTTGATAGCCAGCCTGCCTGCCTGAATAGGGGGCTGTATTATAATTGAGGCTGAGCAGAGAGGAAAACCTGGAATCTTAATATAATAAAATTTTGGAGAAAAGGTAGGAAAGAGAGAAAATCAAATCAGAAGAAGGCAGCAGGGACAAAGAACAGGATAGATAAAATATCCAGGTAGTAAAACGAGCAAACAGAACAACTAGCAAGTAGGTATTGTGGAACAGTAGCAGAGCCCCTGAATCCAGAGCCCCTGTCCCTGAAAAATCAATTATGGCCTTCTTTCCTAAAAGTGGGATTCCTGATACAGTCAAGATCTTGCCAAGGAATAAGGAAAACTGGGTGTCTTCTACCAACCTTGTCTTGGAATGTACTGTAGTTTATAACTTGGACTATGATGTAAATGCTTTTCCAACTGTCCTGTTCCTGCCATGACAGAAACTTACAGACGTGCCACTTAAGAGTATGTCTTCCCTAGGGATGAAGCTACTAGCAGAGGTAGGGACCCAAGTGGCATATATAGGAGCCAAGAGTTAGGCATGTCAGGTTTTCTCCAGCAAAATAAATAGGAACCTGGACAAGCCTTTGATCTCAGGTGAGAGATCCGAAAAAGAATGGGGCTGAGGGAAAGAATGCATCTGAAACTCCCCTGAGTAAAACATAAAAGGCTATCTGCCATGAAGAATTAAACATAACTAACAATCAAGATCAAGCATTTTGTGAAAGCCTACTCAGTTGTCTCTCTCTTCTCCTTGGGAGCAGACATTGGACAAAGCCCAGGCATATCCTTTGACCAATGAGGCCAAAAGAATCACCCAGCACTCTTTAAGCTTGACATAAGCAATGGAGCATTGGTTCAATTATTCTGGCCCATGGGATTATAGATCTTGATCACTAGCCACTATTCCATTTCTTATTGGAATTCAAACCATAGAGAAATGAAGTTGGCAAAATCTCTGGAAGACCCCAACATATAACCACATCTGAATTCATGAGCGAGGTAGCACTGAAACCATAAGTGTCCCCCTAGTTTTGTTTTAGAGAATTGCACCTGCGCGATCCTCCTTAATTTTCCCAGGTGAACTCAACAACTGCTGGTTTTACAGGACTTTCCTCTGTGCACATTGCTTCCCGTACAATTTTTATGTCGTGTGCTCAGTAATTTATGAGTATGTTTTCAATTGATCCACAGCAAGATGCTATGTCATGAAACTCAGATGAAGTTCTATGTATGGACTAGAGCACGGGTGTCAAATTTGCCACGTCACGTTGCTGTCACATGACGTTTCACGGCGCTTTTCCCATTCGTGGAGCTGGGGTGGGCATGGCCTGTGCGTGACACATCCGGGTCGTAGGCTGCCAGTTTGGCACCCGTGGATTAGAGGAAAAAATGGCAGCATATAGGTCACCTAAATAGGTGACAGTTATGTTGCAGAGATAGAATAAGTAACATCTGCAGTCATTCTGGCTTTTCAGAGATGGCAAATCCAGTTCAAGGAAGAGATGAAGTTTTGGAGATCCTTCCTTCATATTTGAAGCAACATGATGTTCTTAAGCTTGCTCACATTGCATCTTGATTTGGAGATAAAAGCAAATGACTTCCTAGGTCTTGCTGATTTAGGGAGATGTCCACCACTACTACCATCATTCACTTTTAAATCACATGTATGCCGCCTCCTCACAGTTAACACTTAGTTGGATTCTAATTCTTTTTGGATCTCCCTTTTCAAGATAATACCCAGCTTTTTCAGACTGCTGCTTATAGCCAGTTCCATTGGTAAACATAGGTTACATCAGAGTGATTCAGTCATGCTTCCACTTCACTAAACAGCTTTCCTAATGGCTATGAAATTTTTAGGGTATTTCTCTTCAACCTTGGGGAAAAAAAACTAAGTTCAGGAATTGTTATTATCCCCTTATAATTGTAATTGATGGGGGATAATGCCTTCTCTAAGAACACCTGGTGGTGTCTTGAGTGAAATGCTTCCATTCATCTACAACTGTGTTTGCTTACTTTGTTGAAATTTACATAACTCTGCATAGGAACTACCATATATGAATTGATAAATATAAAAATGAAATAGAAACTCCCTGTTAAAGAGAGAAGGAAAACAGTTTAACAATGAGTTCATTGTGCAGGGCTGTGCTTCTCATTTCTATCTAGCCAACCTTAAATCTTCCTCTCCCAAAATTGTTGTGAAAGCTCTCCTCCAGAGAAACTTGCTTGCTAACATTTACTCATGGTATATCTTACTATGGTGAAGGTTTCATCATTGGTTGGATGTTCTCTTCTGCGTTGCAAGGAAAGGATGGAGAACACTTCCATTACAGAAGCAAGTGCATTTTGTGGAACTAGAAAATACAAGATTGGCCTTGGCATAACAACATATGAAAGAGAAATGACTCTCATATAGGTGTTGCCACATTAACTCTACTGGAGAAACTCTGCATTTGAAAGAAGCTCTTGTTTGCTAGAAGAGCCTAATTCTTTTCATTCTGCATCTTGTACTATCTCTTTGAATAGATCTCATCTTTATTTCATGAAACAGAATGTCTGAAGCTTCACAATGAATCCTTTATTTGTTCGAACATTCTGGAAGTGAAGTTTTTCACCAACCCCCCCTTCCCCAAAAAAGTTACTTAAAATCCTTTTTCTGAAAAGCATGTTTGACCACATCCAGATGGAGCTTTGCACTTATTCATGAGTAAATTTGCAATAGATCTGGTATTGCATAATTTATCACAATGGTGACCAGGCAATGGAAACTTCCCCCTTTCAATATTATGTTGGTTATCTGCTATTGCAAAGTTTTATTATGTCTCGTAGAACTTTATGATGAATAGATTAGAATGCAATATTGTAATGGCAATTGAGTCATAATTTACATGTGTTTTAAAATAACGGGATAGATTAATTAATGTAACCAAAGCATTTTAAATTGCTTTTGGAGAAACACAATTTAGACTGGATGACAACACATTTATCTGTCCTAATTGAAGTATTAAATATTTTGTGGAAAATTTTAGAATGCTGTTCCCTAAAGCGAAAGTCCAGTAGCCCTATTAATGTCAGATTGAAGAGCAAACTTTCTCAATTATATTTCAGTGCTGAGCACTTCTATCTTGCATAGCCAGTAATTGGGATAGGTTACTGGAAGAAGTAATCTAACATATCTGGAAGATAACTGTCTAGTCTACCATCTTGTTTCTAATACCGTCCAGTCAAAGCTTTCTGAGTGGCTCACATTCAGCAGCCCTCCACAACAAATACTGTCCTATTCAAGTCCGGGCGAGCCTTGAATTTGTATAAATTCCAGGATCTCAAAAGAACGATAGGAATCTTGTTACCTTGATGTGCTTTCCAGATATGGCATATGAAGAGCTTATTGTTCTTGAAGAATAAGATTAGACGCAGGTATGGAGTGGTTATGATACATAAGCAGGTATTCTATTGGTCCTTTCTCTGAAAATAGATGTATGACTTTCTTCAGATGTTCTTAGATGGGAGCTGTCAAATGTACTAAAAGGATAGGCAGTCTGATGCCTGCTAGGAAATCAGCTGCAACTGGGGGTGTCAAACTCGCAGCCTGCAGGCCAGATGCATCACATGCTGGCCACGCCCCGACCTCCCATTTTAGCAAAGGGGAAAAAGGTTGTGATACGTCACGTGACGACAACGTGACAACGCGAGTTTGACACCCCTGAGCTACAATGACTATAATGGGATTTGGCCTACAAATAGTTTCGGTCATGGTGCATAGGAATTCTGGGAGTTGCAATCCAATGTAGGTTGTAAAAGACTGGGTCTGAAGATAGCAAAAGTCATTGGGTAGTATCATGCTGGTTCTTTCAAAGGACTTGAACCTGTAGGACTGGGCATTCCTCCTTTGGAACATATCGTGAACACATCAGCAACATAATGAAAGTTAACAGGAATTCTTCCTAAAGGCTGAGATAATACATATGAAAATTACAGGTGTCTGGAATCTTTTGCGAGATTGGAATCTCTTGTTGGAATGAGAAAGTTCAACTAACAATTTAAAATAATGCATTCTGAATAGTGTTAGATATTTGTCAGTATATTTTCTAATAATTCAAGCAGACCTTAGGAAGGCATTTTGAAGATAATATATTGTCTGGTTCTCTCTACCCTAATCTTTATAGTCTTTAAATCAAAGTGGATTATGTATCTAAAATTGTTGAGATCACCTAGGGATGTTGGTTTTGTTTTTAAAAAATGTATTCCACTTTCTGGATACTGTTAGATGGGTAAAGATGGCCTTGAGGATTGATTTAACCATTGAATGTGATACAGTAATGCTGATGGATAAATAATGACCTTATGAGCCTCTGAGTAGGAATAGCTTCCTTATTTCAAACTTAAGAGGCTGTAGCCTACTTGCTTACCTTAACAAATAGAAAAAAATCTACACAGCACAGCTTGAGCCCTTTTTTTGCCCTAGTAACAATTGATTGCCAAATGTGTCCTGGTTTAACAATACAGAATACCCTCTTGGAAAATTCTTGAGAGGGAAATTGGATTTTGATATCAGAAGCTGAAAGAATCTTAACTGTCAGGCATCCCATTACAACAGACCAGATTGTAATAGGTAGATTAATGATCCAAGTGTGTCTAAACTATCTGCCATTTAAGCAAGAAAACAGCATTTTATCTGTGGATCTTGTCTTGCCCAAAACAGTATAAACGCATTTTGTGATGAGCTTAGGCAAAAAAATAATTCTGGACACCTTCATCTCCCGATACATACCTTCTCTTTCCTACATTCCTATCAGTGTCCAATTGCTTTCATTTTTTCCCCCCTCTTCTCATTTTGATTCAAAGTGTAAGATTCCAGCGTGGTCAGTGGCAAAATCTACAGATCGCTTTCTCTCTGGGCAGGCTGGCTTTTTTTTTTTTTTCTCACTGTCTGCCGCCATTGGATTGCTAGTCATTAACCTTCCATTTCTGTGGCTTAGTAATGGCAGGTTTCTCAAGCTCTGAACTAATTTTCTTTGGGTACTGCAAGCTGCCAAGGTGGGAGTGGAGAGAAGGAGTAAAGAGTATGTGGAAAATCCTACCACAGCTGGTTATGTGAGTGCTTGTTTTTTCCTGTGTGGTGGCTAATAACTGCCCAATGATGTTATGATATACCAAGGTGAAGGGGGGGAGCAGAGGCGGAGCATTTTACACATACAAGTTGCATTCCCCTTGTCTCTTCAGAACTTTATGTGAACATAAAGCTAAGTCTGCAGACATAGAGGTCATGCAGTTGCTAGCAGCACGCTCTTGCATCCATGGATAAGGGGACTGTTGCCTTGCATGTGTGAATTGGCCCTACAGGTATCGCCATTATTAGGGAAATGAAGTGTGCAACAATGGGCCTTTATGGTGCAATTTACATTACAAACTGCCCTGGAACAAATATTTTGAAAGCTGTTAGTTGAATAAGTAACTAGGTCTGGGTTCCCAGCATAACTGTTCTCAAAAGAGAGGTATGATATCCTTGCAGGAAGTGGTTTTTAAACACAGCATTAAACCTTGACAGTATAGCATAATATTATCAGTCTTTCCACCATGCCTGTAAAGCCAGTTTATAAATAGGGAGCGAACATGTAGTTACTATTAGTTCAAGATTGTAACTGAAGATAAATTGTAAATTGCCGTATTTCTGTCATAAAAGAATAATATAGTTTGCTGAATCTTTTTGCTGAAAATCCATCATTCTATATACTCTGTGTGTGTGTGTGTGTATTATATATATATAATATATATATAGATAGAGATAGATAGATAGATAGATAGATAGATAGATAACATATTTTTACTGATAAATAAAGGGAGACTAGTATAGATCTATTTCAAGCTATTTAGCTCTCATCAGCTAGCCACACCCCTTTTTACTGGGATTTGAACCTGGGCAGCTTGCCTTGTTAGGCAAATGCTTAACCTCTGAGCCACAGGATCTCCTCCCTATCAGCCAGTATTCTCCCTCCCATATTTTGGTATACCAGGTGATTTAACAAACACACACACACACACCCACACACACACACACACACACACACACATATATATATATATATATATATATATAATTAATATAAATCATACTCATATCCAGTGTAACTACTTTTCCCAAAACCATTTGAACAAATAGATGAGCATTCAGCCAAAACTGGTCTTTAATCTGGCAAGTCCAAATCTTGTGCATAAGTGACCCCCGTCATTTTAAACTTCCATTTTTGTATTTGTTAAACTAATATTTTAAAGAGATTTAATAATATTCTTACTCTTTATTTCAATACCTCCGCAATATTCTTTAACTCTCTATTTTTTTTAAAAAAACCCTGCAGATTCAGAATTGTCTAACTTAGCACTTCTGAGCTGATAATAGTTTGAAGGCTTCTAATGTGTTTGGGTCACATGGTGAAATCAGGACAAGTTTTAACAGAATATACTGCTATTCCACATTTCAGTTGCAATTCCTCTTGCGATAATTCAAATGGTTTAAAAGCTTGATTGGCATTTAGTTGTTCAGAAGTATTAATACCTCTATTAGCCCATAATTAAAGCAGCCTTTAATGCTGGAAATAGAACTGTGGCTAAAAATGGAGCAGAGCCTCTCCCACAATATCAAGTGGGATCACATAATCCTCCCTGAAGCTCTTATATGATAAAAAGAAAAATAATAAAACCAAACAAGGAGGCTGTCTTGGTAACCTAGCCATCAACCTGAAATACCTGAATTGACTTTTGTCCTTTCTTATAACTTCATGGATTACATTTTTGCCATGGCTGTTCTGCAAACAAGACTAACTTCAGAAACGATTTGCATACAGAAGTCCATGTTCAGTTTCTTCCAGCTGAGCTGGAAGAAATGTTATGACCCGCCCTGGACAGCCATGAAAAGTTGTAATTCACAATACTAGGCTAAATAGGACTACCATCATCTAACTTAGTTTAAGGCTGTGAAATATATTTATATGCTTGTTGATGTTTTTAGTCCGTGATCTGGTCACCAATATAGCTGAAGGGAGCCTTCAAAAGTGGCTTCTGTTTCAATATACAGTTAGAATATTCATCTCTTCAAATTAACTTCTTGTGTATATATTAAAAAACCTGGGAAGATTTAGAAATAATCTTTACAAAGTGAGCAACCACGAGTTCATATCTTTCTTTTTCATTGTTGTCCCAAAACTCATCAAAACAAAAATTATGTTTTTAAAAATTGTATCTTTAAAAAAACTGCTTGAGCTGATTTGTTCTTTAAATCTGTCTTGCTTTATTGTCATTAGCCCTGTTGTCACCTTATTTATATCTTGGCATTATTGCCATCTTTTTCTCTTCCCTCTTATTTTCTCTTTCCGTCTTTCCTCCCCCCTTTTTTTCTGAATGTATTAGGCACCTTTCCGTGCCTAGAAAAATTTTCATGCTATAGCCCAGAGCTGCTAGCAAGCAAGTCTTATGGCAGTGTCAGATAACTGAAGTCACAAGGCTAGACTACAAAGTGAAATACCACAGATCTATAAACAATGTTCCACGCTAATGTGAAATTTTCAGGTTTTTGGGTATACCCCACAGCAGTTGAGGGCTTTCTTTCAGAACTAGGATGAGTTTCCTGGAAACCAACCCTTCCTTCAAAGAGATCATGGAGAAATCTTGTCAGATTTCCTCTACCTTCATTTTTCCAATTTAGCCCTTTACTTTACGCAGACACTATGAATTCATCAGGCTTACTCACAGTTAAGTGTGTATATAATGACAGCTTAAAATAGCTTGAAAACTGGCATCTAAAAAGATGGATAAATATCATAACTGGCTTTAAAAAGTTACTTGGGAAAGTGAGCAACCATTGCTTTAAAGTTGCTTAGACCTGTTTGTCTGGAAATTTTTGGCATGGGTTTTCCAAGTCCAAATAGGTTTTGTTACAACACTTCTACTGTATATGGCCCGAAGGCTTTATAAATGCTATGCAAAGGCTATCAGGTTGTTGGATGAATGATCAGAATAAAGCACAAGACATTGTAAGTGGAAGCTGAGCTCTTCTTGTTTGGAAAAGCTGTTCCAGTCTCGTGCTGCCATCCTAATTGTTGATCATCAGTTGGTGTTGGTTTTTATGTTCCGCCCCAGATTTAGAGTTAAGTTTTTTTCATAAAGCATGTGTTTTCTAGCCGCACTTTCTTATTCATAAAGTTCACTTTATAATTGTTTGATTTAATGGATAGAATTTTGTCAGCACAGCTGGTACAACAGGGCAACGAGGCACTCTGGTTAGGAATAAGGAGTTCATCGGATTGTATATGTATAGTGTATTTAGAAATGCTAACCAGGAGAGCAACAGCGAAGGATGAAGTAGCTCCGAATTTCTATGAAAATGTATGTTTCCCTGTTGGTGACACTTCAATGCAGGCTGGTACTTCAAGGCTTGACAATATTGTTACATTAACTTCCACATCTTTCACTTTTGGGGGCTACTTGGGTGAATTAACACTATAATTGAGGTCCTCCCAAGTGGCTGTTTCATTCTTACTGATTTTTCCTCTTTCAGGTGCAGATAGTATTATTGAAAAGGCATCACACTCCGGGATGATCAATCCAAGCCGTCAGTGGCAGGTCTTGAAGCAAAATTCTGGCGTAGCTCATTTTGAATACCAGATCCGGGTCACCTGTGATGAACACTACTATGGTTTTGGATGCAACAAACTTTGTCGACCAAGAGATGACTTCTTTGGACACTATACTTGTGATCAGAATGGCAATAAAACCTGCTTGGAAGGCTGGATGGGACCAGACTGCAACAAAGGTTTGTAATACCCATGTTCTGTTTCTTGTATATCCTCCACTCCCAAATTCTAGAGGCCAAAAAAGGTTATCTTTTTAGACCAACTAAACATCTGCTCAAAAAAGTGGTTTTGACATAACTTGGGCAAAATTAGAATATAGTTTTATTTAAAAATATTTTAGGCTGACTTTTTTGAGTCCAAAATTTAGATGGCTTACAGGATCAGAACAAATTAATAGCCAGCAAAGTCATGAAATACTATTATTATGGAAGTAATAAAGGGGACATTAGACCCATTAATGTAAAGGGCAGCTGCATCAAATCATCTACAGGAATGGCTATGTTTTGGGTGATACCAAATTATCTAAGGCGATTAAAATACAAGGACAACAAAAGGTCTGAAAGAATATCCCTAAAATAGAGGAATAGGCAATTAAATGACCAATGTAGTGTACTCTAACAAAAAAATGTTCTAACTTAACATGTGTGCTAATGGAGTCAGATTCAATAATGACTGAATAGGCAGAATGATACAGATGTGGTCAAGAGGGTTCTAGGAAACATCCAGGTTTTTTTTTTAATTGCTGTGAATAAAGGCAAATTCCATGCTGGGAAACATGGAGGAATGAACAGATACTGTAATTAAGTTACCAGAACTGTAATGCCTTTATGGGGAGATTACCTTTGAATGTTGTATGCAGTTTAGTTTAACTGAGGATATTTACAGCTGGAAAAGAGTAACCGTAATGAACAAAGGAAACTGGTCTATAGGAAAGGTACAATATTTGGGGTTCTTTTGCTCAGAAAAGGGTAAGCAAAAGAGACATAAGTGTTATAAAATTATGTAGGATGTAGAGAAAATAAATAAATGAAGAAATTGTCTTCCTCTGTTATAATCCGAGAAATTAAGGTTAGCTGATGGAATTGAATGGTGAACAAATCAAAACAGATAAAAGAAGCACTACAGGATCCAATCTGGGTTGGAGGAGGGCTCCAGCACAAGTCCGAAAGCTCAGAAGACAAAACCTCTGGTTCCGGTGACCGACCCAGATTGGATCCTGCAACATTATCCTGGGACATGTATATTCGCCTTCATTCTAAAAAAGAAGTACTGCTTCCTACAAGATGCAGATAAACAGAACAAGTTGCTTCTGCAAGCTGTAATGATGATGATACCAGTTTAACTTGTTTGAAAAGCGGATTAGATCAGTAAATGAAATGTACTTGCCCACGGTGCAGTTGCCAAAATGCAGATATCACATGAACCAACCTCTTTCACCTACTGATACAGCTATCCTTGAACAGTTACATTCCCTACCAGTGAAGGTTCTAAAAGGATTTAAACAGCATAAAGGCTGTGTTACAGCAATCCAACTTGGACACCGCTGGCGCATGAATAACTGACTTCTCCAGGGAGAGCTGCAGCTGGCAAAACAAAACAAAACTCCTTAAACATTGCTGCCTAAGCTTTCTCAGCTAGTGATATATCCAGGAGACCTCCCAAGCTGTGTTTGTATTTAGTTTAATAATGCACGATTATTTTGTGAGTTGTGACTTCCATTCAGTACCTCATATGACTTGGTCTAACGTGGCCTCTTGGAGGTAGTACTATGCTTGCAGATCCTCACTTAATATAGGCCATTAGGCCAATCCCCCTGCCCACCTGGGCTGTATGTGTGAGTGAGTGAATCAATGAGAAAGAGTGATTATGGTTTTTTGGAATACTTTTTAAAAAATTATATACGTATTGAGCTGCAAAACAAAACTTACGCTTCTTTATAGCCAAGAATGCATCTGAGGCCTAATAGGCCTCATTTTTTAAAAAAAGAAATTAAAAATGGTTGTTTTCCTCCCTTCCTGGAAGAAGGATAGTAGTAAATGGGGGGGAGGGTTCTGTTAAAGAGAGGCTTCAATAGGTATCAAGTAGGATCATAATTAGGGGTTATATCCTCTATGTCAGCCATTTTGTGAATGGATGAGCCCCCTCCCAGTAGCCATCTTCTAGCAAGCACCCACAGGATGTCCTCAACATTCCAGACAGAGGTGACCACCAGTCCCCAAAGCCTGGGGACGCCTAAACAATACTGTTCAGCATGAAGGTATCATGAATTGTAACCAAATGTGTCCTCCGTTTAAAAAGCATCCATAAGGATTATATCTCAATTGTGGAGTGTTTAACTTTGTACAGCACAGTCCCAGGTATAAGCCGTCAGATTTCCAAAACAGAGGAGCAGGTAGCAGAGTGATAGGGAAAGATTGCTACCTGAGCTCCTGCTACTAACCAGAACAGAAGTTAATTTTGGGGTGTCAATTTAAGAATGCTTTGCCCTTAAGACTTCCATCAGTTTGTCTCCTCTTCTCTACTTTTACTTTTTAAGAAATCTTTGTGAGAAGTTTTTTGAGGTCTACACTTGTTGCAAATCGGGTAGAGTGAATTTGCAATTGGACAGGGACTCCCTCTGTGCTGAGACCTCTGATAAAAATGGCCTGTACTCTGATACCTGCAGCTGCCATTTAGGCTTCGCAAATGCCTCCAGGTGACTCCCGCTAGAAGTCCTTGGGAGACCACATTGTTGCACACCTCCAAGAAGAGTGTGGGTTGTCTGTGAATGTCTAAGATAGTGGCATGACCATGCCTGCTTGCTTTTTGGCCTTACCCATTTCTGGCATGCATCCTTTTCCTGAAAGTTAGATACAATTTTGCTTGATTTGAAAACAATCCCATTCTGAGTCTGGTACGTCTCCCATTCCTACCCACCAACGAGCATTAAAAAAAACAACAACAACCAGATTCCTTTGTTCATGCTAAGAAAGCAAGTGAAAGACCCTTGGTTGCTTTTCTGTTCTGTGTTGGCTGTGGTGCTATCGGTGCACTGCCAATCATCAAACATTTCACTGTCGGAGTGGGTGAAAGGTGCTTTTATGCAAATGATTTGCAGCTGTAATATGTGGGTGCCTAAATGTACAGACTAAGTTGAGAGACAGAAAACGCTGCAGGGCCAGTAAAATCTTTAGAACTCTGAAGATTGGGCTCATGTAATTTTGTGAATGAAGCTTTCACCAAGCAGTTGAGACCCCTTCTTTGTAGGTTGCTAGCACGAAGCAATTCAGTTTCTTTTCTAGAAGGCTTCATTCAAGGGGCCCACTGCAGTGCTGACTGGGCTGTTAAAACCTTTCCAGGGGGTTCAAGGTGCAAGAAGGTGTTACATTGTGCCTTTATTTCTCCTAAATTTCCTTTCTTTTTCATTTTCTCCATTTTTTTTCCCCTCTTTTCAGCAATCTGTCGTCAGGGTTGCAACCCCAGACATGGTTCTTGTAAAATACCCGGCGAATGCAGGTAAAAGCAAAGAAATCTTTTCTTCCTTAAATGATTCAGAATTGTTGCAAAAGAAAAAAAAGCAGGAGTTAGCATTAAAGCAGTCTTGATGTTTAATTTCGAAGCAAATATTCTCGACCCCAGGGCTCGGGAAAGAAAACAATGTTTTGGGGTGATGCCTGTTTCATGTAAGCGTGTTTTTTTGGGGGTCTAGAGGCAGGAAGTCAAATAGATTGTGAACCTTCTATACTGAGTGGCAGCTAAACTCTTGGCCCAACGTTAGTGTGTAATCCGTTTACTTACTTCTAGTAAGTGTAATTATATGACTGGTTTTAGCTTTCGCCATCTCCTACCCTCCCCCCTCCTCCTCTCCCTCGACTTTTCCCACCAGTAGGCACAAGTTGAGCATTCTTGAGATGGGATTAATGCCACCTCCTTAGGTCCTCTGCTCTTGGGAGCCAGACTTCAGAGTGATGAGAGGTTAATAGCTTGGATGGAATCTTGTCCGTCCGTAGATCTTCTTGATGAGGCAGGGGGCTGCTGTGGTTCTTTGATGTCTCCTTTCTTTTCTGGCAAGCAGACAAGGTTGGGGTGAGTGGTGGGTAAGGAGAACAGCTTGCATGTAGCCAGAGTCAGAAAGCCAGGAATCGTGATTATGTTGCATCCTTGAATTGGGTTTGCATTGAGATAAGGCTGGCGAGCATTATTGGGGTAGGGACCTTTGCTTTTAACGCTTCCTTTCTTTCTGGAGGAATTGCTGCCTGTGTTTCAGGCACAGGAAAGGGAGCTCCTGGGAGGCAGGGGCAGGCCCTCCAGAAGCTGGCTGTGTAATCAGACATATTGTGAGGGGGTTTGGTTTCTTCCCTAGTCTGACTTCAAGACTTGGTCACCGAAGCCAGAAGCATTTGGGGAGGTCAGGAAAAATCTCTGGCCTCAGGGAACTGCTTGAGGTTTGGAGGTTTGCAAGTCTGAATCCAGAGGATAGGTTTATATTCCAAAAAGTGGTGGCAAGCACAGTGAAAAAGGGGTCAACCAGACCTCGTCCTTCCCCTTCCACTGGCAAGCATTGTGACCAATCATCCCCAGGCCTGCCCAATCACATCACACCAAGCCAACACACTCCTTCCTCTTTCTTAATCTCAAAGCCAATCAACTCCCAGCATTTCTCTCCCTGGTAACGGCTCCCACCCCATTTGTGTTCTCGAGTTTTTCGGAAGAGGAGTGGGCCACTGCCAATAATTCAATAAGCACCTCTCTTGCCTCTCTGTAGAAAACAGGACTATTACTTGTAGCGGTTGGCGGGGGGGGGAACACAATGTCTGGCAGCTTTCAAGCCTTTATTGATCCGTGTCTGCCTGGAGAAGATCCTGTAAAGGAAAGGAATGTACAGGTAGTTCTTGACTTACAATAGTTCATTTTATGACCATTCAAAATTACAACATTACTGAAAAAAGTGACTTACGACCATTTTTCACACTTACCACCATTTCAGGATCTCCATGGTTACATGATCAAAATTTGGATGCTTGGCAACTGACTTATATTTATGATGGTTCCACTGTCCTGAAGTCATGTGATCAACTTTTGTGACCACCTGACAAGCAAAATCAATGGGGGAAGTCAGATTCACTTAACAACCGCGTTACTAACTTAACAGCTGCAGTGATTCACTTAACAACTGCAGCAAGAAGTCGTAAAATAGGACAAAATTCACTTAACAAATGTTTTGCTTGGCAACAGAAATTTTGGGCTTCATTGTGCTCGTAAGTCGAGGACTACCTGTCAGTGAGGCTGCCAATTGGTCACCCCGGGAGGGCCCTTGTGCAGTACACAACATTCATTCAGCAGCAGTAAGAGACTCTGCGTGCTCTTGGGGCCCTTGCTTCACGTTAGAAGTGGCTTCCACCTTGTAGCTGCCACAGTATTTGCAAAAGAGAGGAATCTGTCTAGAACAAGACCACCCCAGCGTGGCTGCTTCCCTGAGGGCTTTCTCAGTTGCAGAAACGGAATATGATTATGTTGGGAAGAGAAATGTTAACTATGAATCAGAATAAGAGCTGTAAGGGACCTTGGAGGTCTTCTAGTCCAGCCCCCTGCTCAAGTAGCAAAGACCCTATACCATTTCAGACAAGTGACTGTCCAATCTCTTCTTAAAAACCTCCAGTGATGAAGCAGCCACAAGGTCTGAAGGCAATGAGCTTGAGTGCCCTTCCCCTTTAAGCCATCAGAGCTTTCCTTTGAGAGCCCTTCCACGAAAGGTGGTCCCTATCCCAGGGCTGCCTGGAATGGAGGGAGATGGGAGCAGGTAGGCCCTATCCCATGTCTTTGTTGTGGAGACATTGCTGAAAAGCAGGTGTGCCTGCTTTTAAAAAGGCAAGGAGTGAATGGACCCTTTTACACGAAAATAGGATCAAAATCAATCCAAGTGGCCCTAACAGAATTATCCTGAAGAGAAAAGTGGTGAGATTCTTGCTCTCTGACTGTCTCTCCGTGCAGACTCGCCCTCAGTCAGCCTGTCGTATTTCTTTGCCCTATTTTGGTTGGGCTGGATCCCAAGAGATGCACAAGCCAAAGCAGCAAAAGATTTGTGCTTCTGTCATCCAGCTGAATGTGCCTTAGAGGGTTTGCCTGCATTCCTTGCTAGCCAGAACAACAGGCTTTGTTTCCAGAGTTCAAGCCTTCCTGTGCCTCTCGCCTCCCACTTGCTGCCCAGACATGCATTATTGCCCTTATTTACTTAAGGTGCAACTTTCCCACACTTCTTTTTTATATATATATATATAGTACTTCCAGCAGCAGAGCTGCCCTTCCTGATACCCCAGCCTCAATTATCTTCTTGGACTCAGGGAAACCAAACTATACGGTGTGGGGTTTTTTCCCACTGAGTCGAGATGAGTCATAGTCTGCTATGTTACAGATGCAGCCGTTTAAAAATAAAACCCCAGCCAAAGCTGCTTTTAAGACATAAAAACAAAAATGTATAGAAGTTTCTCTCATTCTCATTAGAAGTGATGTGGAGCCAAAAAAAAAAAAGAAAAAGAAAAGACCTGATCAAGATGAAATGGGCCCATTTTGTAAGCCAGGCTCTATTTTTGAAGCATACAATGGCTGGATGTACGTTAATGTGGAAAGGCCTAATAAATTCCTCTGCTAAAATTAGCCTGGCTTCAGTTTGGCTTGTTTTTTGGGAACTGAACTATCAAGATGGGCCTTGCCTAGCATTAAAAATAAAGTTAGACTTTTGGAGGCTGGTTTTTTGTTCGTTTTTTAAATGCTGCTCCGTGTTGAAGCAGTGTGTGCTGCAAGAGGCTGTTGGCACTTAACTACAGCGATCTGTTCTGGAAGTCCCTCTTCCCCAATATCACATTCTCCTTTCCAGCACTGGCTGCCAGTGATGGGGCCTGTAGTCCAAGATTTTCAGGCAGCTTTTTGTGAGGGGCAGGAGAGAAGCTGCTATAAAGCTTTTGTTCCGTAACAAGGATTGAAATCTGTCTTTTGTCCTTCTGGGCCTTCTTTATTCAAAGGGGAACTTCCATTTCCTCTGCTCTACTGCTCCCAGAGAAGATGATCCCACAGTCAGGACTTGAAATACCTGTTGTTTTCAATCTATCATTGGCATCAAGGCATCTCTCTTTCTCAGAGCTGCTGCTGCTGTCAAAAAAAAAAAAAGATAATAATTAGGGGGAGTGGCTTTCCATTTGAGGGTTTTTTAAAGGAGAATTGAAGCATGATATTAGCATTAAGTGATTAGCTTCCCAGTCATATTCCTGTCATTTCTTTTTCTTCATCACAAGGCTGTATGGCAGGGTATTGCTTTGAAAATCAAATGAAAAGGCTTGTTTTGGAAAGTTAGGTCCAGTGGAGTTGAGTAATTGCAGTTGATGGTTTCTCCCCAGATATTGGGTATAATGAAATGCCTCTTTTGTTCACTTACAATTTCACACTTGCAAATTTTTCATTTTCCACCTCAGATGGTACATTTTATTTTATTTTTATTTTATTTTTTTTTAAAAAAAATTGGCAGTGCCCTAGTGTACAAGGGCGGGAACGCAGGGGAGACTGGATATTTGGCTAATAAATTATTTTCCCCAGATTTTGTTGTTACATCAACTTGCGTTCTAGTACGTGTTTGTTTGTTTTAAGCGCCTTTGAGACAAAGTTTAAAATCATCATCATAGAACTGGGGTCCCTTTACTGAACTATGTTTGGAGCAGCTATATCAACAGCCCCCCCCACACACACACACACACCATCCCTTTCCTTTCATGTTGTGTATGGAAGTATCAATGATCAAATGGAAATATTGCTTTAGGACTTCTGTTGTTATCTGTCTTAAAGTGGCTTCTTTCTCCTCATGTCAGCCTGTGACTCCTAGTAACTGCATAGTGCATACCCCAAACAGTGGTACATCTATGAGCAAAGGGAAACCTAGTTAGCTAGCTGCTTCATCCTGCTGGGCTGTTTGCCTTTCTGCTGAAATGTCCCTAACCCCTTGTATTCATGAGGGTCTTTGGATAATTGTCGCTCCTCCTGACTCATTCTTTTCTCTTTTCACCCTGATCCCTTTCTCTAATCCATTTGTCAAGGCCCAGAGATTGATCTCTTGTGTCCACCCACCCACTCTCCCTCCTGCGTTTGTGTGAGCTTCAGAATAGCATAGAGTCTTGTCTTCAATGGCTCCACACTGAGCCTCCCAGAACAGTTATTCTTTTGTACAAAGGCTGCCTTTAGAGACCTTGGTTAAAACTGTTTGTTTACAAGAAGCCACCAAATAAGTCTCGGAAAGAATGCTGCCTTTAAAAAAAAAACAGGAAAGCAAAACTTGGACTTTCCAGCCGCTGGTCCTTTTATTTCCTTTCGGGATATAATTCCAAGCTCTCTTTCTTTGAAGGTGTCAGTATGGATGGCAAGGCCAGTACTGCGATAAATGCATTCCACACCCGGGCTGTGTCCATGGCACTTGCAACGAACCGTGGCAATGTCTCTGTGAAACCAACTGGGGTGGCCAATTCTGCAATAAAGGTAGGCTGAATCTAGGAGGAGCTGTGAGGGGGGTTGAAATGCAGATAAATATCATGGAGGTTGGGATGGTAGGTAGAAAGTGCACTTTGGCCCTGCTGGCTTTGCTTCCCTATTCTGCTTATGAGCTTGCTGCCATCTGGTTGCTTTGTCTTGGAGGATAGCATGGCAAAGGATACAGAGCATCTTCTTTTGAAACCTCTTATTCATTCTTTGGCTCCTGTTTATCCCTTGCAGATCTCAACTACTGTGGGACTCACCCGCCTTGTTTGAACGGAGGGACCTGTAGCAACACGGGCCCTGACAAATACCAGTGTTCCTGCCCTGAAGGCTATTCGGGACAAAACTGTGAAATTGGTAAGAGATTCTCCAGGGGCTACTTTGTTGTATTCAAGCACCATGGCTGCACCCCTTAGGGATTTTCTGGGCAGAACGAGAGATGTGGGGAAAATGCAAAATTACATTTCAGTACATAGTAGGGAAACAGTGGTTCTCCAGAACTTTGGACTCTAGCTTTCATCTGGCTTACCCAGCATGGCTAATGGCAAGGATAATGGGATCTGAAGTCCAAAAGAGCTGGAGAAATACCATATGGTTTCCAGTCTTGAAGTCAGCCACAACCATTATTTTCATGCATTTATTAAAGGTTAATTCCCATTAACAAAAATTTTCTTGTTATAGACGCATGCACCAATTAAAATATAAATACAACACTGAAGTACTAATGTAGTACTAGTATAGTAGTAAAATACTAGCATAATACTGGAACTGAAGATGTTACTTAGTTGGGTAATGAAATGTCTGCAATATGATTACTGGAAATTTCTGGAGAAGGCCGTTGCCTGGAGTGGATCATTTGGAAATGCTCACCAGTCACTATGCAGTTAAAATCAACTTGGTTCAGAAATGTGTGGTGTAATGAGACAACTGGTAGGTGTGTTTCCAAACCATCTAATCCAGATAACACCCTAGACCAGATTTCGCCAACCTTTCCAGCTTTGCAGACCAGTTGGGGTGGGGGGAGGATGGTTCCGTCTGAGCGATAGGCAAGCGCCCATGCGCAGCTCCATTTGTGTGAGCGCTGGGCATGTGTACCCGCCGTTCGCACAAATGAAGTGCATGTGCACTCGTGCAAGTGTGGATGTGGGTACGTGCTCGCCCATCACTTCCGCGCCCCAGTTCTGAACGGCTCAAGGCCCAGTATTTGGCCATGGCCTGGGGACCCCTGCCCTAGTCCTTGAAGATGGCACTGGGAAGAATGTGTGTTCAGGAAGTGTGAAGTGGTTGTTGAGAAGTGAGCTGATGGTCTCTAGCTTAGTACCCTGCCATTGGTTTCAGGGTAAACCTGGTAGCATTCAAAGATGGGCAGAGTATGAGGTCTACTGCAAGATGGAAAGTTGGAGGAGCCAAAGGAAGCAAGGAATGACTTTGAGGGTAAGAGGGGTGGTTCACCTTGGCAGCTTTGGCTAAACTGAAGGGGATTCTGTTCTTGCTGCAGCGGAACACGCCTGTCTTTCGGATCCTTGCCACAACGGAGGAAGCTGCCTTGAGACCCCTACTGGATTTGAATGTGTCTGTGCGCTAGGCTGGTCAGCACCAACCTGCATGCTTAGTAAGTGAATTGGAATGATAAAGCTTTCACCTCTCTTGCCTCCTTAAGTGTCACAGAAATTTCCAAGTGGTTCTTAATAGTTACTACTGTCAGAAATCATGCCAATTACCAAAACAGAGTACCAGTTTCTACCTTCTTCTCCGTTAAGAATTCCTAAGTCCTTAAAACTGTTTATTTGTTACTCGTGCATCTTGCCAGTATTATCTGCGAGTCTGGAAGAAGAAAACCAGAGCATGTTCTTCTGTCTTATATGTGTTATCCTTTCAGTTCCAGTGTCCATGGACAAGTAAAAATTGTACTTCAGGAGAGATTAGAACTGCAGTTAAGGACAGATTAGAACTGAAAAGCAGAGCTGGGCAGTACTTTGGGATATTATAATCCCAGAAAAGATGTTTTGGAATATGCAGGAATGCGAATGCAAAGGAAAATAAAATGGCACTGTTTCTTGTTTATTAAAATTATTATAAGGAAAAGTATTATAATTTAAAAAATGTGTGCAGAACGTTGGTTGGGGAGATACTAGTGTGTGAAACCCTGGGGAGTCCCACTTAGGGTTGAGAGTACAAGACTGGAAGGGTTGAATTGATAATAAGACAGCTCTCTGTGTTTTCCTGGGCCCCACTTGAACTTCTCCCAAGTATAAATTGAATTCATTGGAGTCCTTTTCAGACTTGAGCAGCTAATCCTGGCACTTAGAAAGTAGGACAGGATTTTTTTGTGTGAATATCCATGAATGAATATTTTCACTCACTGGCATTCTGGCTGGAGTAGTTGTTGCCTCCTGTTTGAAGACAATGTGAAATTGACTAGCACTTTTTCTGAAGGCTATTAACGCCAGAAAACTTGACCAAGGTGAATATTCCTGGAGTTGAAAGTTTCTTCTTATCAAAATTCATAACTAATGTTTAAGGATGTCCGAGGCACAAAAGAAAGCTGAGGGGGCAGGGAGGAATGAAAAGTGAAGGGCACAATATAAACGTTGGATATTTCCTTTGGTATACAGCAAAAAGATGCACAATTGCTAATATGTTGATCAGATGATAATTGCCCTAACCTAAGTCTAAATAAATCTTTTCTTGGCAGATATTGATGACTGTTCTCCAAATCCCTGTGGGCATGGAGGGACTTGCCAGGATCTAGTTGATGGATTTAAATGTGTTTGCCCACCTCAGTGGACTGGTAAAACTTGTCAAATAGGTATGTATGATGGTGAGGGATGCTATGCCTTGAGCTTATCAGGGAAACCACAGGTTCTTCTCTTCCGTGGGCCAAACTGATGAAAACAGCTTCCCAGATACGATGTTCAGTCTGTGGAGATTGTTAAATTGCATAATATAACAGATTTTCCATGCGTCCCTGTGCATTACAGAAGGAAATGTCAGAGTATCTGAGCCTTCTCATTATATGAGAAATTCAGATATGGCTAATCTGGGAATCTCTGGAGTTGCTTGAATTCAGAGGAGGAGAACGTCCTTACCATTTGCCCAAGGACACAAGACTAACCTGTGCAGTTATCTTGGCCCTTCCCATCTCCCTGCACAGTGATGCTGGGGGGGGGAGTAGCCCCCTTTATGCAACTCTTGAGACTGCTTGCTTATCTTGGGATGGGCTGCAATGCGTAATTGGTTGCTGTGAAGGGCAAATATTCCTTCTCAAGGCAGTGCACTCTCCTCCCTGTTTTTCCTTCTCTTTTGGCCTCGTGGGAAAGTCGGGGCATCCCACCAGCCTCATTAACTCATTCAACCAGGAGAATTTGCAGCTGCATTCCAACCTCTGGCTTGATCCTCTGAAGAACGAGTCCCCTGCACTTCGAAGGCCATGTTTTAATCCCAAGGACTGGGGATGCTCTATTCCTTGGCTAATCTCCACTTCACTCACCTCTTCCTGCCTCCCCCTTCCCTTTTAAAACTAATTGCTCTTAATCGTGGGGGCTGGTGCCTCAGTGTTACTGATGCCATTGTGAGAAATCAGAATATGCTTTAGTGATTTAAGCACAGGACTAGGCAGCCTGGTGCCGTGCCTGACGTTTTGGACTGTACTTCCTCTAGTTTGTGATGACAGGCTGCGGCTGCTGGGAGTTGTATTCCCCAATGTTTGGAGGGCATCAGGTTGCCTAGCCCTGAAGTTGTTCTCCTCTTGCTTGTGCAATCGTGTAATCTTTCAGAGTCCGCTAGCTTTTAATAAACGTGGAGTGCCTGCTGTGAAAACAAGAGAGGGGTGTGCTTTCCTCTTTCACTCTACCCACAGCTGAGCGTTGAGCAATTCGTTTTCTCTTTTCAGATGCCAATGAATGCGAGGGCAAACCTTGTATCAATGCCAATTCCTGCAGGAACCTGATTGGTAGTTATTACTGCAATTGCATTGCTGGCTGGACTGGCCAGAATTGTGAGACAAGTAAGTTCGAGTGTGTGTGTGTGTGTGTGTGTGTGTGTGTGTAGCTTGGGGGGGGAGTCGAAGGGCAAAATGTTGCAATCGGCACCGAGCTTGGAGTTTAAATTTTGTCATAATTCAGCCAGGAGGAAGGTTGGGGGGCGTGAGGGGGTGGCGAAGAGTCACTGATGTTTTTAGAAAGGGAGTAGTCAATCTGGCAAGAATAAGAAGCAATTTTATCAGACCCATTAGTCCACAATATGGCTAGGTTCTGATAAGGTGCCTTGAAACAATGATGTGAAGTTTCAGTTTAACTCTACTGGAAGAATTGCTGAAGGTTCCCACCCATTTACAATAACGTTATCTCGAGGAAAGCAAGCAGGAAACTTCACAGAGTTTATCTAGCTAAAGCTACAGAGCCCCCTGATTTTTTTTCCCCCCTTTTCAATCTTGGATTTCAGTTGCTGTGTTGCCTTCCCACTCAGCTTGTGTTTTTCTTTTTCTTTTCTTTTAATTACAGATATTGACGACTGTGTGGGACAGTGTCAGAATGGAGGGACTTGTAAGGTAAGTGATGATTGATTCCCTTCTGATGGGTCTTAGTGCCAGTTTTCAGCAGAGAATAGTGATGAAGAGTGAATAGGCAGCACAGTCTCTTTAGAACAGAGGTCTTCAAACTTGGCAACTTTAAGACTTGTGGACTTCAACTCCCAGAATTCTCCAGCCAGCTATGCCGGCTGGAGAATTCTGGGAATTGAAGTCCACAAGTCTTAAAGTTGCCAAGTTTGGGGAGCCCTGCTTTAGAATTTGTGTCATTTTTAGCTAGATTTCTGCTAATCTGAGAGTGGGATTTGGGGGAGGAGTGAAGACCTCATTATTCTCACTGAAAGACTCTTTTCTCTCAAAATACGCCTCTGAGGTTCCATCTTTCTCCTCCTCTCTTTTAAATTAAGCTCCACAGTGGACAATTGGAGAAAGATCACAGATAATTTTAAGTTCTAGCCTACAAGCAAATCCAGGGAACAGATTGGGAGGCTTCATAATTTAATTCACAAAAATCAAATTCCTTAAGCACCCCTACAACAGCCAGAGTTACTCACTTGGTTCAGAAAGGTTGCGGCGCTGGATGGCATGTTATTTCGGCCCAGCGTTCCCGCTGTGAAACAAAATCTCCCCTTCGGAAAGGTTGACAGTCAAATCTAAATTCAACCATTTTACTCTTTAAATCCCAAGGAATCCAATTTCATACACTTGCCTCCCTCACTGGTCCATCTGCGGAAGCTTATTTTATTACCACATTGTTTCCGTAGAAAAGGCCTTTTCTAATCATCCTAGAAATGAACGTCAACACTCAATGCTTGTCTAGCTTAGTATCATTACTGCTAGTGTCAACACGCTAACCTGCCCACAAAGCACATAACCATGGTTTGGTTATAATCATGGATAGTTTGCACACACCATAAGCATAACGGGTGGATTTTCCATCAGATTAATCGACTGTGAAATGATCACGTTAAGACTTACCATGATGCGTGAACTAGGCCCTTGCATATGAAGAGAAAATCATTTTACGCTAAATAAGCACAAAATGAGGTTAATGGTAGGCTCCCTTGCAGGGACATTCAATTTCATAACACCCTTCCTATATCATTTTTCACATTTTAGAAAGCTAATCTATCACATGCTATTAAAGTATGTTCAGCAATCTCAATGCGGGAATGCATAATTTGTTGCTACCAGCAGTTGTTGTCTATATTTTAATGTATTCCATCTTTAGCCTATCCTTCATTCAAACTGGCACGCTTCTCCCTCTGCTCTGCTCCCTCTGGCTTCTCATTTTAATTCTCTCACCAGTTAGAAAGAGGAGGGCTTCCACAGATGAAACGGGAGTTCAGCCTGACATGGAACAGATTGTTGCTCACCCACAAATTAGGTGGTGAGCACAAAATGTATGAGTTTTTCTTTTTCTTTTTTTCAGGAAAAGAGGCTGGGAGAGAGGCCTGAATTTCCTCCCACTTCTATTCTGCCGCTTTTTTCTCAGCTTAGCTTAGTAAGGAGGATCAGGCTGTTATCAAAGTGGTAAACATTGTAGAACCAAAACAGGGTTTTATAGTGCCATGAGTCCATCCTTAGTGTTGTCCTCCTGTAAATAAGTATCTCCCTCTAGGCCAGGGGTGTCAAACTCGATTTCATTGAGGGCCACATCAGGGTTCTGTTTGACTTTAGGGGGCCAGGGTGAGCGTGGATAGGGTGGGCGTGGCCAGCTCGACGTCACTAGTGTTGGGGGTGCCTGTAGGCCTGAGCTCCGTTTTCAGCTACGATGGCCTCCTGCAACCCTCTGCCAGCGAAAACAGGCTCCTGAGCTCCGTTTTCGGCTGCGATGGCCTCCTGCAACCCTCTGCCAGCGAAAACGGGCTCCTGAGCTCCGTTTTCAGCTACAATGGCCTCCTGCAACCCTCTGCCAGCGAAAACGGGCTCCCGAGCTCCGTTTGTGGCTGCGATGGCCTCCTGCAACCCTCTGCCAGGGAAAACGGACTCCCGAGCTCCATTTTCAGCTACGATGGCCTCCTGCAACCCTCTGCCAGCGAAAACGGACTCCCGAGCTCCGTTTTTGGCTGCGACGGCCTCCTGCAACCCTCTGCCAGCAAAAATGGACTCCCAAGCTCCATTTTCGGCTGTGACGGCCTCCTGCAACCCTCTGCCAGCGAAAACAGAGCTCAGGAGGGCCACCCGCAGCCCTCCCGAGCTCTGTTTTTGCTGGCAGAAGCACCGCAGGCCGGTCCTTTGCTGTTTCCAGGGTGGCCCCGCAGGCCAGATCTAAGCACCCCGCGGGCTGGATCCAGCCCCCGGACCTTGAGTTTAACACTGCTGCTCTAGGCTATGAATTTCAGACTGTGTATGCAGGAATGAACTAGCATCGCTGCCTCATCCTGTCTGGTTAGCTCTGATGATGCAGCGATTCCAAGTCCCTCTGGTTTGACTTGGTTTCTTCCCCGTTGCCCTTCAGTGGATTTGCATCGCATAGGTGGTCCTCGGTTTAGGGCAGCGGTTCTCAACCTGTGGGTCGCGACCCCTTTGGGGGTCGAACGACCATTTCACAGGGGTCGCCGCACGCGTTAGCCCGCCATCTTGGTGCCACCGTCACTGCAGGGGTGAAAAGGTCCCGGTTCGGGTCGCCGGACAGCTGGTAGCCCGGACGCCGCCATTTGGGTGGTTCTACCCTCTGCGCATGCGCAGAATGCTTTGCGCATGCGCAGAGGGTAAAAGAACCCAAATGGCAGCGTCCGGGCGAAGTCTCCCGCTTCCACGCTATCAGCTGTCCGGCGACCCGCAGGCAAGCCTGAACCGGGAGCATTTCGCCCCTGGTGCCACGCCCCCTTTGTCACCTCATCCCGCGCGGGGAGGAGGCGGCGGGGGGGTCGCGGCATTAGAAAGGTTGAGAACCACTGGTTTAGGGCCATTCATTTTGCGACTTTTGAAGTTTCAGTGGCACTGAAAAAAGTGTTTTACAACCGGTTCGGCATCCCGGCAGTTACATGATCAAAATTCAGGCGCTTGGTAATCAGCATGTGCAGGATTAGTTCTTGACTTACAACAGTTCGTTTAGTGACCATTCAAAGTTAGAGCAGTATTGAACAAAAGTGACTTATGGCCATTTTTCACACTTATGACCATTGTAGGATCCCCATGCTAATGTGATTTACGTTCAGATGCTTGGCAACTGACTCACACTTATGACAGTTGTCCCGGAGTCATGTGATCCCCTTTTGCGACCTTCTGACAAGCAAAGTCAATGAGGAAACCAGATTCACTTAACAACCGTGTTATTAATATAACAACCGCAGTGATTCACTTAACAAATGTGGCAAGAAAAGTCGTAAAATAGGGCAAAACTCACTTAACAAATTTTTCACTTAACAACATACATTTTGGGCTCAATTGTGGTCGTACGTTGAGGACTACCTGTATTTACGACGGTCGCAGCATCCTGGCGTCATGTGATCGCCATTTGCAACTTTCCCAGGCAGTTTCTGACAAGCAAAGTCAGTGGGGGAAGCCAGCTTCGCTTCACAACAATGTGACTCACTTAACAACTGCAGTGATTCAGTTCACTGTGGCAAAAAAAGGTCATAAAATTCGGCATGACTCACTTAACCATTTTATTTAACTGTGGAAACTCTGGTGCCAGTGGTGGTCATAATTTGAGGACTCCCTCTAAGTCCCAGCGGTCCCAGCACACATGGTCCAAAGAGAAGGGCTTGTGTAGAGTTGTGCTCTAACACCATCCTAGGACATCAAACGGCCTCTCTGTGTTTTGCGCTGCTTGCATGTGTGAATGCTTTGTGTTTATTGGCAAGGTAAGCTAATCTCTCTCTCTCTCTCTCTCTTTTTTTTTTTTTTTTTTTTTGCACCCTTTTGTCTTTCCAGGATTTAGTGAACGGTTATCGCTGTCTCTGTCCACCTGGCTATATCGGGGATCACTGCGAGAGAGACATCAATGAATGCGCAAGCAACCCTTGTTTGAATGGGGGCCACTGCCAAGATGAAATCAATGGCTTCCAATGTCTCTGCCTGGCTGGCTTCTCGGGAAACATCTGTCAGGTGAGGCAAGTTCCAGATAAGAGCCAACTCAGTGTGCAGTTCCTGGATCTGTAGGCTGAATACCTGCATTCAAGTGAGCAGCGCTAATAGACGCTTTATTTTTAAAAAAAAAAACCCAAAAAACCCCAACATCAATGGTGAGGTGTGGGAATTCATAACTTGGGGAGCGTTGGTGTGCATTCATGTTGCAAGCGCTCGGTGTCTACCCAGCCTCTGCATGCTGTTTGATAACATTATTTTAGCGAGGCTGGTGAGAGCTGCATTGTGTCTGGCGTACACAGGCAGTAGAGGTGGCAGATAAAAAAGGTCAGATTCCACATTTCCTTCCTGTGACCGTGGGAAGAAGATGAATAAAGCATTTGACTTAGATCCTCTCTTCTTTCCTCCCTCTCCACCATCACTGACAGTTGGACGTAGATTATTGCGAGCCCAACCCTTGCCAGAATGGGGCCCAGTGCTTCAATTACGAGAGCGATTATTTCTGCAGCAACTGTCCGGATGATTACGAGGGCAAGAACTGTTCCCACCTCAAAGATCACTGCCGCTCAACTCCTTGTGAAGGTATGCTTTTTGAACCTTTGCGCTAGGAAGTGTAGCAGTCGCTCATTATTGCAACGCGCTCTACATGGGGCTACCCTTGAAGAGTGTTCGGAGACTACAGTTGGTCCAGAATGCGGCCGCGCGAGCTGTCATGGGTGTACCTAGGTACACCCATATTACACCAATTCTCCGCGAGCTGCACTGGCTCCCTATTGGTCTCTGGGCACAATTCAAGGTGTTGGTTATTACCTTTAAAGCCCTATATGGCTCAGGACCAGGTTATCTTCGAGACCGCCTCCTGCCACATAGCTCCCAGCGACCGGTAAGATCCCACAGGGTTGGGCTCCTCCGGGTCCCGTCAGCTAAACAGTGCCAGCTGCCGGACCTGCGGGGAGGGCCTTCTCTGTGGCTGCCCCGTAGCTCCCAGCGACCGGTGAGATCCCACAGAGTTGGTCTCCTCCAGGGCCCGTCAGCTAACCAGTGTCGGCTGGCGGGCCCGCAGGGGAGGGCCTTCTCTGTGGTTGCCCCGGCCCTCTGGAACCAGCTACCCCCTGAGATCCGGACTACCTCCACCCTATTGGCCTTCCGGAAAGCGGTAAAGACCTGGCTGTTCCGGCAGGCTTGGGGCCGTTGATCTCGCTTCTGCAATTTGGTGAGATCCGGCCATGAAAAGTTGTGTATGGGTTTTTAATTGTTTTTAAATGCTTTTTATTATTATTTTTTTTAAAACAATGCTTTTTATATTTTAATAAGTTTTATATTTGCTGTAAGCCGCCCAGAGTCCCTTGGGAGTTGGGCGGCATAGAAATACAAATAAAAGTTAAAAGTCATTCACCCGGGGACAATGATAGATGCTCTTCATGCAGAATGGCCCAAATTCATTCTCCAACATCACCTGACCAAGATGTCTGTCTGATATTTCTGGTGACTCAGCATAATCAGTCCTGTGTTAGGTTAGCAGGCGTGGGCCATGAGGCAACATAGGTCCTTCAGACCCCGTTTTCTGTTGTTACACTGAATATTAAGTTATGCCCTTTAAATACATTAGCAGCCATTGATCTCCTGCTATTTTGAGGAGGAAGGCCCAGTAACTTTACCATGCATTTCTAAGTAAGTTTAAAAACTGCAGAATATCCCAGCTCTGCCCACTTGGAGAAATCCAATTCAAACCCATCCGATCCAAATTATCTGCTTCAAAACCCATCCTAAAATTGTTTAGTGCAATCCTCAGCCTCCAATGATCCCTGATCTAGCTGAAAAAAATAATCTGGCCTGATCTAGGCCTTCCTGGTTACGTGATGTTCTTGCTCCTAAAGAGTTGGGGATACTTAGAAAACACAAAGTGTTTTAGAATCGTCTTTTACACTTCTAAGGGATTTTTAATAGCAATATTGAGAGAGTCATAAGATGTAGGTATACTGCTCTTTGGGACTGAAGGCCGCATACCATGTTCTGGAAAATATTGGGGCTGGGTGGAAGACATGGCAAGGGAGAAGCGGATATGTTCAAAGTAGAAAGTGATGGGGTCCAAAGTGGAAACCATTTTTCTTCCCAAGTTGAACTGTGTTGCATTTCCTCGTCTACCCGCTGCTTTCTTATCAAGCTTTTCAGACAGGAATGTCCAATCTTGGCAACTTTTAAGACTTGTGGATTTCAACTCCCAGAATTCTCCAGCCAGCCATGCCTAGGAGTTGAAGTCCACAAGTCTTAAAGTTACCGAGGTTGGGGAAAACCCTGCTTTAAAACCTAGTTTAATTGGAATGCACTTTCCCCACATCAGCAACAACCGTGGAGAATCCATAAAGCTGCTGGTAAGACAATGAAGACTCATTTTTGCTTGCTTGTCTCTCTTCTGCAGTGATTGACAGCTGTACTGTTGCTGTCGCTTCCAACAGCACCCCAGAAGGGGTTCGCTATATCTCTTCCAATGTTTGTGGCCCCCACGGCAAGTGCAAGAGCCAAGCGGGCGGCAAGTTTACTTGTGAATGCAACAAAGGCTTCACTGGCACCTACTGTCATGAAAGTAAGATTTGGAGATGCTTATCTTGATTCCTCTCATTTACATCCAAGTTTGAAGCTCCTTGTGTAAATAATAAGAACATTTGTCTTTGGGACACGGTATAGGCCCTCATACATCTTTTCAACCCTGCCGAGTTCTCTTTTTCCTCCTGCTGCAGTGAATTGAGACTGGAGCCTTGGGAAAATTGTTTATTAAGAAGTCCCTGCCCTTGAATATTTAACTTTTTAATAAATTATAACATTAACTTGGGCGTGTGTACAGAAGGCTTCTACTAGCGTACGGCAAACTTACCCTGCCATTTTTATTGACTGCCTTACATAATGTTTAAAGCATGGGGGGATATTAAGAATAAGCTGTTTTTTATTACCCTGCTTTCCATTTTTTAACAAAGGGCCAGGCATCATGGTAGAGCAGTTGCATGTTGAATGAAACAGATTTAATCTTGACATCTCTAGGGACAGGGCTAAAATAGTTTTGTTCGGGGGACACGATATTTTTCAACTTAGATTCCCTGTTGGTTATTACCTTTAAAGCCCTACATGGCTCAAGGCCAGGCTATCTTCGAGACCGCCTTCTACCGCATAGCTCCCAGCGACCGGTAAGATCCCACAGGGTTGGGCTCCTCCAGGTCCCGTCAGCGAAACAGTGCCGGCTGGCGGGCCCGCGGGGGAGGGCCTGCTCTGTGGCTGCCCCAGCCCTCTGGAACCAGTTACCTCCTGAGATCCGGACTACCCCCACCCTGTTGGCCTTCCGGAAAGCGGTAAAGACCTGGCTGTTCCGGCAAGCTTGGGGCCGTTGATCTCGCAATTTGCGAGGTCCAGCCTTGAATGATATGTATGTATGTGTCTGTTAATTGGTTTTTTTAATATATATGTTATGATGTTTTTAAATGTATTTTCTATACCCTGTTGTAAGCCGCCCAGAGTCCTTCGGGAGTTGGGCGGCATAGAAATACAATTAAATTAAATTAAATTAAATAAGTTCAGTTCTGAGGTGTCTATCACA
>QLTV01000974.1:7870758-7882452 GCA_003457575.1 Thermophis baileyi | reverse complement strand
TGAAAAAGTCACTGAAAATCAGATGGTCAAGATCTTGTGGGATTTTCGTATACAAAAGGACAAGGTACTGGCGCATACTACACCAGACATCACGCTGGTCGAGAAAAACAAGGTGACTATCATAGACATTGCAATACCAGTTGATAGCAGGGTCGATGAAAAAAAACACAAAAAAATTGCAAAATACCAGGATTTAAAAATCGAAATTCAACGATTATGGCACAAACCAGCAGTGGTAATTCCAGTGGTGATTGGAACACTGGGTGCTGTCCCCAAAACACTGGAAATACATTTGAAACAGCTCAAAATTGACAAAATCACCATCAGCCAAATGCAGAAAGCCGCACTGCTCGGTTCCGCACATATACTTCGGAAATACATTATGACGTCCTAGGCCCCCGGATGGGGCTCGACTAGTAATTAATGCCAAATCCGGTGAAACAACTGGCCGCTGTGATACAATTGTGAATAATAATAATAATAATAATTTTTTTAAAGGGCACCGTCGGTCGTCTCATCTCCTTTTCAATCCTTGTTTTGCAGACATCAATGACTGTCAGAGTAACCCATGTAAAAATGGGGGCACGTGCATTGACGGCATCAACTCCTACAAGTGCATTTGTAGTGACGGCTGGGAGGGCACCTTCTGTGAAGCAAGTAAGCGGCTCCTCCTTTTCCAGCAGACGGGAAGATGGAAGGGAGGAGAAATCTCTTGAAAACACCGTGGGCTTCATTTATTGAGCAGCCTGCCTAGATATCGAGAGAATTGGGGATCTCGATTTGGATCAGGAGAAAATAGTTTTCTGAGTTTGTAGGCTATACAACATTAGAAGTTGCAAGTGTGTATTCTACCCCAGGTTGTGGAAATAGTAAATGAAGGTTTTATCCTGCCTACTTTTGTACCCTCCTTCGTCTTAATTTGGACGTTGGGTTAGGCAAAGAGGAATTCATTCTCTTTTCACAAAGCCAAATAGTTGCTCTTTCTGACCTCACATGTGAGCCCATCATACAAGCCATTTATGTGTTGATGCTTTATGTTTACCTACTTGTTTTTCTTGCTGTTGAGATACTCAGGATGGTTGTCTTACGTTCACCTCTCTCTAAATAGCTGAGAGCGCTTATTTATTTATTGGTTTTATTTACTGCAGCTTTTATGCAGCTCAAAGCAGCTTACCGAGGATAAATAAAATAAGAGCTATCATAAAGCATGAACAGAAACGAAACAATGATGCCCCAAGCAACAGCTTCAACATCCAAATCTATAGCAGTATATAGATTTGGAACAATGTTCCAGGCAGCCAAGAAGTCTGGGAAATGTAGTTTTCCCAAGGCATTTGAGGTTTTTTTGGCAGAGAAATCTGGTTATAAGTTCCAAGCCGTTGCACCACTGGAAGGGTAACTTTTGCATTTCATTTTTCTTCTCACTGTGTGCTCACATAAGACATGAAATAAATGTTCTTGAGCAAAAAGGATATCCTGTACTTCTAGCTGTCCTTTTGCTCCATCTAGTTATCTGTGTGCCTGAAGTGCCCTGTCTAAACTTGCTGTATGGTTAAGGGAATGTTGGCTTCCAGTGATCTGAGTTTAGTATAAAGTTGGTGTAGCTAAAGTACTGGAATGCTTTCATTACAAGGCAAATAAAGGTAGTCCTCGACTTACAACCACAATTGAGCCCAAAATTTCTGCTGTTAAGTGAGACATTTGTTAAGTGAGTTTTGTCCCATTTTACAACTTTTCTTACCACAGTTGTTAAGTGAATCACTGCAGTTGGTAAGTTAATAACACGGTTGTTAATTAAATCTGGCTTTCCCATTGCTTGGCAAAAAATCGCAAAAGCTGTTCGCACGACCCCAGGACACTGCAACCGTCATAAGTATGAACCAGTTGCCAAGCATATGAATTTTTTATCACATGATCATGGGGCTGCTTCAAAGGTCGTAAGTGTTAAAAATGGTCATAAGTCACTTTTTTCAGTGCCGTTGTGTCTTTGAACGGTCACTAAATGAACTGTTGTAAGTCGAGGACTACCTGTACACTAGGAGCTGAATAAATTGCTGACGTGTTTTTCAGAGTTACACTCTAGGTATTTTCTTCTCCTAACACCATTAGGCATCCAGCAGACTTGCGTTTTATGAAGCTTATACCCGAAAAGAATCTTTTACCTTTTGAATGTCATATTACTGTTGTCCTCAGTTTTAATTTTGTGACAATAATACTAACCTCAAGGGGAGTTTGCCACATGCCTGCAGTGTCTCAAGGACACCCAGGACCATTTTGGTCTGGAAAAGGTGTAATTATAAGGTCTTGTTTTTTCATTCCAAGGGACTTGCAATTTTCTCAGTAGTGAGAAAAACCAAAAGGGAACACGGGGACGGAGTGCAGAATAGAGGCGATAGGCATCAAGATCTTGCGGCATTTACTCCAGGAACTACAGGCTGGAAAGAGGAATATGAATATGCAGACGAAGAGCGCTCTATAAATATTTTTAAGCTACTACAGATGGGTAACCAGCTGACATTCTCTGTTATCTCCAGATATCAATGATTGCAGTAAAAGCCCTTGTCACAATGGAGGGACGTGCCGAGACTTGGTCAATGACTTTTTCTGTGAATGTAAAAATGGCTGGAAAGGAAAAACGTGCCACTCACGTGAGTGTTTTTAATAATTTTGCCAGACTTACACTAGTGGTATTCAGAATGTCATGTTTTGTGTCTGAATTCAACTGAATTCACTCAGTGAGGTGATTGTCTTCCGAGTAGAAGGTGGGTTTCTATTCCTCTGCCCTTGAAGTGTTCAAAGTATCCTGTGTCCCAAAGATGGCTTTTTTCAAAAAGAAACTGGACTTTCTTTGTTTTTGCTTGAAGATCTTCAGAAGCTTCTTGGATGAGAAGCAAAATGTCTTCAAGCAAAAACAAAGAAAGTCCAGTTGCCTTTTGAAAAAAGCACCTCTGGGACAGCCATGACCTGGATGACTTGAGAATCTCCATAGACAAAGCATCCTGTGGTTCAAGGCCAGCTGGTTTATGAACACCAGTGTTGAAGTTACATAATGCCAATCTCTGCCTTGCATGAGTTCAGGGCCCATTTCTTTTCACAAAACTGCATCATTTTGAATATAGGGATCAATGGGGAAATGTTCCCAGCCTCAACCTGATGGTGCCCTTTTCTCTACACCTTCCCTGTGTGTTAGAAAAGTCCAGCAACATTGAGGGACCAGGGCTTATATTGGGGAGAGGGGGACAGGAAGAGGGAGGGACACAGCTCACATAAGCTATCATGACTGAGTGGGGGAGAAAACATTGCAATAAGCTTTAATCAATATATTTTTTTGAACAAAAGGGGTGTGTCAGATCCCGATGAATTTGAAACTAAGCTGAATGCAGCTCAACCATCACCCATTTTGACCACTTGGATTTTTAAAAGTAAAAAGAAGGAATGTAAAGTTGATCAAGGTTAAAATATATATGGTGTTCTTTCCAGTTGCTCTTAATGGGAATTTCTTGCCTAGGACTGAATGACGAGACTTTCAAAATTTGTTTATAGATAGGATTTGGGAAGAATATAAAAGTTGGGTTATTTGGTTAAGGTTAAACTATAGATGTTCTTCCTGGTATGTTTTAAATGTATGAATTAGTTTATGAAAGGAAAGAAAGAGAAAATGATAAGAAATTAACGTGGGATGCTATTTGAAGGAATCAAAGATCAAGATTCTTAACATGTTGCTTCCGGTAGCTTTGACTAGATTGAAATGAGGAGGCTTTAAAGATTTGTTTATAGATAAGAGATGGCAAAAGGGGGAGGTTGTATTTTTAGAGGAAATGATAAATTACTGTATTAAAGGAAAGAAATATGTAACTGATTTATTTGATTGAGGTTCAAATAGCTGTCTTGTTGTTTCTGGTAACTCTTAATAGGCTTTTGCTGATAAGGCCTGAGTTATGAGGCTTTATAATTTGCTTATAGATAGGAGATGAGATATGAGAAGAAGAAAAGATCTTTTATTGAAATGTTAAAGGTGATAAGTTACTGAAATTGTTCTTACGTGTCTTGATGAAAGAGGAAATCATTTCTTTATCTTTCTTCTTTTCTCTTTACGTATTCTTTTCTGTTTCTCTGCACTTTTTGCTATAATGTCCTTTTCATATATATTTTTTTCTTAGTTCACGTTCATTCTTTATCTTTGTAGTTTTAAATTTTAGTAAACGTTATTACTGAGGGGGGGAAAAATGACCTTTTGTTTTTTCCCCCCCCTTCGGGTAGGTGACAGTCAGTGCGACGAAGCCACGTGCAACAACGGAGGGACATGTTACGATGAGGGTGACGTCTTCAAGTGCATGTGTCCTGCAGGATGGGATGGAGCCACTTGCAATATAGGTACAAACCTGTGGGTCCTCGCCTTTCCTTCTCCCGAGGTGTGCGCCGAAGAGACCGGCAGCAAAGCTTTTTATGTTTTTCTTTTACAGCACGGAACAGCAGCTGCCTGCCAAGCCCCTGCCGTAATGGGGGAACGTGTGTTGTAAGTGGAGAGTCTTTCACGTGTGTCTGCAAAGAAGGCTGGGAAGGACCTACGTGCACGCAGAGTAAGTTCTCTCTCCCCACCCCCCCACCCCTCTCTTCCATAAATACATCTAGAGGGGCTTTGTTGAGCCAACGGTGCTCTGGGGAATTGGAGATTGAAACCAGAAATGGGAAGCTGTTGGATGTGGGACCTGAACCTCACCTCTTTCCTTTGGCTTTAATGACGGTGTAGGATGGAGCTTTGACCTGGGCCTGAGAAAAGTGGCAAACAAGATAAGTGGAGGCAGATGTGGACTTGCTCCTCCACATGGCTTTGCCTCCCTCTTCCCTCGCAGCCACCATTCAAAACAGTTCCCTGGGAGACTCTTTACAGTAATCCTCCCCTTGGATGTCTACCAAGCTCTGGATTGCACAAGAGTCCCTCTATTTGAGCCTGGATACAAAAGTTAGCAGTATTCTTTACCATTCTAAATATGTATCAGTTGAGCCCAGGAGTTCTATTATGTCCATACTGAACCCTGTCTTTCTGTGGGGAAAAAAAATCCATTCCTCACTATTCTGAGTATTTTAAAAGGATGATTTTTTAAAAAATACCTGTGTGTATGCATTAAATCTGGGACATCCCTGTAGCTGTTGCCACTGTTAAATAACTAAGAGTCTAAAAGCCTTGCCAGTCGCTTCAAAAGCTGCAGAGAGAAAGAGAAAAATTACTCTGTGTGAGTAATAGAGCTTTGAAGGAGGGCTTCTCATTTACTGTACAAAAGTAGAATGTTGCCAGTGGTTTGTTAATTGAAAAGTAGTCAACAAGGCTTTTTTTTTTTTAAATCTGTGTGATCCAAATATCAAGCTTAAAGAATGAAACCAAGATTTAGAGGCCATCCACAAGAAAGTCCATCACTCATGCGTTGCCCAGCTTCTCTTACCGTACTTTCCCCTAACTTTGCCTTTCTTTGATCTCTCTGCAGATACAAATGACTGCAGTCCACATCCTTGGTAAGTCTCTTTCTTGCATCTGAATAAAAGCCTCCACCCAAGCCATTTCCTTTTTCCCTGGACTGTCATCTCTCTTTATGCTGTAGATCAGCGGTTGTCAACCTGTGGGTCGCGACCCCTTTGGGGGTCGAATGACCCTTTCACAGGGGTCGCCTAAGTGCGCACTAGCCGGCCACGTCCCCTTTGTCACCTCATCGCATGTGGGGAGGGGGAGGGGCGGGGGTCGCGGCATTAGGAAGGTTGAGAACCACTGCTGTAGATATCTTTACTTGGAACAGAGTTCCCCAGTCTTTCCAATTTTGCGGACCAGTGGGGGAGGGGGGAAGAGGGGATGATCTGCACGTATGCGCATGCGTAAGTGGTGGGCACACATGCCCACCACTTGCACAAGTGGGGATGTGCATGCGCTAGCCTGCACACCACTACTGCGGCCCGGTTCCGAACGGCTCACGGTCCAGTAGTGGGCCACGGCCCGGGGTTTGGGGACCCCTGACTTAGAAGATTCCATTTTATTAGTCATGTGTTGTACATTTGGATAGGTATTGCCTCTCCTTCCTCCAAAGCCTTTGAATTTCTCTGAAAATGTCCTATCAAGTTCTTCAAGACTTCCTTCATCTTTGCTGTGTTTATTATTGTTCTATTAAATAACAAGTCAGGACACACTATATATAACTATATATAGTTAACTATGTCTTGATAAGCCAGTGCAATTTGTAGTAGAATACAACTCATGTATGTATGTTTTGATTATTTTATTTAGCGTATGGCAAATACATGGACTTATAGTTGTTTATCCGTAGAGAGCCAGGAGTTCTACAAAGATGTCTGGCTGCCAACTGTCGTTAACTGCCAACTGTATGTTTAGAATAGTTCATATATAGAATGGGTTATAATGGACAATCTGACCTTCCAGGCGTCATTGGCCTTTAAATCCCAGCAGCCACAGATAGCGGAATCAGTGTTAAAGAATGCTAAGGATTGTAGTTCAAGGCAGCAAGGTTACCTGTTTTAGAAATCTATTACATTTTGAATGTCACCCTGCACTTTGTGGAAGTAAAAACCAAAAGATTTTTCATTATCTTTTTTTTTATTTCCCCTCCTCTCTCCCCTGCTCCCCATTCATTCCTCCCAAACAGCTACAATAATGGAATCTGTGTGGATGGAGAAAATTGGTACCGCTGTGAGTGTGCTCCAGGTTTTGCAGGTCCTGACTGCAGAATAAGTAAGTTTTTAGAATAGTTTGATTCAAAAATGTTGGTTTAAAGCTTTGCAAATTGGCTCATTTGAGTAGTGGTTGCCATGGAATTGGTCTTCAATTCAATGTCTTTTCTGTGGCGGCCCTGCCCTATGGGAACACTTTACCCCCTGAAGTTTGGCGGACTTCCACCCTTTTAGTCTTCCATAAGGCTTTAAAGACCAGGCTAATCTCCCAAGCATTGGGAGATTAGATGATTGCACATTAGAATTGATTGGCACCAGTTTTTGTTGTTTTTAATGTTTTAATTGGTTGAGTTTTCCAGTTCTTAAAATATTTTATATGACTTAATTTTTGATTGGGAGCCACCCAGAGTTAGTTGAAAATGGGACGTCTATATAAATGTTTTAAATAAATAAATAATCACACCACCGTAATAGAATCCCACAAATTAAGAATGTGTGATGTAGACGTTCTTCCTTATTTGTATTCAAAAGCTACCCATTTTTTTTCCTTCTGAATTGGGCCCACAAGAGTCATAGTTTCCTCCTTCCAAGGAAAAGGCATTTCAAGAGGGGCTGCAAGGGGTAAACAATTCTCTCTCCTCTGCCCTTTCCTTCTGAGAATGGACTTTCTTATGGCCAAGAAACTGCTCAGAAGGAAATGTTGTTTAATTAGAATACATTTTGCCTTGGGCTCAGACCTTCAAATAGCGAACATGGTTCCCTGTCGATAGAAACTTACCAATAAAAGAAAAGCTGTACTTCCTAAGAGACAGAAATCCAACCAGGTGTACAGAATACAAAATGTAATTGAAGCTGTTGTTATCAGAAGAGTCGACATGTTGAAAGGGGCATTGTTAGCCAAAAATCTAAGATCATTATAATAGCCCAATATAAGATTCTGCAAGATTCCATCCTGCATTATGGAACTTCTGAAATAAGTATTTGGCGTTCCTTTTAATTATTGTTGTTGTTATTATTATTATTATTTTATATAATAAGTGTATAAAAATAATAAATGTAATACAGGGGATTGTCAGCTAATGACCAGTGATTTTTGTGATCATTCATAGTCACAGTGGCCACGGAATGGATGCTTTGCATCCCATAAAGCACCCCCAGCCGTAGTAAATGGTCATGTGCTGCCACCATCCAGTCACATGACCACATGTTGGATGGGGTCAGCTTTACAACTAGTTGCAGCATTTTGTGGTCAGGTCACTCAGATTTGGGATTATTTATTAAATTTTTATGCCATCCATCTCATTGATAGAAGAAAATAGGAGCAGTTTGTGGCAAAAAATAAATGCTCATTCCAGTGAATGGGTTCGCTTAATGACCGTTGTGTTAAAAACCGTGGTGTTTGCTTAAAAACCACTGTGAAAAAGGCCATAAAATTACTTCTGGTCACATGTATGCCTCATCTTACAACCGCAACAAATTACGACCGTAATTCCAGGCTCAGTTATGGTTGTAAGTCGAGGACTGCCTGTAATAAACCTTTCCTAATAAAAACAATCGAGTTTTACAGGCTGATTAAGACTCTCGATAGTTCGGCTAAAGTGTGTAAACCGATGAATTGCACGGATTCCTCATCTTCCTCCTTTCCCCTCTAGATATCAATGAATGTCAGTCTTCACCTTGTGCTTTTGAAGCTACATGTATAGATGAAATCAATGGATATCGCTGTATTTGTCCACCTGGCCGTGGTGGTCCCAGATGTCAAGAAGGTATTCCATGTCTGATTTAAATTGCATAATTCTAGTTAGTTGCAGCAAAATGCATTGTCTAAATTAGGAGCTGGGGTGCCACTTATGTTTTAAAAGCCCTCTTCCTCCTTTTGGATCAATTATTAGGCTGAATAGCCACAGCACTTAGACTTATATACCGCTTCCTAGTGCTTTACAGCCCTCTCTAAGCGGTTTACAGAATCAGCATATTGCCCCCAACAATCTGAGTCCTCATTTTACCTCAGAAGGATGAAAGGCTGAGTCAACCATGAGCCGGTCAGGATCGAACTACTGGCTACGGGTAGAGTTTGCCTGCAATACTGCATTCTAACCACTGCGCCACCCCGCCTCGTAGACAAGTATTCTCATCTGTGACGGGCCGTATTTCATTTAGCTGGGAGCAAAGATGTGTAGATGATTTACTTGTCTTCCCTTCCTCCTTCCTCCCGTGTATTTCATCTAAAGTCTCATTCTGAATCAGAGGTCTTGAAGATGACTCCCTTAAACGCTTTTTTATCTTAGTTTCAGGAAGACCCTGCATTGCCAGTGGGCATATTATTCCAGATGGTTCAAAGTGGGATGACGAATGCAACAGCTGTCAGTGTGTGAATGGAAAAGTCTCCTGTTCTAAGGTACCATCCTATAGATCTCTGAACCAACATGCTCCTTTGCTTTCTTTCCCCCCCCCCCCCCCGTTTCAGAGTGGCACTTAACAATTAACTGTTCGATTATCTCTAGGTCTGGTGTGGCCCAAAGCCTTGTGTGATAAACGCCAAGGGCCACAGTGAATGTCCCGTAGGCCACACCTGTCATCCTGTTAAAGCTGATCACTGCTTTGTCCCACCCTGTGACAACGTGGGCGAATGCTGGCCATCGAATCAACAGCCAGTGAGAATGACCTGCAGTTCTGATTCTTATTATCAGGAACATTGTGCTAACATTACCTTCACCTTCAACAAAGAGATGATGACTCCGGTAAGTTAGCCCCCATTCCAGGGAAGGACCCAAGAAACTCCTAGCAACAGTCTGCTTTGCAGTAGCAGTCCTGTTTCACCTGCAATCTTAGAGAACCAATTAAAAAAAAAATTCCTTCTGCACACAGTGGTACGTCAGGTTTCTCCCAAGCTGCCCTGAGTGTCCTCCATCCATGGGGCTTTCTCATCATATCTTTACATCAAGTCTTTGACAAAATCTAGGCAGAGATGACTCCTGCAGGGCTGAGCAAGAAGCTTCGGTCAGCAGTGACTTAATTTGGTTTTCTTATTGCCAAAGTCAGCAAAGTGCCTCAAAGCCATTTCACTTATTACTTTTTTTCAGAAAAAACCCTCTAGGAATATAATTGCAGAGGGGAGCTACGATAAGTGTGTCTCTATACTGAGTTTACTTTTGCCAGCTCAGGTTGATTATTTTATAATGATCCTCTTTGCTAAATAGCAAATACAGAATGTACAGCTCCAGTTATAACATGGAGACAAGGAGTCTTGTATAACTATAGGCGGATAAAATGAATGATTCATAATCTTCTGCTGTCCAGGTTCTCATGCTTTCTTGCCTATGCTTTCTTCCCACCCCCACCCCCATAGGGTCTGACAACCGAGCATATCTGCAGCGAGCTGCGGAATCTGAATATCTTGAGGAATGTCTCCATTGAATATGCTCTCTATATCACCTGTGAGCCATCGCATTTGGCAAGCAATGAAATTCACGTGGCAATTGTAAGTCTATCCCTTGATTGGGTGCTTTAGCCTGGCTTTTGAAATGTCTGGAGGAGATTGTCCCCCAGCCCCTCTCTGGAGGGGAGAGAAAAGGACGGAGGGCTTCTTCTTGCCATTTTCCACTGCGTTGGATGGTATTAATTCCAACAAGGGAAAAATCAGGCTCTCTGGCTTTTGTTTTTCCTTGTTTCTTGTTGTTTTCTAGGATCAATTTCTTTACGCAAGAGCGGTTTTGTGTTAGCCACCTTGGAAGCTTGATAATGGGATGTTGTAATCTGAGTTAATAAAAGAAACACAGTGGGCATTTTTGTAAATTCGGCAATGCGTTTGGATGTGTTGAACGGTTTTGAAAAGTAGGAGGGTGACTTTAATTGCATGTAATTAATAGTCTTGTTTTTGCTGAATTAGCGGAATCCATGCCTGTACTGTGTTGATTCAAACGAAAGCTTCCCACATTGGGTTACCCTGGGTTCCATACTGTTCTCAAAGGCCTTTGTCTTATTTCAAGTAGCAGCTGATTTTTAAACTCTGCCTTCCCTAAAATATAGCTGTACTGTTCTCCCTTCAGTCTGCTGAAGATATCCAGGAGGAAAATAATCCAGTAAAGGAAATAACTGATAAAATTATCGATCTGGTCAGCAAACGTGATGGGAATAGCACGCTTATTGCAGCTGTTGCAGAAGTCCGGGTCCAGAGGCGGCCAATTAAGAGCAAAACAGGTAAACCATTTCGAGAGGTGGATGGGTTTTGTTTTCTTCTTAAACTAAGAAGACAAACCAGTCTCTCTTAAATCTGCTTTAGAAGAGGTGTCTTTGCTGATTGTAAGATAAAAGTGTTTCCAAATATTATAGTTATTCTAATACACAGCTTGAAATTATTTTGTTCAGTTTGTACCCGGAGGCATCTTTAGATGTGGGGGTCAGAAAAGGCAAGCTGCCAGCCACACAACCAGTGCCCCACTCCCTTTTACATGCATTGATTGTAGGAGATGACCAGGCTGAGCTTGAGGGAGGGATCAAACTCATCATCAGTCATGAGTCCCTGCGTGCCCACAAGAGATCTAAGTCCAGCCCACCTTGAATTCCTTTCTTATCTCCCGCTAATTTCCCTTGACTGCTAGTTGGTCAGATTCTAGTAGAGAGCTTAAGCTTGCAATAAATCTTTATACTCATTTGAACTGCCTGAATCTCCTGATTTCCCTGGCTCTTGACGTGGATTGCACAATAACAGTCGACCTTTTTAATTTTGTTTTATTCCCCTTGTGAATGCTCCTGTTTTTAGCTGACAGGAGAGGAATCCCCTGTGGCTTGATCCAATAAAAGTTGTTCTTTGGCAGAGCTCAAAGTTGAACTAGCCCTATGAGAACCATAGATATAAACTCCTCTTGTGCTCAGATAGTGAAACTTACTAAACATTGTCCCATTCTTCAGCTTTTGCAAGTGACCTATTATTGAATGAATAAGATACTGGTCTTGAAAGAAAGAGGGAAAATAATAATAATAATAATAATAATAATAATAATAATAATAATAATAATAATA
>QLTV01000974.1:7857081-7870641 GCA_003457575.1 Thermophis baileyi | reverse complement strand
ATCAACAAAATCACCATCAGCCAAATGCAGAAAGCCGCACTGCTCGGTTCCGCACATATACTTCGGAAATACATTACGACGTCCTAGGCCCCTGGGTGGGGCTCGACTAGTAATTAATGCCAAATCCGGCGAAACAACTAATAATAATAATAATAATAATAATAATAATATCATCATCATCATCATCAAATTTGTATGCAACATGATTTTGGCTGGTTCACAACAATCAAATTAAAATATAACACGAACAATGAAAAGAAAGTGCAATGAAGTGAGGGTCCGTCCCCCTTTCGCTGAAGGCCTGAGCGAAGAGCCAAATCTTCACAGCTCTTCTAAATGACAGCAATGTGGAGGCCATCTAGATCTTGGAGGGCAGGGACCTAGTTCTAGAGGGCAGATGCTCCAAGGTCCTGAGCGAAGACATTGTTTAATCAAAGGAACCTAGAACCGGTCAACACTACAGGATCAAATCAGCCAGGCAGATGTTATGGGTGACAGGCAATAGCAATAGCACTTAGACTTATATACCGCTTCACAGTGCTTTACAGCCCTCTCTAAGCGGTTTACAGAGTCAGCATATTGCCCCCAACAATCTGGGTCCTCATTTTACCCACCTCGGAAGGATGGAAGGCTGAGTCAACCTTGAGCCTGGTCAGATTCGATCTGCCAAATTGCTGGCAGCCGGTGATCAGCAGAAGTAGCCTGCAGTACTGCACTCTAACCACTGCGCCACCGCGGCAGTAAGTAACCAGACCCTATATCATATATGAATGACCTCAACCCATTGTTGAACTAGCATTACAAGAAGGAAATAAAAGAAAAATACAGCTCTTCTTAGAATGTTAATTAGGCTATGTCGATAACCCTTAAGTAGGAAGATCAATATCCGATATCAAGGATTACATGCAGGCTTAGTAATACTTAAGCCACACCTTTATAAATCTGTGAGACATGTTAGACATAATTAGTCTGGATTCCATTGATTTTGGTAGATTTTCGCTAAATGAGACAGTCTGGACCCAAATCCTGTGAGCCAATTCTAGTTAGGTCAACTCTTCAGAATTTCCCATGGCACAATCCTGACACTAACATAAGAAAAAGGAAGCCTTCCTTGATCACAGCTTTGGTATTTAAAAACTTGTGTAACATTGTAGTCTGCATCTTTTACAAATAATTTTTAAAGTTAAAAAAGCTAATGAATTCGTTAGCATGGGGAAACTTTTTCTACCCCCCCCCCCCAGTATGTTGGCATTCAACCATCAAATTCCCCAGGCACCAGGAACAAATTTGACATTATGAAGCACTAGGTTGGGGAAAGTTGGCATGAGGTCTGTCATTCAAGGAAGGAGCAGCCCCACTTGTTGAAGCACTAATGGTGAACCTCAATTGCCTTCCAGATTTCTTGGTTCCGTTACTCAGCTCCATTTTAACTGTGGCTTGGATCTGTTGCCTGGTCACTGCCTTTTACTGGTGCATCAGGAAACGGCGAAAGCAGAGCACTCATACACACACCGCCTCGGAAGACAATACCACCAACAACGTGCGGGAGCAACTGAACCAGATCAAGAACCCCATAGAGAAACATGGGGCCAACGCTGTGCCGATCAAAGACTATGAGAACAAGAACTCCAAAATTGCCAAAATAAGGACACACAATTCAGAGGTGGAAGAAGATGACATGGACAAGCACCAGCAGAAAACCCGATTTGCCAAACAGGCAACCTACACGTTAGTAGACAGAGATGAAAAGCCACCCAACGGCACGCCTACAAAACATCCAAATTGGACAAACAAACAAGACAACCGGGACTTGGAAAGCGCACAAAGTCTAAATCGAATGGAATATATTGTATAGCAGACAGCAGGTGCTGCCGTGCAGGGCCTTTACCTATCAATCTAAGGCAACTCGGAGCTTGTAGTTCTTAAAACGGTTGTGTAATATTTTGAGTCTAAGGCTATTATTTGCTTAATATCCCTGTGTTAATTTAAAGTTTTGACAAGCTGGCTTACACTGGCAGTGATAGTTGCTGTGGTTGGCTGGATTACCAAGTGCTGCATTTCACATCTATGCAAAACTAGTCAAAAAGTGCCCCCTCTGTCAATTCAGCCGCAGCCGACGCATCCCAGAAAGGTTTCATAAGGAATCGCTAGGATTTTATTTCGCTTTTTTTTTTCCTGGAGTGGGAAAGAAATATATACATATTGGTGGGTCTGGTTTTTTTTTTTCCCCCTTCCTTCTCTCTTGAGACGTCGCAATCTGTAGTCTTAGAACAAAAAATATGTTTTATTTATTTATTGAATTAGAGTTCTTTTGTATATTGGTTTTATGGTGACATGCAACTAGTTCTGTATTTGAAAGTGCCTTTGCAGCTCAGAACCACAGCAACTATCAAAAAAAAAAGTTTATTATTTATTTTTTTATTGTAATTTTTTTGTTTTGTTTTGTTTTGTTTGCGGGAAGGGAGGGACCAGGAAGATTCATTGTCAGCAGTTGCTGGTAAAAAATAATAATGAAGAATTGAGAGGAAAATGTGTCAAAAGTAGAAGTTTGTATAGTTATGTAAATAATTCTTTTTTTATTAATCACTGTGTATATTTGATTTATTAACTTAATAATCAAGAGCCTTAAATATCATTCCTTTTTTTATTTATATGTATGTGTTTAGAGCTGAAGGTTTTCCATAGCATTGTATTGCTTATGGCTTCTTTACTTTTTTACCTTTTTTTTTTTCGTTGTTACATGTTGCCTACATGCCAAAATTTAAATGTTCTGAATTTTGTTTTGTCTTATTTTTAATTTTTAACAATAGGAAGGGCTTTCTAGCCTTCGATGCTGACTTTTTTGTATGATGTCTCTTTTATTCCTTTGGAAACATCTTCCATAGTATCACATTCATATTTTTTTTGTAAAATACCAGCCAAGGCAGTTAGATCTAGTTCTCTCTCTCTCTCTCTCTCTCTCTCTCTCTCTCTCTCTCTCTCTCTTATTTTTTTTCTGGCTGCTTTAAAGATGGGGTGGGAGGGAAGGAAGGAAAGGTTGACAGGCTGATCACCTGCTTCAGAGCAGCTTAAAGGAACACAAAGGAGCTATAACTTCTGTAGATGAAATGTGAGAGTTGTGAGTGGTTGCATGTAATTAAAAAAAATACTGAATTAGTGTGTGAAGTTGGAAGCACCAAAATCTTACTTTGTAAACTCTTGATTTTCCCCCCACCAAAAATAGTATAAAACTGAAACACCTGTAGATTTGATTTCTTTTTTCTTTTCTTTTTTGTAATCTACTGTATGTAGAAAGTATTCTAATAAGCTAGTCATTGAATACTTGAACAGTAGAATGTCCAATAAGATCACTGTGTAGATTTGCATAGGTTCCACTGCCCGCCTTAAAAGAAATAAGGAAATCAAAGTGCTATTACAAAAGTTGGATGATCAAATAATTAAAAAAACAAAGGATTCAAACATTGACCACTTGGATCACAGAGATAACTTGTATGATAATATTAGTGTTACATGAACATGAAAATACATCTCTCGATGTGTTATTCCTGGCAATAAATCTTGAAAAATATTTATTAATTTTTTTTTTATAAAACTGTGAAAAATGAGCATTGAGCTGCTGACTTCAGTGTCTGGCAAAGATATTTTTCATAGCATTAGCATCAAGACCCTTTCCCAACTCAATGCCATCTATGTGTTGGAATACAACTCAAAAATTGGCCAGGTTGATGCTACATACGGAGTAGAACCTTCTCCGTTTAAAAGAGTATAGAGCCATCAATAATCCAAGATGGCATTTGTGTCTCCACAGATAACACAATCCAACTATGTCTTCACTAGGTACATGTAATTGCACTAGATCCCAGCTTCCTTTGCTTGGAAGAAACTGGGGACTCGATTGGTCATGTGCACCCACTGCCACTGTTGTGGGAATGGGGAGCGGTCACTTCACTACAGTCCTATCTGGAAATTGTAATTTAGCGTAATTAGGGTTCAGCCAGTTAGGAAGGATTGTCCTCCAATCTCACAGAGCTCAATAAAAAGTAAGGCTGCACAATGGTGTTCTCTTTGTTCATGAGTTTTATGATGGTGCAACTCACATGAGATTTGGCTGGGTTCAGACAGCATATGAAGCCATAATATGGTGTGTTTGCTTTTGCGTGTTATGTGAACCTAGCAAATTATCATTTATTAAATCATGATTAAGCAAACTATAACAATGTGATTTGTGAATCCAGTCAGTATTTCCAATAAGTGGATTTATGCAGTCTGCCTTATACCAGGTTTCAGCAATTATGTGTGTTAATCTGGTTGATTATGGAATAGTTCAACTCAAGCCAGCAGGACTAAACCCCTGGAGCATATTAAATGTCTGTTTTTCTCAACATGAACTTTCCAAGTTTCTTCTGTATCTTCCCTGACTGCTACCATCAGTCTTGGACTGAAGACCCAAGATCTGCAGAATGGCCATATTTTCCTAACGTTTGGCCCAACTCCTTTCAACTTGATGATTCGGAGATTTCTTCCATCATGGAGCTCATGGTGGGACAGACAGGATATCTGAACTGTGGCTGGACCTATTTGGCTTAATGAGTCTTGACACATTCCCGTTGAACGATTCAATAAGAAAGTATTTCTGTTGCTTTTACCAATGCTTTTTGTGAGTTGCACTGGGCTTGCAACTCCAGCCTTTGTGGAGGTGGAACTCCAGTTTACCTTCCAGGACACCAAAGCAAGAAAGGGCTGGCAGGGGAGGAGCTAATAAAGCGCTCTTTAAGAGGTTGATTTCTATTAGACTACCAAGAGAAGATGGCCGGTTTCCCTGCCTGATCTATCAAACAAGACCAGCTGTGGTTACTAAAAGCTGATGTGGTTCTAAACAACTAAAAAGGTTGTTCGACCTCCTCCAACGAAGTTAAGCCATGTTGAAAAGAACGCCTGAAGCCAAGAGGACTGTTTATGAGATAAACAAGAAGCCTGCCCTGTGTTGCAAAACAACTTAGGCAAGAGCAATTTCAATTTCCCCATGAGCAAACACTTTGAACTCGGTATTTTCTGATTATTGCTTGCTACTATGTACCTAAACCAACCACCATTATCTTTACTTCTTAGCGTTACAGGATTAGGTTTGATAAAAATCAGTCAATAGCAATAGCAATAGCACTTAGACTTATATACCGCTTTACAGTGCTTTACAGCACTCTCTAAGCGGTTCACAGAGTCAGCATATTGCCCCCAACAATCTGGGTCCTCATTTTACCCACCTCGGAAGGATGGAAGGCTGAGTCAACCTTGAGCCGGTGAGATTTGAACCGCTGAACTGCTGAACAGTCAGCTGAAGTAGCCTGCAGTACTGCACTCTAACCACTGCGCCACCTCGGCTCTATAAAGAGATTAGTCTTCTCCAACCTGGCACTTCCCATATATGCTGGGGTTACAACTCCCAGGATTCCCAATTAACACACCTGAAGAGTGCCAGCTAGTGGAAAGCTGAGAGGTCATGATAATTTTAATGGTGACATTTCTTTCTATGAAATCTCTCTCTCTCTCTCTGTCTCTCTCTCCAGTGAATATTGAACAAATGACTTGATCCCGCCAGGTGCATTCCACCCTATTTCACTCATGCAAAGTGGATTAGCTCGATGGGACAAGGTCTCCTACCTGTGGAAGGGGTCTTCTACAAGGTGGAAGAGGTCTTCTACTAGTAGCTGATCTACGCTGGAGGCTTGTGCCTTTGCATGATTGGACGTCTCTTGCTCCCCTGCCACTTCAAATGGATTCCCTGAGCAAAAACAGGAATGCTACAGTTCCCGGACATATTCTTTTCTCCATCCAAAATGTGTATTGATGGTTGGTGGACATGCCACGGAGGAGAAAGTGCCCTGATCATTTGGCCTACTTTTCCCTTTTCCATTGTCTTCTAGCCATGCTGGGACGGTGTGAATTAGAATTCTTGAAGCAGAAGTCCCAGCACTTTGGAGGGGGAGCAGCACATTAGGGCAAAATGAATTTAACCTTTGGAAAGACATTGGAGACAGGATGATGGATCTCCTGTTGTGTGTAGTTTGGGGCACAAAACTACCAGATTGCATTCACTGCAATTAATCATCATGAAGATCCACCAAGAATGGGAAATTTTTCAACCCTGAACCTTTGGCCGGGGGAGGGTGGTGGGTAAAGTTCCTTGGGTTAGATACCTCCAGCAACATTTTGCACTATACCTTTTTCTGATAAAACTTTGGTGGGTTTTTTTTTTTACCTTGAGCTGCAATCCTATAAAGTACAGGCTCGTTGTGCAAAACAATATTTTGATGGTGACTTACCAAGGGACATGGGAAGTCCTCAGGATAAGAAAGTGGAGAAATGTTTGTGGATAAGGAAGGAACAGCACATTCTCTTTGTCTGGAGATGATGCCGTATCTCATTGATGGATTTCCAAGTGGTGGTGGACACTCTTGCATTCCGAGTGCAAGGAAATAAGGAAGATGCAGCAGTTAAGACCAGAAACAGCAGCTTAAGGTTATATGTGTCATATTTCAGTAGAACAGGTCCCTGTTGCAATGCAGCTCAACTGGGCTGCTGCTATCTCTCTTAGTTGCTGCTCCGGCTTCAAAATGTAAAGCAATGTGTTGGACTCAAGCAGGAACCATTTTTATTGCAGATTTCTTTCTCTTTGCCCCAAAAACAGCAAGCTTCCTGATGCATTAAGGATTCTGATGTGTATCTTTCCGTGCTAAACTTTTTTCCTTGCTAAATCTGGTTCAAAGCCCTGAAATGAAATCACATTTTTAATTTCTTGAGAGGATAATTCATTTCTCTTCTGCATTCCATTGCATCTTTGCCTCTCCATACAGTTTTGCGAAGATCATTTCTATCTTTCATCTACTATAAAGTATCCTTAGATTTTAATTATTGGCTCCGGCCAATTTGCCACAGCCAACCTGCCACAGGACAACTCGCTGCGGGCAACTCGTTGCGGGACAACTCACCATGGGACAATTCAACAAATGCAAAAGTTAAATTAGTTTTGATGGAACCGTGGCCAGTAATAATAAAATAAAAATCAATCCAGAAATAAAAGTTACAGTAATTTTGACAAAAAAGTGGTCATCAATAATAAAAGTATCTGAATGAAACAATTAATACAGCGTTGAATTGTCCCATGGTGAGTTGGCCATGGTGAATTGACTGTTGGCCGCAGCGAGTTGTCCTAGACCCACATCATTTGTCCATCTATTATTCCCTCTCAATGTTTCACCATTTCTAGGAAGCTCATTAATTCTCATGCATTATTTATTTCCACTCTTTACACTTCAGATATTATGCTCTGTTTTTACTACTTTTTTTAATATCCTAAGGGTTACTATAGAAGGCTATAGGTATGAATATGTATTCAACATTACAGCTCCATTTAGAGCTTTGTATTCAACAAATCAAAATGACAAACAGATTTCTAGAATGAACAAAATTTGGCCCCATGCATACCTGAAGCACACTGTGGTCAAATGATTCAAATTCTGTTTTGGCTGAGCTGCTCTGGGTGGGTCGGGATTTAGCCAAAGGAAAACTAGGATTAGTTTAATCCAGTGGTTCCCAAAGTGGGCGGTACCGCACCCTGGGGGGCAGTGTGATGACTTAGGGGGCTAAGAGGCTAGGGTGGGGGAAACCCATGGGGGGGGGGGGAAAAAAAAAAAAGAAAAAAAAAAAAAAAGGGGAGGAAGAAAGAAAAAGAGGGAAGGAAAGAAAGAAAGAAAGAAAGAAAGAAAGAAAGAAAGAAAGAAAGAAAGAAAGAAAGACTTATGACAATTGAGCCCAAAATTATGGTTGCTAAGCAAGAGCGTTAAGTGAGTTTCACCACATTTTACAAGTTGGCCACGCCCACCCGGTCACCTGACCACCAAGCCACACCCACCTGAAGGGGGTGGGGGGCACTGAGGATGAGTTTGTAGCACCAAGGGGGCGGTGGACTGAAAAAGTTTGGGAACCACTGGTTTAATCCATGTTTTGACTGTGACACATCCCATAGTTTTCTTATGGAGAAAAACACAGCAAGGTTGCTATCCTTCCCTTCCCCCTTCTCTAGGTGCCTTAGGTGCCACCCCACCACCCAATTTTCTGTAACATCCTTCCCTGCTACTACCCTACAGCCATCTGACTCATCCATCCTACCTTGCTCCATGCCACTGGCCTTTCTATTCCCCACTGTCTTCTACCCTATAACTTTTCTGGCAGAACATACACATTCTAGGTCCATGCATGGAAAAAAGCAACCTTGTTTTACTCTGGTGCACAATTACCTAATGCTATCTGATCCATGGGGGCGCTATGATTTGGTGGTTAAAGACTCTGAGTTTGTCAGCTGGAAAGCTGTCAGCCCAGGTTTGAGACCCGAGCACTGTGCAATGGGGTGAACTCCTGTTACTTGCCCCAGCTCCTGCCCGCCTAGCAGTTTGAAAGCATGCAAATGAGAGTAGATAAATAGGTACCACTTCAGTGGGAAGGTAACAGCATTCCATGCATCTTGATATATAGTCATGCTGGCCACATGACCATGGAAGTATCTTTGGACATTGTTGGCTCCCTTGGCCAAGAAACGGAGATGTGTACCAACCCTAGACTCGGATACGATTGGAATGAGGAAACCTTTAGCTTTACCTCTCTGATCCATGCACGATATATTTTACACATTCCTATCAATCTGATCGGTTAAATCAAACAGAATGTATCCAAATTGTTTGGACTGATTTAGACCAACTTAGATATGTTCCATGCTTGACCTGGGCACTTTTATAGAGTGAATTATCCAATCAAGTCAGTTCAGATTTGGCGTTTCTGTCTGAATCAGCTTCGCGAGCTCAAGTGAATCGCATTGATTTTACAAATCAGGTCAGATGTTCAAATCAATATTTGAATCAATTTGAAAGTTGGGATTTAATCAGACTTGGTTTGTTTAGCCCTCAAGCTCTTGTGCCCCAGCAGGTTCTTCATCAGTGTCTTAGGTAAATAGAAAAGGAAGGTAAAGGATAAAATTCCCCACACTCTCCTCTTGGATTTCTCCTTCCCCCAGCTCTGTTCCTTGAAGGTCAGAAAAATAAATGTTTTGACGCTTGTAGAGAATAGTCCAGAGATCTACAAAGGTTCATGAGGATGAGCAAGGAAAAGAGGAACATCTATCAATTAAAAGTATAACTTGTAGAGTTTGTGTCTTCTTTGAGGTAGGCTGTTGAAATGCTGACAGAATCCAGAATCCACTTCTGAGCACAGGATCAACAAACTTTATCAACATCTCTCTACAAATGCTTACTGAGACAGGCCACCTGTCTTCATTTGCAGAGAAGTTTGGTTTTGTTTTATGACAGCTATAAAAAGCCCTGAAGGAAGTGAGCCATTTAGATACTTTTTAGCCAGGATTTAGTCCTGGGCATAGGATAGAATCCACTTTAGTTTCTCTCATGGACATCTTTTGGATGGGCTCCATGACCTTCTTTGCTCTTTGGCATCTCTCAATGACTTGTGATACCATTGACTATGGCATCCTTCTGAATCACCTGCAAGGTTTGAAAGTTGGGGCAAAGGGGCCCCCTTTTAGAGTGATTCTGCTCCTTCCTCAGGGGCAATTCAGGTGGTAATTATATGTGCAGAGGCAATCCAATATGTTGACCTTGGATCTTGTCCCTCTCCCTCATTTGTTTCACGTCTAAATGAAGGCACTGAGGCAAAAACTATCTGTCAGAAAAGCATGAAGCATCATCAATATGTGATAAGCTTTATATCCTCTCCATTGGACTAAATAGGAGATGTGATATGTCTATGGAGAGTCTCAATCAGAGGTGGGTTCCTGCCGGTTCGGACCGGTTCTTTAGAACCAGTAGCAGAAATTTCCCCCCCCCCACTCACCGAACCGGCAGCGATGGCCGGCTGGACATGCTCCCGAACCGGCTCTCTCGGCGGTGCCATAGGCAGCGCCATCTTGTTTTTCGCTTCTGCGCACACCCAGAAGCTGTTTTTTGCTTCTGCACATGCGCAGAAGCTGGTTTTTCAGCACTGCGCATGCGCACACGCCCGCACGGCGCGGGAGGAAGCAAACCGGCAGCGAGGTAAGTTAGAACCCACCCCTGGTCTCAATCATCTGGGTCACAGCTGTCCCAAAGGTGCTTTTCAAAAGACAACTGGACTTTCTTGGTTTGTTCCTTGAAAACGTTTCAATTCTCACCCAAGAAGCTTCTTCAGTTCTGAAGAAAACTGAAGGAACTTCTTGGATGAGAAGCGAAACCTTTTCAAGGAGCAAACCAAGAAAACCCAATTGCCTTTTGAAAAGCACCTTTGGGACAGGAGATGTGACAGTGTAGAGCAGCAGTCCCCAATCTTTCCGGCTTGGCCGGCACCGGGGGGGGGGGGGGGAGAGGGGATGATTCTCTGAGAGTGGCAGATGCGTGTGTGCACAAAGCTCCATTTGTGTGAGCGGCTGGCATGTGAGTGGAGCTTCATGCACAAGCACTCGCTACTTGCACGAGTGGTTCTGAACGGGCCACGGCCTGGTAGTGGACCATGGCCTGGGGGTCAGGGACCCCCGGTATAAAGAGCAAGAGAGATGCTCTTTAAATCCTAAGGAGCAAAATAGTATTTGGAAGCATCAGTCTCATCCCTGATTCAGTGGAATATGAGGAAAGGGAAGTAAGTACAATCAGCCTTGCAAGGTTCTGTTGATTTAGCCCATCTTAATGAAGTATTTCTCTGTGAAGATGGATTTCTGGTCTGGTCTACCTAATGGGACTGATATGTAGAAATCTTATTCTGATGCTTGGAGGCTATTAGGAGCTGGACAGAATAAAACAGACTCAAGGCTCAGACACAAGTCAAACAATATGGAATGACTGAATCCATAGTGGTCCCAACTTGGTTCTTGATGGAGCTGTGCTTTCCCTGAACAAGCAGGTCCACAGTCTAGAGCAGGGGTGTCAAACTCAAGGCCTGTGGGCTGAATCTGGCCCATGGGGTGCTTAGATCTAGCCTGCGGGGCCACCCTGGAAACAGTGAAGGACCGGCCCGCAGTGCCTCTGCCAGCAAAAATGGAACTCGGGAGGGCCTCACTCAGCCCTTGCAAACTCCGTTTTCGCTGGCAGAGAGTTGCAGGAGGCCGTCGCAGCCGAAAACGGAGCTCGCGAGGGCTGCATCCGGCCCTCCCAAGCTCCGTTTTTGCTGGCAGAGGGTTGCAGGAGGCCGTCGCAGCCAAAAATGGAGCTTAGGAGCTTCCGTTTTCACTGGCAGAGTGCTTGGGCCACCACACGCGCCCCTGACACGAGTGACATCGAGCTGGCAATGCTCCCCTGCCCCCCCCGAGGTCAAACACAACCCTGATGTGGCCCTCAATGAAATCAAGTTTGACACCCCTGGTCTAGAGGTAGTTGCAATTCACTTCTTAGGGCACAGGAAAGAGGAGAGTGGTTTGCAAAACATGACACGGTTGGAATATCTACATGTTCCTCCTGCATTGCAGATGTGAAAAACTATTCTCCACAGTTTTGAGAGCTGGTCAGCAAGAGAACTGGAGAATTCTCCACCTTAGCTAAGTTGCTGATAAATGGAATGCTAAAGCACAGACGTAGCCAGGTTTCAATATCTTGTAATCTAACCCAGTTTAATAAGACTCTGTTAGACTCTAACTGTCATGGTGATGAGTGGCTGTTAGAGGCTTGACAACAGCCTTAGACTTTTGGCTCCTGATTGAAGAGTAGAGGAGTAAAGTCCTTTGCCCAGCTTTGACTGGCATGCCTGTTGTAACCTTTTTTTTGTCTACTGCAATGTACTAACCATGGAGCTGCACTTGAAGATCAACTGTTGCAGAATATGGCTGCCTGTTTACTACTGGGTCAGCCCAGTTGTTGTCACGTAACACTGGTATTACAGGAGCAGCACCAGCTACCAGTTTGTACACAATTTATGCTAATAGGTAGGACATGTTGAGAATCCCCACTTACCACAAAATCCAGCAAGTGGGAGTGCAGATATGAGCAGTCTCTGTAAGGGGCCCTTTTATGGAATTACCTGTGGCCTTGGAAGTGACACTGGCCTCTCGAATGTTAGTTTTTAGGAAGACAGTGAAGACACGGCTAGGCCAAATTTCTTTGGAATAGCATGATAGTGTTTGTTAAATAGTGGGAATGATCACAGGAGACAGACTTCAGAACAGCTCTTTTATTTAGCTCTACTCCAGACAATCAGCGAAGAATGGTCTGACAGCTTGCCCTTTTATAGGGAGCTGTCAGACAGAACAGCCAATGGCGTTTGAGCATTTTCCCGCTCAGACGCTGGACCTGGGTGAAACCATGTACTGACAGTTAGTACATAACAGTGTTATTATAATGTGTTTTTCTTGAGAAGTCAGGCAAAGAAAATGGATTATATTCCATTTGTATTTCTCGACATACAACAGTTCATTTAGTGACCGTTTGAAGTTACAATGGCATTGAAAGAAGTGACTTATGACCGCTTTTCACACTTGCAACCGTTTACAACATCTCCATGGCCACGTGATCAAAATTCAGACGCTTGGCAACTGACTCATGTTTATGATGGTTGCGGTATCTTGGGGTCATGTGATCCCCTTTTGCGACCTTCTGACAAGCAAAGTTAATGGGGAAGCCAGATTCACTTAACAACCACGTTACTAATTTAACAACTGCAGTGAACTGCATTCACCTAACAACTGTGGCAAGAAAGACTGTAAAACGGGGCAACCTCATTTAACAACTGTCTCGCTTAGCAACGTAAATTTCGGGCTCCATTTTGGTCATAAGTCAAGGACTACCTGTACTATTTCGATACTTGCTGTTTCTTTTCTATCTCATTTTGCAAGCTGCTTAACTGGTTCAATTGAACAGAGATGTAAATTTCAGTCAGTCAGTCAGTCAATCGAGTGTTGCCTCTTGCCAATTTGCAGCTTATAGAATAAAAGATACATTCAGAAAGGGTTTTGTTTTTGTTTTGTTTTTAAGTAAGAGGAGGCCTTGGATAAAATAATACATGTTTGCACTTTGGATAATGATTCACCCAAAACCTGGGAAAATTCTTTCTGGAGTTACTTAACCAACCAGCTTCTTTTCCATCTGAGTAGTTCTTGCGAAATTTACACCCAAGGCTTCCAAACCAAAGCTCACCTACTTCAGTGGGCATGATTCACATTTGAGCCAAATGTCATGCCTGCTTTACTTCCAGATTTCACTGAGGTGCTGAGCCAACCCAAGAGCACTGGATGATTGGACTTAACAGCAAACCAGCTAGGAACTCTCCAAGTGAAAGGAGACATATATTACCCAACACTCCACAACGCTCAAGGGGCAGCCAATGAACAAATCCCTCCAGCTGTGCTCGGTGTTCTAACTTGGAACACACATGGTGATAGTTCAAGAACAGCACAGCGCATTGGAACATTTATGAGAAACTTAAGGACAGAGAAAGCATGTGAGGCCCAGACATCTTGAATTAAATCCTAAAAATAACAGGGGCACTGTTCAAATGCTCGTGTAAGACAATCCTTCTTATTTTCCCACCCACCCACCCCTG
>QLTV01000974.1:7840777-7856490 GCA_003457575.1 Thermophis baileyi | reverse complement strand
GCTCCGCGTGCCACCTGTGGCACGTGTGCCATAGGTTCGCCATCACGACTCTAGCACATACCATATCTGTGCTGTAAAAATCCAGAGGAACCACTAGATGGCAGGCACAGAAACCTCTCTTGGCTGCTATCTGCTGGTCATCTGGATTTATGCTGTTTAGCTTTATCCTCCTCCCTGGTTAGCCACAATTCATATACACAGACAGGATTAGGAGTAAAGAGCAAATCAAGTATGTGACTGCCAGATCAGCTTGCTTACACTTGGGCATTTTAAAGAAATTCTGGCAGCTTTCCTTTGTAAACTGAAGCAAGCTATATTTCATTCTTGGTGGGTTTTTTTTTTAAGGCTCTTTTAATACCAGTAATCTAAAAATCCAAGACTCACCCTTATTTTATGATATTCTCATCCCTGGGAGGAAGTTCATATAGTTGCTTATTTCATTTAGTGGGCTTTCCTTTCCACACCGAGGGCACGCAAGGGTCAGTTGTGATCATAACAAATTTGAAGCAATCTTAGTTTTGAGACTTTCCCAAGCAGAAGCTGAAAGAAATGAACTCTCACCAGAGCACAAAATGATGATCCTACTCTTGATTGAGCCATAGCATTTAGCTCAGGCTGAGGAAGCCCAGAGGAAGAAATAGAAGGTCCTGGGACATCATGTCCATGAGATTAGTTCAGCTTGGGAGGCTTATCTCAGCATGCAGAACCAGAGCATCAAAGCCAAAGAAGTTTGCAATCCACTGTTCCATACAGGCCAGCTCCCAAAAAGTGGGTATGGATGGAAGAAGTTGGCAGGGTTGAGAGAGAGAGAGAGAAAAAAATTAAGAAAATATTTTGCTCTTGGATATTGTCTCCAGTACAGAAGCATTTTTTCAAGGCTCTTTTAAAGACAAGCAGGGTGAGAGCTGGATGAACTTAAGGGAGAATGTTATCCTAGAGAGCTGGCACTGTGATGGAGAAGTCATGATTCCTAAGTTTCATCAGATGACTGTGCTAAACAGAGAAGCAGCTAGAACACGTTAACTTTGCCCAATCAGATAGACAAGCAGAAGCTATAGAGGGCAGATGGTTCCATAAATAACTCGGCCCTATGAGATGGCTGCCGTGACTGGAAAGGGACAACTTGCCGTGGCCAATTTGCCACGGTCATCTCGCCCTGGGTCAACTCCATGCGAGATAATGGGTAATAATATCAATGTGATCAATGTGATCAATGTTATCTGCCACAGTTTCTTCAACATTATTTCCATTTTTGTGGTAATGGACAAAAATGAAAATAATATCAAAGGAACAGTGATGGATAACATCACTGGAATTATCACACAACGAGTTGTCCCATGGTGCGTTAGCCGCAGTGAGATGGCCCCGGCAAGTTGGCTGCGGCGAGTTATCCCAGACCTGCCGTGACAGCCAAGGAATCACCCTGTGCTGGAGGAACAGGCTCACTTCTCAGTTCAGCCCTGAACCTTTTAGCTAAGGAGCAAAACATAGCACAGCTTTCTTTCATGACAAAAATGGGCAGTCTGTGTAGTAAACAGCATTCCTGTGGCCTTGAAGCACTTATTAATTTATATCCCACTTTTACTATTTTTTACAAATAACTCAAGGTGGCAAACATATCCAACACACCTTCCTCTTTCTATTTTCCCCCATAACAACAACCCTGTGAGGTGGGTTGGGCTGAGAAAGAGTGACTGGCCCAAAGTCACCCAACTGGCTTTCATGGCTAAGGCAGGACTTGAACTCATAGTCTCCTGATTTCTAACCTGGTACCTTAACCACTAGACCAGGGGTCTCCAACCTTGGCAACTTTAAGACTTGTGGACTTCAACTCCCAGAGTTCCTCAGCAAAGCTGGCTGGGAGTTGAAGTCCACAAGTCTTAAAGTTGCCAAGGTTGAAGACCCCTGCACTAGATCAAACTGGTTCTCCAATTAGCTCAGCAGAAGCATTCTAACACACATACACAAACACATGCAATAGGCAAGAGTTGGGTGCAAGCAGAGCTAAGTACCAAGAACAAGAAACTTGTGTCCAAATGAAAGATAAATTCTCCTGTCTAAAGTTTATAAATTTCTACATCTGATGCAAACAGCTTGGTTTAATTTGAGAAGAAAATAAGTGCCTCTTAAATTTATTGGGATGCTGTTTGGTGACAAAGCTGGCATAGAGCAGGATATAGAGTCTGGGGACTTGAATTTGCTATTCCACAACTTTCATATCTTCCTCTCCAGGTCCTCTGGATAATGTAGACAATGTCTACAGATCCTTCCTTCAAAGGGTGGAATTAGCTGCTGTAACAAGTAGTGCTAATGAGAAAAGATGCTATCAGAGGCTCTCATAAAGCGTAATAGTTTAAAAAAATAAGTATATAAACCGAGAGGAGACAACATTTTATGTAATTCAATTTTAAGACTCGAAGCTCATTCTTTGTGAATTTTTTTGTTTCTAAAAAAAATCCAGTTATAATGGGTGAGAGAGGATTTATCCCCTCACACACACACCAGTTTTTAGCCAATTCTCAAATTGAACTCTGCACATGCTCGGGCCTAGAATATGCAAGTGAATGAAGACTAGAGAGAAACCCATATATTTTGAAGAGACTACATCATCTTATAAGAGGGAGAGTTTTTGGCAACAGCAAAATGGATTTTAAATACAAAGCAGATGTGTTAAATTCATAAATTCTGTTGGCTTTTTTTTTTTTAAGAGGCCTGTATTGATCATATAGCTGGGTCCTCCTACTGGCATTCCTTTCGCCACTGTGGGAGCAGAGTGTTGATCTAACGGGACCTCTGACCTGACCCAGCGGGACTCTTCTGATGTTCTTGTGTTCCAGCAAGTTTTCTTCTCCCACACTGTTGACTGATTTTGCCAAGAGCAGCCCAGTAATATTCTGCAAAGATTTACCCCACCCCTCACGCTCTGGAGAGATGTTTTTCTTTCCACACTAAATTTTGAAATGGCGTCTCCATATGCAGACGGGTTCACCAGCATAACCAGGAGCAAAGTTTTCTCTGGACTCAGAGCAAAGAACCCCCCCCCCCCCGCCACGACAGACTCCACAGCAAGTCGCTCAAATTGGGCCTCTGCCAAGATGGGGAAAGTCTTTCCAGAGAGCATTTAAAGGGAGGAAAAAGAGATTCTAGTCCATTCTGTTGATTGAAATAAACGAGATTACCGTTTGGGCATTTTCTCCAGCAATGGTGCCACCCTCAACTTACTTCTCTAATATGGAATGCTCAACAACTTTTATAATTAATAATTGTTTAGATGTCAACGCTCCGGGGAATCAGGTAGCATACAAATGCTTGCATTCAAATAAATAGGTTTTATCACAGGCTAAGTCAGTGTTATTGCCCAGGGAGCCTCTTCCATCAGTCATGCTAAAATGAATGGGACTGTATGGCAACCCCACTACTAGAAAATTGAGTGAAGGAATATGAAAGCTCCTGTATTTGTCAGATGTTTATTCTTGCAGGAGTCGTTGAACTTGGAAACTCTTTTTCTGGAGTATTTAATTCCAGATTCCTCAGGATGCTCCAGAAACAACAATATTATGCTATTGTTCTGATACGTATCCCTTAACAATTCTTAATGTATAAAAGAATGGCAAACTGCTGCTGAAAATGTTCTTAGAAAGTGTTTTTCTTCAAACACAGTGCTCTTAATTTGCCAAGATTAAGCCAGAATCAGTTTGGAATCAGAATTGCCTGCAAGCATACAGATTATGTTTGCACTGGAACTCAAAGGTTTCTTGGCGCCAAACTTCAGAAGGCGCTGACCTGCAACAAAATGGAGCTTTAGTTTTCTGGCAGACCCTTGTCTTGTAGAAACATCTGGACCACAGCATTCCATGATGATTACCCGTGCACACCCACTCATCTACGTTGTGGTTTCTAGATTGGATTTTTTTTATTAAGTACCTTCACAGCTCTCCCCCCCCCCAATCCACGGCTGATCTTATCCACTTAATTGCTCTCTATTCCCACCTGCCATATTACAACCTCTTCCTACCTAGACTTGTCCTAATGCTATGGAAGACCATTTATTGTATCATATGAAATCCCCAAACCTTTGACCTTCTTGGTATCACCTTGAAAAATGGTGGCCCAACAGGCCAGGATCTGGGTTTCCCAACCCAATAAGTGCTTGGAAGAATTACAATGTTTTGGGCAAGGCGTGATGTTAAAGCTTTGGAAGAAACCAAAGTATTCCCATGCTATTCCTCAATAAAGGGCCAAAATGTGGTTTTGTCTAACTGCATTCACTTGCCAGAAGGTGAGATTACCTCAATACTTGGAAAGGTGAAATATCACCAAGTGGCTTTATTGTTGTCTTCTTCTTTTTTTGAGACATATTCAACGTGTTTATAATTTCATTAATCCCACATCAATTTTTTTGGATAAAAAACTATTATTCCACTACAATGAAATATGCTATACAATTAGAAACAATTACAAATTTTGTTTCTTACAATTATTTTTAAAACCTCCAGTAAAATTGGTGATATGAGTCTGGACATGAATGGGTACCATGAAGGAGATAAACAGAACCACCAGATTTTTAAAATGAACAAAGAAAAGGAGTTTTGATCAATTCAGAGTTCAGTTGTAAGGGAGGAGTAGCAATAATGGCAGGATCATTGGATGAAGCATCTGTATCTGATGCATTGGATGACCAAAGTAACAAAACCAGATTCGTAAAAGTAGAATACTGTATTTAACTGGTGGATCTTGCAAACTTTAGATATTTTCTTTCAGAATGATCACAAATCTTGCTAGATTAAGCAATCCATGCTCCAATTTTGGGCAGAAGAGATCCCAGAAAAATATACCGGTAGTTCATTTGTATGACAAATTTGTAGAACTGCTGAACCTTTCTGACAGCTAAGAATAAAGAGCTGAGTGCTATGTTTCTAAATTTCTAATTGTTTCTGCCTATTTAGCTTTCAAAACAGCCTATCAACATGTACCAATATATTTTAAATCTAATCAATTATTTTATTGATTCATTACTTTCTTAAACTTTATAATGCACATGTCTTTCATTCTGATCAATGAAGGTGAAACATCTGCCAGAAAGAAGATTCAACTATATCCTTGATAATATATTTGGGTTAGTAATGTACATGAAAGAGAGATCAGATATTTTCCTTCTAGTAGGAAGTGCTTTTCTAAGTTCTGTTCATTCTCCCTGGTATAAATGGAAAGGGTTTAAACTATTTAAGAAACGAATGCTGAAGCATTTCAATTTTGCTTGCTCAAACATGCTAAGGCACATAAAATAAAACCAGTCAATGAATCTTGACAACTGCAGAGAATCTCTTAATGGGACAAAAGGAATTTTAAAATGGGTGGGAGGTACCTACATTGAAGTTTATTTACTTTTTAAAACAGTATCAGTACTGTTTTAATTCAAATGCAAAGTAAACAAGATCTTCAATGTCATTTGATTGGATTTGTAACAGTTTATACTACAGATTTTAAAAAGCATTAAATTATTGTATTGAAACAATTATATGATTTTTTTTAAAAAGTATCATTTGACATTCATAGGATGGTGCGATGTTCGCAGCACCAAAGAGGACAGTGGATTTCTAGATCAGAAATTCCACTACCCCTAAAATTCATTTATCTTGGGGCTTTTGTTTTCTTTCTTTCAGGCCTACTGTACAGGGCTGTTGGGAGATTATATCGGGAAATAACGTTCTCCCACACTTCTTTAAGAAAGAGTAAAAAGAAATGTGCACAAACAAACAATTGTACATACAATATTATACATACAAGGATATTATACATACAATAATATCCTGGCTTTGTAAGAAACAAAGCAAAGATATTATTGCTAGGTTCAATTGTCCTAGACAATGAGCTCTGTAGCTATTAAGGTGCTAAGCCTGCTTGAAGCAATCCTAATGCAGTTTAATTTCCTCATCAACATTTATTGCAACAGGAAAAATGAGGCAATGGAACAGCAAAGCTGATTACCTCAAATGGACCATAGTTAGAAAAAGACTGTTTATGTGGATTTGAGGCACAAATGGTTCGATTCTTTAATCTTTGACTCACATGCTCTCCTTCCAATCTGTGCCTTGTGAAAATCTATTCACTTAAGCATACACCACCATTTCTTCAAAATAAGTTTTAAATATGTAAAGTGATTTATCAGACAAGACACAGAAAAAAAAAGATGTGCATAAACACATTTTACAGAAGGAAAGTATTTATTTCCCATTATACTATTAAATAAAAACAGGACTATAAAGAGCTAAGCAGACAAAGGACCATAAAACAGATTTCTGTCATTGTGATGGAGAAACTTCAAATCAGTCAATTAGAGGGCAAGAAAAGAGAACTAAGAATGATTCCTTATGATTCAAACTATGGAGCTATCCTTGACTGCCATGCAACCTGAATTCTGCTTATTTCAGTGTCCCTAAAAATCTCAGACTTCTTAATTGGTTCAGGAATTGCTTTTAAATCTTGAGCAAAGTCTAGTTGTTCGTTACACATGACACATGTAAAAGGGATAAGGTAGCACCAGAGGAAGGCACAGATTTTCTTGCCTTATCTTTTAGGTTTTACCTTTTTCCTTTCACCCTGTTTTTGGATCTCTCCCCCTCTCTCTCTCAACCCTTTCTCTCCTGGCTTGGCATATTTCAGGAGTGAAACATTAAGGACTATTTGGTGACTGTGGTTGGATTGGGTCTGTCTGCACAACGCTGTAGCACTTCTCATAAAACCAGTCTCAGGGGAAGTTTTTTCTTTAAGTCAGCAATTCTCCATCAGATGTGAATCCTGCCAAGCCTCATTTGGATCACGATGTGGGATTTGGTGGGAACTTCTCTAGAAGAGGGCTCTGAACTACCAAGTAGGACTCTTGCATCTGGGAACCGGGTGATCCTGGCCTTGGAGACATCTTTCTTCCTCCTGCTCCTGCATGCTCAGCGCACTATTTCAGTTCTTTCAGTCACCCCCTTGACTTCGGTTTGGATGTGGCAGTGCTGACTCATAGCACTGCTGAGGGTTCCTGCAGAGAAGTCATGTCTAACCACTCCACAAATGAAGTTTTTGCTGGCTGTTAGCGTTGCTTGGCTGTCTCCAGTCCGCATCACTGCCCATTCTGAAACAGGAAGTCCCAAGCTGCTCTCAGCTGTATTTATGCAATCTTTTGATTGTGCTTTACGCCTACATTTTCAGTTCAGGCTGGAGCATCGAACTGGTTGAAATGCATTCTTCCTACTCTGTGTCTGAATCTGGTGAGCCAAGATATACTTTCGTGGTGGCCATCCTGGACTGAGGTTTCTTCTTGTTAGCATGTGTTGCCCTCTTCATTCTAAATAATAATAATAAAAATTAAAAAAGATAATTAAAACCATTTTATTTTCATAATGCAGATGTCTTAACACTTCACTTCATTGTTTCTAGACATTTGGAGAACCTCCACTACTGGAAACGTTAAAATGATCTTGATGACTTTTCCCCATTATTCATCACGTTAAGAGATATCCATCTGTCCCTGAGGGAAGTGATATTTAGTAAAACAATGAGCTCTGTAGGAGTTAAAATTTAAATCCACAGGACAGATTGATATTCCATGCAGATGTTATAACCCACAATGTAGGTCATCTTGAAATGCTTCCCTTAAGCGATGGCTTCCAACAAAGCAAGATGTGCAAACGTTCAGAAAGGAAACTTGCCTTCAATTTAGTGGGGTGGATTCTTTTTTCAACACCTTGATACTCTAGGGTATTTAGCATACCATTCTCACGAACACGGCATATGTCGAATTACGAAAGATATGGGCCTTATGATGCCTTGATCTTATATTAGAGATGTATGTATCTATTTACAAATTCAACATGCTTCTTCCAGCTATAAGGCTAGCAGAGTTTAAAACCATAATAACATTGTTGCCATAACACAGGACATCTGCAATAGCACCTTGGAGATTGCTTGCCTAGCCAATAAGCCACCTCCTGATTTGGGGCAGTCCTCTCCTATACAGTATAGCAATAGCACCTAGACTTATATACCGCTTTACAGCGCTTTACAGCCCTCTCTAAGCGGTTCACAGAGTCAGCCTATTGCCCCCAACAATCTGGGTCCTCATTTTACCCACCTCGGAAGGATGGAAGGCTGAGTCAACCTTGAGCCTGGTGAGATTTGAACTGCCAAATTGCAGTCAGCCGGCAGTCAGCAGAAGTAGCCTGCAATACTGCACTCTAACCACTGTGCCACCGTGGCTCATACAAATATAAATTTCCTAAAGCCTGGTTCCCTTTGTTCCTGTGAAGTGCTCAGCACACAGAGCCTATAGGCACATCAAGCCCTGTTCAAAAGAAATTTCTGAAGACTTGTATAAAAAGGTATAAATGCCTGAGTGTCTAGAAAAAATAGAAAAGCTATTTCTAAAAGTCTGGGTCTCCATTGTTCTATACTATATTTGGAAGCAAAGTCTTGAGCTGGAGAAGATTAGATACAATAGCTAATGTTTCCAAGAGTGGTCACTGGGTCAAAACCCCTGCAAGAGTGCAGGTTTAAATTGTCTACAATATCACAGCAAATCCCAGAAGAACACGACGGATCTGTTGATCTCCCTGGCCTTAGGTAACTTCAGTCATCATGACGCTACCATCAGAAAAGCAGTGGTGAAGTTCAAGGAAGTTCAAATGGAGTTCAAGGGAGAACATAAAAGAAGCCATTGATTGCTCCTAAAATGAACACTGATGCTCATTTCAAGTTTATTAAAAAGCACCTGGATAATTGTTTATAGGAATATTCTATGGAAAGATGAGTCAAAGGTAGAACTTGGAGCCTAAGTGGTTGTTAACTTTAGAAATTTCCTAAATGCTACTAAGTTGAAGCCTTTTGCCATGGCGGAATAGGCTAAGTTTCTTACACAGCAATATAAGAGTGTGATTGTACGTTTTGTGATCAGTTACTGAATCTAAAGGCTGTACCTTTTCCCAATGACTTATTGCTTATTGGATAACTTGAATGAATGAAACAAGCATCTGGTTTGCTGTGATTTGTTCAACTCCATCAGAAACACTCATAAGAAACAACCAGTGATGCAAACTTTAAAAAATCAGAAAATTGAGATGCTGGGTGTTTATTCGGGAAGCAGCAGTAGAAAAAGAAAACTCTTAAGCAATATGAAGTTAAATAGCACCATCTGTTACACACAACTGAACTTTAAGCAGCCTAAGTGTTAACCGCAGGCACAGCCAAATAGCGCTCTGGATCTTGAATTGTGAGATTAGCTTTCCCAGAAATGAAAAAGTCAATAATTGAAACTGAAGTTTAAATCATTTTAATGTTTTTTGCTACAAGATCGACACAGAAGTCTTGAAGTTCCTCAAAGATTAAAGAATTTATCACGGAACATTTCTAATTAACGAAAGCTTATGTCATAATAAATTAGTTATTTCTAAGCTACAGCAAGACGAACATGGCTCCAGCTTCAGATATCTTTATTTTGAGCCAAGATATATTGAAATAGAAGGACTATGCATAGTCTTTTCTTCAGCCTAAAGGACCCTCATCTATTTCCAAACTATCAAAGGACCCCATTTTATTTTATATAATTATTTCCACAGCTCTTATCATTCAAGTTACATCCCATCTTTCCATCTAAGCAGGATAGTCAAGACAGCTTACAACATTCTAACAATAAAACTAGAAATTAAGGAAAAATAAATTAAGCGTTACTCAAAAACAGAGCTGCTGTAACACCTCAAATCATTTTTTAAAGAAATTCAAAAGCTCTGTATTCCTTATCCCTAGTTCTAATAATAGAAAATTGAGGGGCTAAGCATAACTCATGGAGGAATGCATTGTTTGTTTTACAAGTAATATTGGAGAAAGCTCACTTCTGCCTACAGGTATGTGGCAGATGGGCCTTGAACAGTAGAGACAATTTAAACAAGTTTCTCCTCAGTATTTTAAATGTCCAGGTAAGTCCATAATGCGGAATTAGATAATTCAGAGTGGATATGGACTCCTGAGTCACTAGATGACCCATAGTATCAGCCTGGCTGATGGAATCCACAGCAGATGAAGATTCGGATAAGAAAGACCATCCCAATAGCCTAAAGATTGGAAAGGTGGCAGGATAAAGACAAGCAGACTACCAACAGTAAAAATACTTCCATAGGAAGAACAAGTTTCTACCTCCCTCCTCACCATATTCGAGTCTGTGTGTTTGGACATGTTGTCTTTTTTTCAACAGTTAGTGGTTTTTCTACTTTGATTTCTAAAAATAATAGATATTGTTATAGCACAATTACTTTAAATTTCTCATATTAATCTACAGCCCTGGCATTTCCTGATGGTCTCCCATCCAAATACTAACCAGGTTTGAGACTGCTTAAGTTTTTGAGATCAGGCAAGGTTGGATAAGTGCTATCATCTAGCTGGACCAAAGAATAAATCTTCCATTATAAAAGAAGAGTGCTAATTTTCTTATATCTTGGAAAACATCAATTTTTGTGATGAAGTCAACATTTAATCAAATCAGTTCTTTAGAAATAAGCACAATACATTGGAATCTACAAAAATAAAGTAGTAAGATTCTTTTAAAAAATAGATATCCTACTACTATTACCTTCTATGTACTTACTTACAATTAAGTGACATGTGGAAAGATAAATTAGGGCATGGGGTACTGGTGGAATTAGCCCTTAATATGAATATAATTTGCCTTTAGAACCTAGAACAATTGTTTCCGACAAGATTACAAACTGCCTGCCTCTATCCTTCCAACAGCTATTGAAAGAAAAGGGTTAAGTTGGACTCATTGGATCTCAGTTCCTTTTTTCTTAAAATAATGGTTTTAATTAGATCTATCTTTTACCCAACAAAATTAAATTCTTTTTTATATATATCTGTAAAGTCAATTTAGCATGATTGGGAATACCAAAGCACAGGCTACTTTTTTTCTGAGATCAATTCTCTCCCTCAACTTCCATTATAATTTAATTTTGCTGCTGGTTCCAGCCAATCGTTATTTTTAGAAAGTTGATTTTATTCAATGTTAACTTTACCCCCACATACTCATGGAGTGAAGGAGACAGCTGCTTTGACATTATTAAATTTTGTATTCACATCTTGGTTATATAAAAAGTGCATGCTGTGGGACGTGTGGGAAGAGCACTTACAACTTTTTTAGAGTGTCTTGTTTTTCCTCTTGAGTCAGGGAAATCTGGCATTTTCTATCTTCAGCTGAACCTTGAAAATATTCAGACACCTTGGTGAATAGATTCTCCTCCTATCCCAAAAAACAAAACAAAACCCCCAATACCAGTGTTTGAAATATAAATCCATTATTTTATTTTCCTTAATCCAAATGTTACACAATGCTCTTCATTATAGTTTCAAATGCCAACAAGCCAAATCTGAAGAGAAACATGCTTGATTCTGTGAAACGCTTTCTGCACCGCTAGCAATACTCTTTGGCTGTACATTTTTTCAGCTATTAAACTGAACCACAAATAAATATGGTCCATAAACCTAACTCCAGTCATACTAAGAAATCGTTGGGAAATACTTGGGGCCTGCACAGCTCAAATTATGACATTTATCAAAAGTCTGTAAAACAGTCAGCAGCATATGCCACCTATTATTATTAAAGAAATTGAATGGCGTGGTAAATGACTCTCTTAATATTCCCATTATCACCTATGGGATGTTGTAAGACGATGCTACCTCCAGATTCATATTTCATGCTAAGATTGACTGAACAGTGGAAAAATACATCCAGAGGTATTGCGCGCCCATTATTTTATGCCAGAGGTTTTCCATTTGCATTTCTATCTTTAAATATCCCATATATTATATGGTTGTGAAAACATCGTTAACCACTAAACACACTCTCTATACACACATCTGGTACACACACATCAGGGGAACAAAAAATGGCCAACACCAAGGGGCCCATATTCACCCCTCACTTGTGGGGGTGAATTGCCCAAGATGAGATTTCAATGACGCTCAATACCATGATTAAGGCATGTAAACTAAAACCAGATCATGAGGATAATCCACGAGGGTTAAGGGATTCCATTTTAACTACAATTTAATCTATGGTTTGGGGTTTTAAACCTCATCCTAAGCCTACTCATACCATGCCTAGGAATAGTGTGTCAGCCAGGTAAATCTATCTCTGCATCTGAAGTACACATGAACAGTACATAAATATCAATGTTTGTTACATTTCATTGAGGAGAAGCAAGATAGGTTGCCATTAATGCATTTTCTGGCCTTCTGGTTTCTGTTTATATGCTCTACTATTCTATTAGTTGCAACTTGACACTGCACTAGCTTAGCCACCACCATCTCTGAGCACTTCATGATCATTCTCTTAGCCCGATATTCTCATGCTTGAACTAAGGGGGAGGCAGGGAGAAAATCAATACATAATATGATCAACTGAATGCATTTTTTAGAACTCAACACAAAAGCAAACATAGCACCTGTGGCGACAGGTGGTACAAATGCAACAAACACATTTGAAGGTATCACACCAAGAGCACATTCAGGCAGTTCTTATGTGGATCATGGTTCCTCAGATCTGAATAACTACCCAACTAAGTCTGTACAACTGGAAGTAGAAGCCTGAGAATGGCATTAATGTTTTTCACCAAACTTCAGTTGTGATATACAGTATGGCAAACCCACTTTTGAAACTTATGGCCTATTGGTGTGGCTTTCACCAAGACAGTTAACCCATAACTGAAATATATTACTTAAAACTTAACGAGTCATAACATGTGGAAAACACCTGAGTGCCACAATGGGTGGTTTGTTTGTTTGTTTGTTTTTTGTATTGTGATTTTAATGCAATTTTAGAGAGGGCTCTGAATTTGAACACAATAATTGTAGAGGCAGGAGACAATGTTTAATCTTTTTCATGTAATCCATTTTCACAAACAAATATGTTCCTTCTCTCAAGATGTTTTTTTTCCACTCAAGAAAGAATAATTATTATTATTATTATTATTATTGCATTTAAAGAAAAAAAAAGCCCCAAGATTTATTTTGACCATAAATTAAGCCTATAGGACATATCTATCTTCCCCTGGTGTTCCATTCAAAGTTTAGAGAAAGCTTCTCTCACAAGGAAAACTCTGTTGGGATATTTCCTGTGTCTCTCCCACAGTCCTAGTAACATGACTAAGAGTCTTCAAGGACACTTGATAAAGCTTATAATTTCACCTGCTGCCTCCATCTGCTTTGAAATTAATTGTTTGTGGCTGAAACTGGCTGTTAAGAAAAATAACTGCCCCGTTTTCAAAAAGTGGCAAAAAGGAGTTAATGTTTTGCAAAATAACAGAAAAACAAATTTCTGTGTGAAACATTTCCCAACATGTCCTGCAAGTACAGTAGATTTTCCCCTTGGAGCCACACCCTGCCTGTGTTATATTTTGAGAACTGAACAATTAATGTAAGGAATGTGAGTCATTCTCTGAATGACACTGTGAGAACTAAAGAGTCTCATTTTTTTTAAAGAGGGATATAAATTGCCTGAAAAATAGACCGATTCCATAATAAAGACAACAATTAAGCAGAATAGACATTTCATATAATACCCATTATGGTATTAACAATGATATTTTCATAATTAATGAACTGGGAGATCAGGGAGGCAGAGAGGAATGGATACAGAGTTAAGGGGATTTGTTTTGAGAATACAGTTGCTTATTTCCTGTGGGAAAGACATGGCTTGCAAAAAATAAAGAAAATATAATACGAGTTCTTATCCTGCTGAGTAAACCCACATTCTTTTACTTATCTAAATTCTCTCTCTCTCTCTCTCTCTCTCTCTCTCTCTCTCTCTCTCTCTCACACACACACACACACACACACACACACACACACAGAGAGAGTACATACAAATATTAAAAAAAGGCTTATAATCGTTATATGAACCGTTAACAGGGTATAGAAAAAACCTAGAAAAGCAGAATGTTAATGATTGGGAAGAGTAAGGTTGTAGAGGAGGTGATTGTTTTGGTACCATGTCTACTTTATCCTCTTAGTAGATGATCTATGCAGAAAGGTAGGTTACGAACATGTGATCCTAACAGTTCTGGATTTCTCAGTGACCAAGATAGCATTCTAGATTATTTGGCTGACTTGGGCTTGAGAGTCACTGAGTATTGAACAGAAAAGCAGGGGGGAATATCCCATGAATAGAATAATAATAGAATAGAATAGAATAACTTTGTCACTTTGAATGTACACTAATCAGCATACATTAAAGTGAAATTTTGTTGCGTACAGCTCTCATAGGGTCACCACCTCCAATATACTCTACATAATATAACAGAATAAATACATACATACATACATACATACATAAATACATACATACATATAAATACAGAGTCTAGTTCAGATGTATACCTGTACATTGCGAGTTTACCAGACGGATGCAGGGGTGAAATGCTCCCGGTTCGCTCGTACCTGTCGGTCGCTGTAGAGCCGGTCGCCAAGGTAGCGCGAGGCGCCGCCCACCCGCCTGGACGCCACCATTTGAGTTCTTTTACCCTCTGCGAATGCACAGAACGCTTTGCGCATGCGCAGTGGGTAAAAGAACCCAAATGGCGGCGTGCGGGTGGGCGGGGCCTCATGCTACCTTGGCGACCGGCTCTACGGCGACCGACAGGTACGAGCGAACCGGGAGCATTTCACCCCTGGACGGATGGCATAGGGAACAAAGCTATTCTCCCAAAGGGGAGCAACAGAAACAGGCCATAAAGTGGATGTGTAGGGTCTCTAACAATGCTTTGAGCTCTAAGCACATAGCGCTTAGAAGCAGCATCCTGAATACCAGAAAGTGAGCTTCCTATGATCTTCTCGGCTGTCCTTACCACTCATGTCCAACCCATAATTATATTCTAAGTATTTCCCTGATCAGTTCTTCCATCTTACCATACAATCAGAGATACTATGGTCAATCAAGAAAAGAAGGGTGTTTCCAGAAAATTAGTTTATAATTCAAGGAATATATTTGTTTCTCAAATAAATGAAACTTAAAACGCACCATGTGCCCAAAGCAGGACAAAGATATTCATCTTCCTCCATTTTTTTTCAGTGTTTCCTTCAATTCGGAGAATCCCATAGAAAGCAATAGCACAAATGTCACAGATGCTGATCGGAAAAGGGCCAGTCACTTAACTGATGACAAATGACATCTCCCCCCTGCTTACACTACACTGTGTTTCCAACATAACCATGTTATCTAGAGGTTCGCACGGCCTTCAAAGAAGAGAACCATCTGATCAATCTCAAGAGTGCCAAAACCTCTTCTTTACTTTTACTTTACTTTTTATTGTCATTGCACATGGTACAACGAAATTAAATGCCATCTTCAGTGTACATTATAACTATAAAAATAAAAACACAAACATACATCCTTTACATTCTGTATAATTGAAACTGAAAACCCGATATTGCACTATACCATAGAATTCAATATGGTTATTGCCCTGGGATAGAAGCTGTTATTCAGCCTATTTGTCCTTGTTTTTATTATCCTGTACCGTCTGCCAGATGGTAATAGTTCAAAAAGAGTGCCCAGAATGAGATGGATCTTTAAGAATGTTTTGAACTTTCTTAAGGCAGCGGGAGCTATAAAGCTCTTCCAAAGAGGGGATTCATGTCACATATCCATGTTTTCAATCATTTATTCTGCTTTCATCAGGAAA
>QLTV01000974.1:7830587-7840769 GCA_003457575.1 Thermophis baileyi | reverse complement strand
ATACACTGATGCAGTAAGTTAAAATACTCTCTATGGTGCAGCGGTAGAAGGCCACCAGGACTTTTTCATTCAGTTGTTGTTCTCAGAATCTCGCATTCACCTCTTGATGTTGCTTGGAAATTTTTGCTGAAATGCTACAGCTATGCTGCAAAATATAAGATGTATTTCAGATCTCAGAGCTACCAAACTCACGCCACTCCTTTTCCATCAGACTGAACTTTGTTTTCCCTTCACTGGAATAGATTCATTGGCAGGCAGAAAGAGGGCTGTGTGCTCACTTTCCTTACTTTGAAATAGTTTGAAATTCTAAGAAGGATTTCCATGGTTGGGCTTGCACTTCTTAAGCAAGGAGCATCTTGAGAATTCAATAACTGAACAATGGATTCTGTCCTTTTGTGTCTATTTGCATACATCTGTGTTTGTCCCCAGCACACATGTTGGGTTCGAAGTTAGCATGACATTTTCAGGAGCAGAACAAAAGAGAGGGGTTTTTGCACAAGCATGCATCTGCTTTCATAATGGTTGATGGAGCTTTTTTGCTCTTTCTGCATATTCTGTAAAAATCTTTCACTGGAACAAGGCACACACAAAGAACCTCTGAGCTTAAAAAATACAGAACATTTACCACAGAGGTTAAAAGGTAAAAAAAGAACTGGAAAAAGAAATAGTAAGCATAAAGAAAAACCTTATCTGGAAACCTACAGAGGTGGTCTAAACCATAAGTGCATCAGATATCAGAATATTTCATAATCACAATATTTACATCAGCATGTTGGCTGAGGAATTCTGGGAGTTGAGGTCCACACATCTTCAAGTTGGCAAGGTTGAGAAATGCTGATTTACACGATGTGATTATGCTGTCAGAATGATACATATGCCATCATCATTTGGTTGACCATTCACCCAGTTTAAAGAGATCCTTCTGGAGCTTTTCACAATTTAATTCAATAAAATTGGAGTGCAGGCACCTGTTAAAGCAGGGGTGTCACACTCAATTTCATTGAGGGCCGCATCAGGGTTGTGTTTGACCTTGGGAGCGTGGGCAGGGGCAGCTCGACGTCACTCATCTAGGCTCAGTTTTCAGCCGCGACAGCCTCCTGCAGCCCTCTGCCAGCGAAAACGGAGGCTGCGTGTGACCCGCCTGGGCTCCGTTTTCGCTGGCAGAGGCACTGCGGGCCGGTCCTTCATTGTTTCCAAGGTGGGCCCGTGGGCCAGATCTAAGTGGCCCATGGGCCGGATCCGGCCCACGGGCCTTGAGTTTGACACCTCTGTGTTAAAGGAACCATGAAGCATTCTTCCTACTGCTTTCCGTCTCAGATATTTTGTTTGGCAATATAACCAGCAAATATGTACACACTGAAATATAAGAAGTTGGTTTTTTAAAAACTATGGTTTGTCACACAAGTCGTATTGGCTGGGTTCCTAGACTAAGTGTTCTTCCTCCCACAGCCTCTTTGCCTGAATGCCACCCAATCCTTGTAGTCTTTCCTATTTGGCATAGATTGTCCCATGTTATAGCAAGACTTGGACCATTCGTTTCAGAACCACCTAAATCTTAATTTTGTAGCAATTAAGTCAGATCTTAGAGCAATATGATTTTAAGAGGTATCAGAATGTTCCTACATGCTGTCCTACAGTCCTTTGTTATAAGGACTTGTCATAAACATTGTTATTTTAAAACTATAATTCAAAATAGAAAAGCCTGTTTGTTAATCTAATTATGGTAGCATTAATAATAACTGTCGTGACTTCAACAGTCAAGAGTACTTATTCTTTAACTTTTGATTTTTAACAAGACATCTGTATAGTTCCAATAAATTACCGTAGAACTTTAAAATTGGATAATACGTATATAGTTGAAAATTGTTTCTTTTGTCAGCAGTGTTTTGTTTCTCAGTTATTTATTTATGTGTTGATATTGAGCCTTTGGGGAATTGTTATTTATTTATGATTTGAGAGTTTGTTTTGTTGATATTTTTATTAGTTAAGTAATAAGAGGTTGTTTTCCTATTTCTTATTTGTGTTTCATAGTGTTTAATTATTTAAAGAATACACTGGAATATGAAAAAATATGAATGTCTCCAGTTTTGTTGACACCTTGTACAAATATTTATTTTATTTTTTAATTTTTGCATTGGCAGCACTTCTGAGGATCACTACTGCTTGAAATATATTGGGTTTTGAGTTATTTTTCTCTCTTGAGTATTAAAGATCCCATTAATTTTGTGTTATCCATCAATTTAATAAATACAATATTCTCTTCATCTTTCACCCCAACTTATTAATAAGATATTGAAGGGGAGAGTACCTAGAATCCTGTATCACCTTTCTCCAATTCAATGGAGAATAATTCGTATTCAATTTACATACTTTATGCCATCAAGCCCATGCTCAATTAACTTGTTAATCAGCATATCATGGCGTATTTTATGAAAAGATTTGCTTGACATCAAGACGTATTATTCCTATAGCATTTCCATAATCTATTTAAGTTGCCTAATTTAAAAAAATGAGATAAGGTTAGTCTGGCAAGAATCATTCTTGATAGATCTAAGCTAACATCTGGTAACTGACACATTATTAACCAAGTCCTTACAAATTGATTTCTTTAGCATCTGCTCTCAAATCTTTCCAGGTACTGTATCTCTCTGAGACTAACTCTGTAGCTTGCCGAATTGTCCTATTTTTCCCTATCTGGGAAAAGAATTGATATCCTCCAATCACCTGGCATGCCAATTAGTTAATTAATTAATTTCTAAAACTTCCTTTTATACTGAACAAGCTGAAAAAGCTTCAGCTTTCTTATAAGATGTCCAAAATATGTGGGTATATGGTTGTAGCTATTTGTTAAAGTATCATTTGTCCCCACGTATATAATATTCTCAATGGATTAGTTGAATCCTTTACATTTACTATAGATTTGTTTTATACCTGTAGTAGCTGAACTAACAACTACCATTGACTCTTCTCTTTACCTTTTTGGAGGACACAGTTGTATCTTCTGTACTTGTTAGATCACCAGTTTCTCTTCTACTCTACAATATCACTTTTATTTTTTCTAAATGCTAATCTGTTTCAATGGTAGAGCCCAAAAATGTTTGAGTTCCAGTAGTATAGAATATTCCCTATGTGTCTTATTTTCAGTTATTATTCTTATCTATTGAGCTTGTTTATTCTATCTGATTGTCTTTCTTATAGTTACTTTGGCTAGTTTCTGCTTTAAAAAACTTCCTTTCTTTGAACTGAGAAATTGTTGTTCTTTCCCATCAGTTTATATATGGGCATTCGTTGCTTTATCTTTTGTTTTGTTTTTCAAGCCTTCATACTACAAATTACAAATACAGCCCAAGATCTTTTCCAACCAACAAGCCACAAGCACTGCATATTATGTTCTAAACTTCCTGTCCAATCATGTTTGATCTTGTTTCTTACCACCAGTAGAAAGTCTTTTGTTTCTGTTCTTGAATTTTGAGGTTAGTCAAGTACAAACACTTGACTTAAGAGTGAAAATTTGATAGGAAATTCCTCTTAAACATCCTTACATAACTCCAGTTAGCACTCCATGTTCACTTGCTCAATGATATGTTCCACTATCTCTTTTGGAGAACTCAAAATACTTATATACTTCTATATGTTATTTTAAAAAAACTTAGACCACAGTATCTTCAGGGTTATGGGTGATCCCATCAAATTTCAATGATAAAACCTGAAAAGGATTTTAAAAAGAAATCCAAATAGCTTCACTGTAATTGTGTGTTGTCAGTGATTTTTTTCTAAGCTGTCAATTTAAGGGCGAGGAGGTAAGCAAGTATCTTTCAAATATATAGAATGTATAAGCTATGTTCTACAAAGGAAATATTGTGGCTTGTAACAATGCACAATTACTAGTTGATAAGTAACTGGGAACAGTGGTAGCTGAAATTTTGTTGGCTGAAAGATTCCATCAACTGTTCTTTAATTCAGGAGGTCTTGTGACCCCATCAATACTTCTGGATGCTGTGCTTTTTTAAATTAACATAGTCATTCAAAAGAAATGTAATGTTTTCAGATTATTGTAGAACAGGGGTGTCAAACTCGCGTCGTCACGGTGACATCACATGACGTATCACGACTTTTCTCCCTTCGCTAAACTGGGCGTGGCCGTGGCCAGAGCGTGATGCATCCGGGCCGTGAGTTTGACAGCCCTGTTCTAGAACATCCTATACTCAGCAGTAACTAACCACAAATTGCAAAAAAGGATGTCATGAATAGTAGAAGCACCGAAGAAACAGATTCTAAAATGTAAAACAAAAAAAGAAATCTTTTTTTGTTTTACATTTCAAACTTCTAAGCATACATATGGGGTTGTATGTTGTTCAGTCTTTTAATTGCTTCAACTCTTTGGGAACCAATGTTTTGTCAAGGATTTCTGCCAGTAACTAATTCTTTGTTAGCTTCTTATAGCTTGTATCTTCAGTGATCTTATCTAACCACCTTGTCTTCAGTTGGGCTCTTCTTTATACTTTCATTTTTCCCAGCATCATGGTCTCCTCCAGTGGCTGTTTCTTTCAAATTATATGTCCAACATACATAAGCTTTAGCTTCATTATTAGTGCTTCCGGTGAAAAGTCTGGTTTACTTTCATCTAGTATTTAATTATTTGTTGCTGTTGTCCATGATGTTCTCAACTATTTTCTTCAGCACCACAATTCAAAGACAACCATTTTACTTTGTTCATCCTTTCTGATGACTCAGCTCTCACAGCCATAAATGAGAAAACCACAACCCTGACAACACCTTTGCTGTCAACTGTGACATTTCTGCATTCAATATTTTGATCGAATTTGTCATATTTTTCTCCCAAGCAACAGACGTGTATTTCATATTTAATGTCATTATCCCTGTGAATATTAAGCCCTTTGCATCCTCAGAAACAAGTCAAAAGTGAATGCCACAGTGCTCATCGTGGGCAGAAAATCAGGCACAAAGAAGCAAAGAGAAAGGAATAAGGCGTGTGCTCTTTCTTCAGTCAGGGCCTTCAAGAGGTAAACAGAAGAACTTCCTCATCCTCTCCAATAAACCTAAGTTTTTGTTTCCTTGATCAGCATAAAGCTCACCCAGACTGAGAAGACATATGAATATAGGTCTGACCCCAAAGGTGCTTTTTCAAGAGGCAACTGGACTTTCTTGTTTTTCTTTGAAGACATTTTGCTTCTCGTCTAAGAAGCATCTTTAGCTCTGAATGGATGGTGGGGAATGGAAGGATTTATATTCCTTGCAGACAGCTGGTCATTTGCATTCTTTTAGAGCAGTGGTTCCCAACGTGGGGCCCATGCCCCACAGGGGGGCAATTTGATTTTTAATGGGGGCAATTGGAACCTTGTTTAAACCAAGTTAATGGCCTTTTAGGCTTCCTCCGTGTGAGTAGAAGTTCACTTTTTGAATAGTAAGAATTATATGTCACCGGGGGTGGGGGGGGGCATCAGGATTTTAGAGATGCTTAAGTGGGGCATGGACAAAAAAAGGTTGGAACCACTGTTTTAGAGAGTCATTGAGGCCACTTGGAGGTTTATCTGTTATCCCCAGGGTTACCTGAGTAGTGCAGATGGGAGTGGAGCCTTCCATTCGCAACTATCCAGTCAGAGCTGAGGAAGCTTCTTGGATGAGAAGCGAAACGTCTTAAAAAAACACAAGTAAGTCCAGTTGGCTCTTGAAAAAGCACCTTTGAGAATCTCCATAGACATTTAGCAATATAGTCCTGAGCACCCTGAAATGAAGCCATACAGTGAGGCAACAGGGAATCTAGAGGTACCCAAATGCCCTTTCAACACAGGTAGTCCTCGAATTACAGCCATTTGCTTATTGACTGTTCAAAGTTAAACCATTGAAAGAAGTGACTTGATTGTTTTTTACACTTACGACAGTTGCAGCATCCCTATGGTTACGTGATCAAAATTTGGGTGCTTGGCAACTGGCATGTATTTACAATAGTTGCACTGTCCCGCAGTCACGTGATACCATTTGTAACCTTCCCAAACGGCTTCCAGCAAAGCAAAGTCAAGGGGGGAAGCCAGATTTGCTTAATGACGACATGATTCACTTAACCATTGCAGTGATTCGCTTAACAACTTTGACAAAAAAAGGTTGTAAAATGAGGCACAACAGCCTTGCTTAGCAAGATAAATTTTGGGCTCAGTTCTGGTGCTAAGTTGAGAACTACCGGTACCTGTGTTTAAAAATCTGGCAGTCTATTGTGTTCTAATGTCATGAGTTCCTCTATTAATCCACGTGGATATGGCAGCACAGTCCAGTCTTCAGATCCCATGGGGAAAAGCATCAATGCAAAGCTGTTTCCTGAAGTTAATTATTCCTATGATGGCAATTTTAAATGACCTTGGATGAACTTTAAAAAGAAAACTAAATTGGCTTGGCTACTGCTTGGAGGAGAGATAACCAGGAAATTCCAGGAGTACAAATTGGATTGAAAAGCTTGAAACCACACCTTGGTAGAAGACAATGACAAATCAGGACTGCATTGTTGCCAAGAAAATAAAAAGGAATCATTTTTCTTGCTAAGGGCTGCAAAATGGCTGGTATCTTCAGTTTTTATAACCCGATTAAATAAAACTAGATCTGAAATATCTTTAATTTCCCCTGTGCTTAGTTAAAGTGCCAACAACTACTATGTGGCCAACAGGCCAAGTGACCTGATGAAATGATTTATTAAAAGAAATGTCAGCTCAGATGAAGGCTTATTCTCTCACTTTAATATCTTTAAGAGTGGGACAGTTGCAGTCTAATTCATGTGTCCAACCCTAGCAAATCTAACAAAACAGCAGCAGCAGCAGCAACAACAACTAATGCATTGAAAGATCTGCAAGAATTACCATTTGCCTGCAAGCAAGAACTGGTGGAACTATAAAATAGAGAAAATCAAAGAAAATGAAGAAACTAAACTACTCTGGGATTTTAGAACTCAAACAGATGAGTATAACATGCCATACTTAACCATTGTTGATAAGAAAGACAATACAGCCTTGATAGTACGTAGATGTGGCAGTGCCTGGAGACAGCACAATAAAAGAGAAAGAACTGGAGAAGATAACAAAATACAAAGAACTGCAAATAGAAATAGAACAACTGTGGCAAAAGAAAGCAGAGGTAGTACCAATAGTAATAGGCACGTTGGGTGCAATCCCCAAACTGGAGTACCACTTGAATACCATTGGCATTGACAAATTCACCATCAGTCAATTGGAAAAGGCAGCTTTACTCGGAACAGCTTACATCCTGCGCCAATACCTCTAAACACAGTAAAACATCAACAATTGCCTATCCCAGGTCCTTGGGGAGGACTTGATAGGTAGATAAAAATGCTAAATCCAGTCTGAACATCTGACTGACTGTCTGACGAATAATATTATTAATGAAATACAGCAGAACAAATGAATGCTCCAAAATAATGCTTCCATAAGTAACAAAAGATGAAAAGTACTTAATTTTGTATGGATTGCAACAATATATTAATTTATATCATTCATATTTGAAATACATCTTTATGGTGTTCTTTATTCTGCACCTTTAAAGAATAATTTGAATTCATTAACAATACTTACCAGAAACTCACTTTCTTTCTTTTCTGGGTGTGAAGCTTGTGAATTCAGAGAACAATTTTTCTATCCAACTTTTAAATCACTTGGCCCAAGAATTTATGTAAAATTTTCCATCCCAACCACATGCCAAGAATCCATGAATGGCAAAGGCTAACATGAAGCCACCCACATTTCTAACCAGAATGCTGTAAAATATGCTATTTGTTAATATTTTTCATACATACCAATGACACACTTTCTTTGACCCAAGAAGATGGATTGGGTTCAAATCTTGAGACATAAATCACAAAACGATCCGGAAATACACGCAATTCTGTATAAGAACATATACATTTTGGAAGCTTTTTAACATAATGAAACTTCAGAAGCACTTTCTATATTATCTAATGCTTTAGGTTTTTAAACATTGTAACCCCCTTTTTTTGTCAATTGAGTTCCATAATTCTTTTTTTGTTTTTGGTTGACAGGCAAAAATTATTAAAGTTAAGAACTAAATTTGAAAAAAAAAAATCACCAAAATTTTTCCATTGGAATATGCAAACATTCTTGGCTGGTTTTTCCCCTATTCCAGTTCTATCTTACAACAATTTTTTTTCAAATATTTTAAAAACACTCTTTTATGTCAATCTTTCTGCAATGGCAGATAACATCATCTCACCTATGATGGCAAGGAGAGACACACAACAAGAAACCAAATGATTGATGTCACATTCTCGTGAATTCCTATAACCATTTGTTTTATGGCAAATACAAAGTTATTTGCCTAGTTTTAATTGTATTTATTTTTATTTCTTTGTGGAATTTATTGATTTTCACTGTTAGCAGCCCTAGGTGGTACACCAACAATACTGTACAGTCTTTCAGTGAGCAAAGATTGGGGCAGATGGGAATTGTAAACTCAACATTAATATGGTACAGTATTAGAACTAGACTCTAACAAGCTAACGGAATGAAAGGTGATGTTGTGACTGTAATAAATGCCCACTCTTAATAATAATATTAACAGCAACACAAAAAGCGGTTAGCTCCAAGGCTTCCCCTGCCAGAATCATGGAAAGGAAAAGAAAGGAGTCCCTGTGGATTTTACTCCGCTAGTCATTGCCGACTGTAGGGGGTGGCACTCATTTCTGTTTCAAGGCCGTGTGCCAGCGTTCTCTGAAAACATTTCCATGGTCATGTGGCCAGAAAGACATTGTAGAGCACTATTTCCTCCCCACCAAAGTGGCACCTATTTATCTACTTGCACTTGCATGCTTTCGAACTGCTAGGTGGGCAGGAGTTAAATGAAGATGGGCACCCGTCGCGCGGCACTCGGGTCTCAAACTTGGGTTGTTGGCTTTCTAGCCTACAAGCCCAACACCTTAACCACTGAGACATTGCGCTGCTGTGCCACAATCATGATGAAAACAAAAAGAAAACAACTACCCCCACCCACCAAAAAAAAAAAGGATATATTCCAGAGAAATCCTATGCTGAATCCTGTAGAGGTTTCGTTATGTCTTAAACAGAATGGTACTAAGCCAACTCACAAAATCATTTTAGTCTTATTCTGGATTTTCAAAAAAGTAGTTTCTTATGTTGCTATAATTCAAAGCATGATAAAAATGTTGGAAAACCATCGCAGATTATAGTAAGATTTAAAACAGCGTCAGAATTTAAATCCACTTGAAGGAAAAGCCATATAAGTAAATATGGTCTTTGCTACTTTTTAAAGGGTAGGTCCTAAAGGGACCAGTTAAGACAGATGGTGGCAATATACATAGAATGTCAAATGAAATATATATGGGGTATATGATTCCCAAGACATTCTCATCCCAAAGCACTGAGCTTAAAGGCAATGGGGCAGAATGGGCTTGATTTAAGGTGTGATCAAAGTAGAGATTGTAAGTCCAATAGTTCAAATGTTCACAATACTGTAAATACCATATTTAATGGAATTCAAGCAAGTTTTCAGCCAAACAATTAACTGCTCCAAACGTTTTATTTCTGGCAGCCTAAGATTTGATGTCATACCCTTCTAGAGTTCCTTGGGTGCAAAAATATGAAAAGCAATCAGGTCCAATGACATCACTTAAAAAGATAAACAAAAGCTGTTTCTGGCAGATATTTGAACTACCCTGTGACAATATGCCTGACTCATAGGGCGACCTCTACTGATTCAGAATTCAAAGACTCAATAAAATGCTGAGTCGAGCCATTGTTGCAGGGAGTCCGGGCTAATTACACTTTCAAGATCTAATTAGTTAGTAAATAGCATGGAAATTCATAACACAAACATTTGCCCCAGTCAAAGAAGCAAGCTTCTTCAGAAAAGGGAAGCAAATATGTGTAGACCATCTCTTGAGATGAGGTCTTGGGCACACATCAAAGAGTTGCAAAGACTCCTTTCTAGCAAACAGAACCTATCACTTGTGATATGGACCATAAAAGTATAAAGAGAGAGAGAGAGAGAGAGAAAGAGAGAGAGGGAGGGGGGAGGGGGAGGGGGCGGGAGAGGGGGAGAGAGAGGGAGGGAGCAGGAGAGAGAGAGAGAGAGAGAGAGAGAGAGAGAGAGAGAGAGAGAGAGAGAGAGAGAGAGAGAGAGAGAGAG
>QLTV01000974.1:7803613-7829101 GCA_003457575.1 Thermophis baileyi | reverse complement strand
AGGGGGAGGGGGAGGGAGAGAGAGAGAGAGAGAGAGAGAGCATGAAATATTTAATTTATTTAGAGTATTATACCTGTGATTAGAATGAATGTCAAGTCAGTTGATATGACCTAAAATGCCTGCTTGAGATATCAAGTGTTACAACTGGAAGGCGGTGGCCAATTAGCAGCTGAACCTCATTGTTCTTTCTGATATAAAAGGAGAAACAACTCTCTTTCGTAATTCTGTTCCTGAACTATGGATAGGTCAGGATGCTCTCCCCACTTATCATCGGTAGAGGATGTACCTTCCTAGTGGTCCTAAGTCAAAAAAACTGGTAATAAAAGCTAGAGGAAGCTTCCTTTCAATTCTGTTGCCAAGAGAAACTGGCATTATAAGTGCCTTTTAATTTATTTGTAAGAGAACGGAACAAGAAGTCATTAGCAAGTTATGGTTAAGCACAGTGGTGACATTCAAATTTTTTCCCTACTGGTTCTGTGGGCGAGGCTTAGGGGGGGGTCATGTGACTGAGTGGGCATGGCCAACTTGACATCACTCACGGCAAGGTGGGGCGGCACCACCCCAAGTCACGCCCATCAAGCCACACACACAGAACCGACAGAAATGTTTAGCCAAGTCTTCTAGCGTTCAACCTGGCTGCTTCTTGCCTCCTTCTCTCATGTTTGCTCTGTGTATATGAGCCCGAGAAGGGCTCATACACACAGAGCAAAAATGAGAAGGAGGCGAGAAGCAGCCACGTTAAATGCTGCGGGAGAGAGAAGCCGAACTTTTCTCCTTCCCTTCTCAGCGGAGCTGCTCCCTTTATGGTCCCCGCCCTGGCCCCCTCCCTCCTGGGAGTCGAAGTACCTTAAAGGGACAGACTGCAGTGCCTGCCTTCTGAGCAGCTCCGCTGTGAATGGAGGGAGAAAAGTTCGGATTCTCTCTGCGGCAGCATTTAACTTGGCTGCTTCTCGCCTCCTTCTCAAGTTTGCTCTGTGTGTATGAACCCGAGAAGGAGGCGAGAAGTAGCCACATTGAATGCTGGAGAGAGAAGCTGAACTTTTGTCCCTCCATTCACAGCTGAGCTGTTCAGAAGGCAGCCAAAAACGACCACTGGTGGCTGGTGGCTGGAGGCTTCTCGGCGTGAAAGGTGGCCGAGCCTCGCCGTGTCCACCACCACCAAGGCGCGAAGGTAGGTGAGCGAGGTGAGGGCGAGCAGGCGGCAGCTCTGGGGCAAGGCTGGAGGCGGGGAATGGCACATTCCTCAACCCGGCAGAGGGGGGTGGTGAGCGGCCAGCGGCTCCGGGGCAAGGCCTGAGCCGGGGAATGGTGCATCCCCGACCCGGCCGAGGCAGGCGGCGAGCAGGCGGAGGCTCCGGGGCAAGGCCTGAGCCGGGGAATGGCGCATTCCCCAACCCGGCCGAGGCGGGCGGCGGCTCCAGGGCCCCGGCCCCTGACCCAAGGCGAAGGGCGAGCGGGTGGCATGCATTGCTTACCTTTGGTGAGCTGAGTGGGCAAGGCGACTGGCAAGGCGATTAGCTGGGCCATGTGGCTAAGGCAACATATATAGGGCGGGGGTGGCTGGAAGGGGCAAGCGGCTGGAAAGAGCAAGCAAGCGGCCGGAAGGGGTGAGCAGCGACCGGGCGAAGGTGGGCGGGGCCAACCAGGGGTGGTTTTTACCGGTTTGGCGAACCATTTAATATCGACACTACCAGTACACGCGAACCAGTCCTAACCGGTCGAATACCACCCCTGGTTAAGCAGTAGTAAGAGAAGAACAGAAATCTTTCTGCCAATAAAGGAGAATATTTGTAGCTCAGGGTTGAAATGAGGGGTCCTAGGTAACTAGGTGCTAGAACTGATGATGTTACCTAGTTTGGGTAATGAAACATCTGCAAGAAAACAAGCAAGTTCAGAGAGCACCAAGGACCCCTCAAATCTTTCTGAACCACACATAGTTTGTTGAAGAATAGAATTGGTCCAAGCGTAGCTTTTTCACCTTGTTTCTCCAAAGTACTCAGAGAGGGAGACATAGATAGCTTACCACCGTGCCGTTGTCCAATACATCGCAGATTAGCCCATCTTTTGACAAAGTAAGCTGAAATGTGAAACTCGTCCGCTGCAACATAAAAGCAAGGCAGGTTTTATACAGGCAACACAGGTTTATCAAGTATGTGTCTGGATTAAAATTCATATACAAAAACACAATTAAAATTCACTAAGTACATTTTTACGTAAAATTATGCTAGCTATGTGCATAGTTACCTTAACTCTAACCACAAAATCCAAAATTGCACATTCAAATGTTCCAGCACAGGCTTGAGAACGAGTTATAAGCTACAACCTTTTATCCATTCCTTATATCACTCACCTCCAGCCCTGCCAAATGCCACTTTCTCACATTTCACAATTCTTGGCGCAATCTATCTTTAAGCAATGTAGCAAACCTTTTGGTTGTTTTTTTTTAATAATAAATTCTATATATGAGTCCTCCTTTAGATTAACTTAAAAGAGATGGACTTCACTTTTCCTACACTCTGTAGGAAAAAAAGGGGATATCATGAAAATGTTGGAGGCCATTTCCACAAAAATAAAGTATCATAAAGTTGTGTTAAAATATTTCCAAACACGCTCATTGTTGTCATTTTTTTTAAAGCCATTTTGAGAATTCGGTTCAGACTGGTACAGTATTGCAAAAAAATATTGTAGAATATTTTTATACAGTTATTGATTTGCTTCTTTTTATAAGCCCATGCTAAAGCACCCGAGCCATCTCTCAAAAAAAAAAGTCACTGAATTTTTAAAAAGGTTGATCATATTACACTATTGAAAGGTGACTTTGCAGTTTATTCTATATTACACTGGAATAACAGAAATGCAATGATCGACATTTTTTTTTAAGACTTCCGGTGTTTTGCGCAGAGGAACCTTAAGATCTGCTGAACATCAGAGCCATGAATAATTCAATTAAAGATATGCTTCTGCTCTTTAGCCTTTAATCCCATTGTTTTACTGTGAAAAAAATACTCCTTTGCCACTCTTTTGCATAGTTTGGTTCAAAAAGGCTACATTTTCTTTGGACAAGTTCAGCTAGTCTGGAAAGAATCAAGCTAGGATGAAATGCACTTTAAGATTTCGTAATGGAATCCTGGAATGATTGAAATAATGTTTATAGGCTTCATACAGGCCTATGGAATTTCTGCATCCTTTATTCTAAAAGAAACCTTAATTCCATGGCCTTGCTATAGTAATCAAACACAGCCTGACTTGGAACTATAGCTTTGCTCGGTTCTATAAAATCCAGTCTCAGTAGGCTAAAACTGGTAAAGTTTTAGTGCAGACAAAAATGTCTCTTAAGTATCACTGCATCAATGCCCTGGTTTGGACAAAGATGAAGGATGAAAGGAGTATCCTCACAAGCTTTCTCTCCAACTCAGATTTCCAATTCTCATGGCAATTCCTTTCTTTACGAGTCAATACCAAACAGTAATTTCTCTCCTTTTCTGACTCAGATAATTGTCCTACGTTACTTTACAAGTTAGTTGCCTAACAAATACTTTTGTCTCCGGAAAACCTTTGATTTCATGTCTATTGTTTTCCTGACTATCAACTCTGCTATGCTGTACTCCTGCATATATGGAATTATGGGACAACACACCTGAACAACCAAGACTGGCAGAATAAAACCAAGATCATAAAGGTCACATAATTACAAACCAGGTTCATGAAGTTAATATTTTCATGAGGCCAAGGGAACATTTTAAAAAGAGCTGGTAATTTTGAATTCCAGTAGTTCTTCATCAGGTTATATGATTAAATGCCATGGGGGGGGGGACGGGACATGAAGACAATTTGGGTCTGTTTCAGTTTAATTTATTAACTGAAGTGAAAGAAGGTCTATACAGACTTGTAAGTCTTATTCCAAAGGAGCAATATAATAGTTGCAGAAAGAAGGAACAAGCAAAGGTTTGTATGTTCTAAAATTTTGAAATATAATTGCAATGGTTTTTCCCAAGCACATTTGAACTGAAGTGTTCCTGGTCATTCTTATTATGGAAGGAATGGCTCCATTAATGTGAAAATGTAGTTTGTGATGTACACAACTATGTGCCCAAAGAAGCATGGTAATAATTTCACACCTTTGGATCAGAAATAAATATATTTTCACTGACTCTAACCCTATGTGATATTATTTTTACATATCTTCTCTTGTGATTGGCCCATCTCAGAGCATCATGTATATTTCTGTCACTGAAAACATTTTTACTGAAATCAAACCTGATGTTTCCATTGTCATTTTAGAATAGTTAAAAATACCCACAGAAATTTGGACAGCTTCTACCAAAACAAACTATTCATATTAGCATGTAGACTTAAAAGGAAAGTAGATAATCTACACCCTGGAGATGGTGATGGGGTAAGAGTTGGAATTCGCTGATATGATTCCAAATTTCATTTGGAAAACAGCCTCAGGAATGACAACTGCAGACAAAGGCCTTCATCGGTCTGTTCACACCCCTGTGGTTAAATCAGAAGATTAAACTGTGCTGATCAAAAGCCTCACCCTATGATTTTGGCGTGTTTTGTGCTGTAACTGGAAAGACCCGGATGCAGACTGACAATGACAAAATTCCAATTCCAGTAGGGCAGTATTTCTCAATCTTGGCAATTTGAAGATGTGTGGACTTCAACTCCCAGAATTCTCCAGCCAGCTTGTTGGCTGGAGAATTCTGGGAGTTGAAGTCCACACATCTTCAAATTGCCAAGGTTGAGAAACATTGCAGTAGGGAATGGAATCTGCACCTCCCCCATCCAAGTCCAACCCTTCAACCACTTCCATCATCTACATTAGCTTTTATACAGATCAAAGTATCTATGGAGATTCTCAGTCATCCAGGTCATGGTTGTTCCAAAGATGCTTTTTCAAGAGCTGAAGAAGCTTCTTGGATGAAAAGCGAAACGTCTTCAAAGAAAAACCAGAAAGTCCAGTTGCACTTGTAAAAGCACCTTTGGGACAAACAGATCAAAGATGCTAATGCAGAATTACTACAAAAGCAGCAGCAACAGTCTCTGAAATTTCCTCCACCATTTTAAGCTACATATTTTATCAAAATTGAGAAAATTAGGTTCAAAAAGAGAGGCATTCAATAGCAACTTTTTATTAAAAATTTAAAGTCCACAAGAGCTTTTGAAAAATGTGATGGATAGCAAGTAGTTCTAACTTCATTGGTTGATTTCTGAACGATCTGCAACATATAGTCAAGGATTTTTAAAAACATTTTGTCTCTATAGGTTTGGGATTTTTAAAGTTTTTAATGTTTGATCAATGTCCAAATAAAATTAAACAATGGGGGGGGGAAGGATTTCTGAATGCCCCTTCTAATAAAGGGATAGAGGCAAATAACCAGCAGCAGTTTTTCTACCAAAATTCTATTCAGATCTGGGACTTAATAAATTCCTGGAACCAGAAATGTAATTCTAAATATTTTTTCACCAGGCTCCAGCTGGTGGCCCTCTCAAGTCCTATTTTTTTTAAAGCAGTTTCTGAGGTCTCCCCACCTTGATTGGTAGCCTGCTCCATCAGCATGCTAGCAACACGTATTTGCTGATGACTCGATCATCTGTGTGGTTGCCAGTAAGAGTCTGTGGTGTAGCATACAACAAGGGAAAGCTGTCTCCCACGGCTATTAGAGACCATTCACCTGGGAGCCTGGGAAAATGCCTTTCAGCGGCTGAGTTATCTGGAGTGGCCTGGCAGGTGTTCACTTCCCAGCAAAATCTGGCACCTGAATCATTGTGTTCTGAGTTCAGCAAAGTCTTCTCCAAAACCACAAGACAGGCCTATGGAAGCCTGTCGTGATCTCAAAGTGTTTTTGTACTTGACACACCCCTGCTTCTTTTTCCACAATCTTTTCCAAAACACTGAACCTTTTCTTCCTTACAATCCAGCTATTTCAGATGCTGTACACCCTAGTCTTTGCTCCGTTATTATTTGAAATGTATTCTTTTTATGTGCTGCAGGGACTAAAAACTTTCAATAAATAAAGTAAATGTTTTTAAGAGAAAACACATTGAAAGAACTAAATGATATATGCGACCGTGTAATCTATCTTACTCTAACTGTAAAATGTATAGGCCACACAAGCATTAATATTTTAGTGTTGCTAGTCAATACTCTACATTTTCATGCTTTAAATTACATCTAATCCCTTAATTATCTTTCTTCAGTCAATATTTCAACACTAAGCTTGAAGCTACAAAAATAGCTTTTATCTAAAGTGTGTGTGTGTGTGTATACATATACATATCTGTCTCTCTCACACACAGAGAGAGGGGGAGGGGGAGAGGGAGGGGGAGGGAGGGAGAGAGAGAGAGAGAGAGAGAGAGAGAGGGAAGGAGAGAGAGAGGGAGAGAGAGATTATCATCATCATCATCATCATCATCATCAGGAATAGCTTCATCTATTGAATAGTAAATCCTGCCTGTACGATTGCTCAGATAAGTTTTCCTCAACTTATGCCCTCATCATCCCCAACAAGCTAGGTCAATAGCCTTATTAAGTGTGGGAGTTGAGGTCCAGGATATCTGGAGGACACCAGGTTGGGAAACTCTTATTTACAGACACTCTTAGGCCAACCCATGTGTTGCCCATCATCAGTCAGGACCTTTAGCTAGAAACATAGAGGGATAAACAGAGGCAACAAAAATACGTTAAGCAAGTTTTAGAGACAGTCAGAAGAAAGAGAGCTGCTTCGGGGCATGGCATCCACCAGGCAATTCAGTCAGCTGAGTTTAACTTTATTAAGCTGTAAAATATTTAAAGACATTCTATCACTATGAAATTAGTATTATAGAGCACTAATATCCTTCTGAATATGAAGAGACTGCTAATAGTGTGAAGCAATTTGGCAGAGGCAACCACTCCCTCTAAACTCTGTGAGCCCTGAGGGTAAGCAGAATAGGGAAAGGCTAAGTCAGGGAACTGCTGGCGGGACACTGAAACCTTCCGAGCAGTCATTTTTCCATTTTCCTGGAGGGAAACCATAGATCATCTCTACATTAGACATTTACTGTCTTTCTCTTCTTTTGTTCTACTGCTTCAGGGTTGTGAAAAAGTTTCCCTTGATATCTGCAATTTTCCAAAAAGTATCTCATTTGACTATTGTTCTCAGTCCCTTTAGGTCCTGCCTGTTCTTCTCTGAAAGTCAGTATTTAGTTGGGCAAATGTCTATGGAGATTCTCAGTCATCCAGGTCATGGTTGTCCCAAAGGTGCTTTTTCAAGAGGCAACTGGACTTTCTGGTTTTTCTTTGAAGACGTTTCGCTTCTCATCCAAGAACCTTCTCCAGCTCTCTTCAGAAGCTTCTTGGATGAGAAGCGAAACGTCTTCAAAGAAAAACCAGAAAGTCCAGTTGCCTCTTGAAAAAGCACCTTTGGGATAGTCGGGAAAATGTTCTTCTGTCTATATTACTTTTCTTCTTTGACCATGTAAGCATATCAGCAAACAGCCATTTCATTTTCTTTTGCTTTTTATATTTTTTTGGATATTTTTGATGACTTCATCTTTAATGGTATTAGCATTCTTGAAGCACTCTACCCAGTCTAATCCATTAAATCTATTCTTTTCTTGACTTGACTTGTCTACAGTATTCACTGTATCGTATGGAATATTGATGAAATCATATCTGGTTGGTTTCATGATTTTATTCATGTTCTTCAGTTGTACTTTTCAGGAGTTTGTGAGCTGCAGTCAGAAGCCCATTTTTGTTTACTGAATACTATAGACCTTTTTTCTACTGGTATCTGTGCTTTCAGAATATGGGCCAGTTGATTTTGCTCTTGTTCTTGTAGGTGGTATCCATTTGTATGGTCATAAAATGTATTAAATTTTAATAATCACAGAACTTTCTTGGCAAAACTATCTTCTGCTTCCTTTTTATGGATTATCCCATTATTTGTGCAGCTTTATTACCAACTTCAGCATTCCAGTCTCCCATAACTGGTAGGTTGTCTTTTGTGAGGGTTGCATTTACAAGGTATTATAAGTCACCACAGAATTGGTCAACCTCTGCTTCTTCCGCATCTGTTGTTGCATTTGGATTGCCATAGTATTGCTGTCTTGCCTGGGATTCAAAATGAAATCATTATTTCATGGAGGGGGGAGGCTGTATTTCAGGTCTAATTTTGATACCATTTTATTGACAATTATTGCCACTCCATTCCTTCTGTGATTTTCTTGTCCACAATGCAATCTGGTACTCCTCTGACATGAACTTCACTCCACTGCAGATCTCTGATTCCCAGAATACTCATTTCAGTCTGGACATTTATGTTCTGATACGGTAACATTAAGTATATCTTGGTTTATGGTTGATTTCCTGGTCTGGTCTACTTGGTAGGGCTGACAGAAACCTTACTTTACTTCTTTCCTTTGTTTGCAATTAAATTTTATTTAGGGAAAAGGGGGCAGTTTGTGTTATTAAACATCAAATCAAAAGTTTAAAGGTAAGGAAATTATACTTCGAATGCCACCACTTTTGTAATTATTTTTAATTAAAAAAAATCCTTCCCTGTTGCCATGCAGGGCTATTTCTTTTCTTTTTTAAGTCCTGATGCTGGAAAACGTTCAGACATGCTTCACTTTAAACGCCTAGACAGTTTTAATGCCCTGTGAGAAATCCAGAGGAGCTTTCTTCCAAAGATTATATCTGACCACAAAACAAGAGAAAGACTAACATGTAAAGATTAAAATATATGGTTAATTTTTAACTGCTCTGTACAATCTTAAAGTCTCGCTTTCAACTAGATTAAATAATATAACAATACATGCAAGAATCTGCAAGTATTACTCTATACACACACACACACACGAGGTACAATCTTTTATAACTTGTCAGTTAACAATGATCTAACTGGGACTTATTTTCTGAAAAATATACTGTATGTGTTTGTACTGTGTTGCACGTATATTTTCACTGTGTTACTTCCTAACATCCAAGCAGAAAGTCACAGCTTGTTCACAGCTGCTCAGCTTTTTCCCCAAATTTAAACAACTGAGCTGAGCACATTGCTTTAGCACATCTTTCTAACATCTGGATTGGGAAGAAGGCTTTACATCCCTTTCTTTCATCCAGGATAGGTGGTACGAAGGAGGCACAAGCGGTAGCTTGTCTGTTCTTTCAAATTTCCATCTCTATTCTAACTATGGAAACTCAGCATGGAACTTTTCTGCCCATTTGATCAATAAAAAAAATATATTCTCTGATCTCATTTTATTTTGTGTGGTATTTTTATTTCTTTGGGGGGGGGTGAATGTACTCAGAATACAATATTCTCTCAAGGCAGCATAGAAAATATAAATAAATCACTTTGAAAAGTGTCAATATGAATAAGTTTATATGATGAAAAGGAGAACACACACACACATAAAAAATAAACACTCTCCAATTCATCCAAATTGAGTTAGCTTTTTTTAAGGCAAAACTTCTGTAGACAACAAAAATAATCTTTTAAACTAAAAGCAATTGGAAATGAAATATATATTTAGGGGTGGCTAAAAACACAAACTATATCTCTTCTGAGAGAAAGTTCCACCAATGGGAGGCTATGATCAAAAAGGCTCTGCCTTTCATGCTTCTGAGGGACATTCCAACTTTCCTTCTGAGGGACACTGACACTGACCAGTCAAGTCTGCATGAGAATAGGCAGTAGTGTATTCCGACATAACAACCCAACAGTTGGGGAAGAACTAAGCTGGAAGCTATGAGCTCCATAAGCAGGAATAACTGGAATCCAATGAAAGATATTGGTTAATAGTAGGCCACTGGCACTTTATGGATTAAATTCACCTTCCCATATATTCTATCATTCACTCTTGCATTTTTTAAGCAGCTACATTCTTTAATTATCTTTCTGTCCACAGTTTTCATGTGTTCTGGTCTGAGTTCCCAGGAAGTTAGTTTTTTAGATAAGGGTATATGAAGGACAAACTTCTTGGGATCTGTATTCTGCCATTCATAAATCCATTAAATTATTAATGGCTGCCAACTGATCAGAGATAATTTATTTTTCATGTCCTTCTTTAAGTAGTTCATATAGTCCCTGCATGCTTACTTTTTAATTTTGAGCTCTGAATAAAAATCTGAGTTAAAAAGAAACCTGATCCTATGATTAAATCATCACCCACATATTAAAAGCATCACCATTTCTTATTGAATTTGATTACTTCCACATTATACAATCTACCTATTTGGTTAAAAAAAAACCTGCAGTAATAATCAAAAGATTAAGTAAATGCAGCTGTAAATAAAAATGATGAACTCTTACCTCTTAAAGACAAAGAATTAGCTTCTCCATGTTCTGTTTGCTTGCACCGGCCATGTAATTTACGTGCTTTCAAGTACTGTTTTACTCTTGATTCAACTGTATCTTTCAGCAGAAGACAGACTTCCTGGGAGATAATTTGTCTTAAAGTGAGTTTAAATATAAAGACTGAGAAGAATGATTTTTCTACTTATTGCATATAATAATATACTCTTTGCAAGTTAAAAAACACTGCAAGTACATAAAAAAATCAATGATTATTTTTTAATCTATGCTTATTAATAAAGCACAATATTATCGACAAATACGTTGCTTAGTATTTTTTTAATGAAAAGACAGAATATAATTTGTTTTCTAAATAAAATACCCTTGTTTTCCCATAGACCAAATTTAAAGATAAATTCTTCTTTTTTCTTTAATTCTCTATGCTATGGGCCACTGTAATATATACAGAACAGAATGACGGGAGAAGTGGAAATAAAGAAAACAAGTATATGCTTCTTCCTTCATAAAATTAGTTCTGCACTGAGACAGTTGAAGTGGATTTATAAAATCATGAACTTCTTGAGATCAATTTCTTTAGATATTTTTAAAAGTAAGAATGATTAGTCTTTACCTCTCTCTGATGATCAGAAAACCACATACGGTCCTGAGATGCAATATGGAAATCTACCAAGACTGCAAAGTTTCCACACTTGGGATAGTGTTTGGAGATATCAGAGAAATAAAAAGAAATTGACAATTAAATTATACACTATCAACAAGCCTAAATATTTATTTAATTAATTACTACCAAGCAATTCTGGACTGCTCACAATATCATAAATAAGAGAATCAATTACAGGATCAAAACATTAAACAGTGGGCATTAAAAACATTAAAATTAATAGTAAAGCAGATAAAAAGAACCAATGCGCAGACAGGGTGGAGGTAACTGACATATTACTTAGCCTTAGGCTTTAATTTAGTAAATTAATTATAGTCCTTGCTTTTCATAGATTTTAAATATAATTGAAAATAACATAGGATATAATATTGGCAGATCTGCCCACTTAGCTGTCAAAAGGACCATGATATTTATTAAAAATCTAAACTCAAGTCATCATCAGAATAATAAGTGTCTTGAATAAACTTCAGCAATAAAATAAATAGCCTAATTAATGCCATATTTATTTATTGTTTTTATTTTAATTTCACGGAGGTTACTCTGATGTTTTATATTTCATATTTAATACTGTAGATCAGCTTGAATATTTGCAAATTCAAAAGGATGGAAGATAAATTCAAAAATATATAAACAAATACCGTACACATACATTTTTTGTTGTTTAAAACCCCCCAGCATTGTATGCTGTCCCACAAATCTATCTCATTCTGTTGAAATGGATTGGGGTTGCCTTTTAATCAACTTATAAGATACAAGTGCTTCATTCACCTACTTGCATTTGGTACAGTATTCAAAGCAGAGATTTTAGATTGCACTGTGACAAAACTCAGCTATTCTACAGGTTATCTAAAGCAGTGTGAACATTCAATTTTAGTAAGGGCTGACATGGCAGTTTGCTGGTAAATTTTGGCTATCACTGAACACTAACAGAATGAAATTAGGACATTAAAAATGTTGCAGGTTGGCATTCTGTGGTAGGCGCTTTATATTTGTTGACTGTCAAAATGTGAGTAATTCATATGAGCCCAACTAGCCACTTGAAAACTATTCTTTGTAATAGTCTGTGCAGAAAGTGTTGTCATTACTTTCCTGAGTCTCCAACAATGTAAGGCCACTTGATCTTCCTTGTCTCAGTTATGGCTGATGGCCAGATAGGTAACTCTGACCTCCCCTCCCATCAAACTTGCCACAGCCCAGATCAGATTCCATCAGAAGCAATAGCACTTATTTATTATAATTCATTCATATGAGTTAAGGTAACCTCAAGGTCCTACAGTAAACATCCTGGTACAACAACTTTAAATCAAGTGCTGTGTCAACTGTCTCCATACAGTGAGCAGCTTAGTTACTCACTATGGAAGAAATTCCCCATCTCCAGAGTTCCATAAACACACAGATTTTGGTAGGTTGATTGTGCTGAAAGTTTTTATCCATGAGGGAGTATCCAAAGGGGAAAAAAAAAACCATTTCCTTTCTGATTTCAAACTACGGGCCACTATTCCACTTATGAAGTTTAGGGCTAAGGTCACGTTCTTGGCAAAAAGTTACATTTCAGTAACTTAATGTTGTTTGCTGTTGGAAGAATTTGATTTTTATTCTGATAGGTCAGTGAGATAATACTAGTTCAAAAGTTCACAGGAATTGTTAATTGTCAGGGATTGCTATTATGGTACAAAATGACACAAGTGGGAAATCTCCTAAAAACAGGTGTCAAAACATAACTCAGTTGATTTCACAATAATAATGGATGTAATTTGACTTTTTTGCAACCTATGATTTCTCAGGAAAAATTATGTATGAGCCATAAATCCAGTTATGGAAAGAAATTACCAAATTTGGATGACAAACTTTTTATATATATTATTTATTGGCCACACACATTTCTATGCTCTTTACTGTTTAAATAAATCTAAGAAATATTATACTAATACACTATCATAATAAAAATAAAAGCCAGGTTGAATCATCTATTCCTGCAAAAGATGAAATGGCCAATCTTCCATTAATTTAGTATCTCAAACTGTTTTGCTCTAGTATATGTTTTATTATTTTAAGACCGCAATAATCAGTCAGCAGTAAACAATATTTTTCTCAACCTTATAATGGACTGAATTCAAAGCAACTTTTAGCTTATCTGCTTTATATTTTAACCCCTATGATTAAAAAAAAACCACTAACAAAAACAAGGGTAATTATGTCACCTTCCAAATCAGATTTCTCAGTGGTCTTCTAGAGCTGGATTTCAACTCCTATAGCAACCATGGTTTTTGGTCATGCTTATTGGGATTTATAGGAATTGGATTTTAATGTGTTTAACTATGCTAAACTAAACTAGCCGGGAAGACTATAATGATCTGGAATCTAAAATTCAGGATGGGCTATTAACATTACAAGTAATTGGCATCCTTTATAACTATGGATTTTTTAAAATTTAACAAAATGATCTAATAGTGTTATGGACATCATTAAGAACTCTTAACAAATATAAAATGAAAAAGACAAATAGTAAGGCCCTGAAGCTATGCATAATTCTGCCAAAGGCTACGGGAAACATAAAAAGTTCAGAATTTAACGACTTGTGCTCAGCCCAACTGAATTTTCCCACATAAATTAGATCAATGCAGATAGTATACTTATATTATGCCTCAGATCTGATACAATATTAAACAATTCACAAGAATATAGACAAAACGTAAGATGTCTAGTATTGTGAAATACCAGATTCCATATTCATAAGCACAGTGTATCTAAGAGATACCAGCTAAAAGTAATACTAAATCAGACTACATGCCTAAAAACTGTCCAGCAGTTAGAAAAATACATTTTTGTTCAGGAGTTCAATGAGTTATTTTCTAATAAGTATGTTTAAGCAGCTTTTTTTTCTCCATACAAGTAGTCCTCACTTAGTGACTGTCTCACACAACAACCATTCACAGTTACAACGTTGATGAAAAAGTAACTTTGCCCCCATTTACAATCTTTGCAGTTCTTTAAGACAAAGGAAAGCTGAAATAAGATAATAAGCACAGTCACGGTTTCGGTCATCAACTGGTTTGCTTAATGGTCAAGTTACTGGTCCCAATAGATGAGGACTACCTGTATATCTTAAAAGATAATATACAGATTAAAGACCTGTTTCTCTGTTATACAACGCAGGTCACACACAAATCATGAGAGGCCAGGGGAAGGTCTGGGAGAGTCTGTGTGTGGGCGGGGGGGGGGTTTGCTGAGGGCAAGGGCTTCCCCTTTGAGTTTGCTTGTGGGAAGCCAGCAGGGAAGGCTGCAAATGATAATCATGTGGCCATTGTTCCCTGCAATATTGTAACTGCAAGCTGAGCACCCGAGGGCCCAGATCACAATTATGATCACATAGCCACAAGAATGCCGTGATGGCCAGTACCTCAAAGAACGATGTTATGTCCATTTTTTTCTGTGTTGCTGTAACTGTGAATGGCTACTGAACAAATGGATGTAGGCAGAAAACTAACTATCTGTCAAGTAAAGCACAGGCCTCCCCTCCAAAATACAAACTCCCCCCCCCCAATGGAATAATAGTGCCATACACTTACTGTAGCAGTCATGCAATATTTGAGTTAAGGTTCTCCTATCAATGAACAGGGAATAAAAGCCAACAGAACTAGGCCATTATAAGGAAGGCGGATGATTGTTCAGGTGATAGAATCATCTCAGAAGGAATAGGCACTTTAAGCAAATGAAGTATGTCAGAGAATTAAAAGCCAATTGCTCACCTCTGTATTAATCCAATTAAAATTAATTTAACATTTTTATTAATTTTAAGAATATACACTGAATGGAACATGACTGTATATATTAAACTTATATAATTGTTTTTAAGGGGTTATGGTGCTTGTGATTGATTTTTGTATTTTGGTTATTTACTAAAAACTATTTTGTTGTTTTTAATTAGGTGAGCCGCCCAGAGTCACAAATATGAGATGGGCATCTATACAAATTGAATTAATTAAATAACTGTTGTTATTGAGTTGGGCTTGCAATCCTGGTAACCTTTGAAAAATTACCATGTTGGTATGATGGGGGGGGGGAAGTGTGAGCAGTTCCAATACCACGGTACACTATCAGCATGAGCAAGAATACCTAGTAGAGTTACTATTGACAGAAAGAGAAAGCTAAAAGTAGTTTACAACAGGTGTGAGGGCATTTGGGACTCTATGGATGGGATGAAGACAACCCATTAAAATTAAAAATCAAAGCCAAATGAATTAAATTGCAAACCTATTCTATACTAGCAGCAAGGAAACTATAAGGAAATGACTACCCCCCCCCCCACACACAGACACCCTTGACATATATATATATATGGTTTGTCGTGAATGCGACTGTCTGAGGGCCCCTGGAGTGGGGCTGAAAGGCAAAAGGAAGCAGTATGCTCCCTCCCATATTTGGGTATATCAGGTGATCTTGAGAAAACACACACACACACACACAATCATTTCAGAACTAAAAAATATAAATTTAGCAGCAATGAAAAGAACCATTAACTGAAGAAGAAAATATGCTTTAAATACTTCAAATATATTTCAAGTGGAAAAAGTAATGAGAATACACAAAAAAAGTATTTCAATGCCTTGTTATTTAGTTTATAAAATAAAAAATATACATTTTTAAAACATCCCCAAATCTTCTGCAAATATTTGCAACTGCAAACTGTTTTTTAATTAGTAAAAGCACTGGCCAGCCAATATTTTATTATATTGATTGCATTTGTTTACTGTAATATATTCTGTTTCTCCTATCACACATTATTGCTGTATTGCATTGGCTGTGGGCGTTGTTTCCACACACCATTTATAACTGGCTTGACTGAAGTAATTTATTAATCCATAACTAAATAAACAATCCATTGATTCTGCATTTTACCTTCCTTTTGCTCATTAATGTTCTGTCCTCTCTCATCAATTTGGCACATGAGATGTTGGATCTGATCTGATCTTTATTTATTGATTTGTTAAATTTATTTGCCACTTATCTTGCCTTGGGGGCTACTTTAGGTGGCTTACAACAATAAAAAGGAAGAAAGGAAGAGAGTGTAAACTCTCAGGTCTTTAGGCTCTTGCAGAAGGAATTATAAAGAAATATTCTACCTGCCATTATCAATACTGACCTCAGTTCTTCAAGTTATTTCTAAACTGGTAGAGCATATTGGCAAGAAGACTCATGAAGACTGGGGAGACTTTAAAATTTGCAGAATAGCAAAAACAGATTTAGAAAAAAAAACACCTTACTGGATTGGTCCAAGCCAAGAAGGATTTAGTATGCTCCTTGGGCCCAGAATACTGTGTAGCTATTGTGAGGAAGAGATGGAAAGATGGGATGGATTTAGAAAGAGCTAAGTGTGTTCTGAACTGGAACACATTTTCCTGCACTTGTCAAATACAATACGCTAGCGTTTTTCTAGAGGCGCATGCTAAAATGAAGCCTATTTTGAAATGATCACAGAATATTTAATGCTATTAAAGGTTTCCATATCAGTTGAGGCAATGTGTTGCCATCAACTTTTCATGAATACTTTACCTCAGATCAAAAGAAGATGAGAGGTATTGGAGCCATCTGTTAATTCATTGGAAGAAAGCAGGCTTTTAATAAATACATCAAAGCATTCTATTCTTTCAGTGAATAGCAATAGCAATAGCAGTTAGACTTATATACCGCTTCATAGTGCTTTACAGCCCTCTCTAAGCGGTTCACAGAGTCAGCATATTGCCCCCAACAATCTGGGTCCTCATTTTACCCACCTCGGAAGGATGGAAGGCTGAGTCAACCTTGAGCCGGTGAGATTTGAACCGCCGAACTGCAGCTAGCAGTCAGCTAAAGTAGCCTGCAGTGCTGCACTCTAACCACTGCGCCACCTCGGCTCTAATGATTCCCATTAACACAGAAATCTAGAAATCTAATGTCACAATGACTCACCTGTAAAGATGCATTCCTACCAATCATACAATATTACTAATATTCAACTGACTAGTCTTAAATGGACTTAATTCTACACTATGCATGTAGCAAGGATCAATAACTATTCTACGTCAATATGAACCAAACTGACTTGCGCCAACAAGGCTAGGCTAGGACAGAGATCACATTGGCAACTACCTATGGCAGTCTGTGCTACGTCACAAACCGTGACCGCTTTTTTTTTTAAAGCCAGCCAGATAAAACAGAAACTTGTCTTTTTATATGAAAGAAGTGGATCCATGTATTGAGGTCCAACAATTTGAGCATAGGAGTCCAGTCAAGAGTATTTGGGTAAGAATACAACAATATTGTATTCTATTGTATGGTATATTATTGTGGGAGTGTGTTATAAACTGCCAAGTCAGGAAGACAATTTGGAGAATGCCCACCTGGAACAGTAATGAACACCTTCAGGAGGAGAGACAGAAGCAATGGGTGATTTTATCTACTTAGACATCGGTTGAGAAAACAATATGGCCAAGACTGAAAGGTTCAAAATTTCCACACTGATCTTGCTGACCATTTCAAATTTCTGAAGGTGAAACAAAAGTGGATCAGCGTTTCCAGATCTGATCCCAATCAAAAGGGAACAGAAGAGTTAAAAGTACTCAGGAAGTTGGGGATGAAGTGACCACATGTTTCTTCATGTCAATCAAACTCATATCCTGTTTTGATTTTATGACAAGTTTTAACTGACTTGTAACTTCAGCAAAGCATTCAGTAAAGTCACTCATGAAATTCTAGCAGAGAAGATGACAAAATGTGGGCATGATTATGCTAACATAAGATGAATACGGAGCTAGTTGAACTGTATGCAACAAATATATAGCAATGGCTCCATGTCAAGCTGGAGAGAAGTGTCAAGTGGTGCTCTGTTATAGGCACTCTGCTGTTCAATATATTTATAAATGACCTAGTTGGGTTAGAAAATAAAATCATCAAATTTGTGGATGACACAAAATGGGGGCGGGGGGGGGAGAGATACCAAACAGAAGCTATATCAGGACAGGATTCAGGGCTCAAAGGAAGTAATTATTCCTTTTTATTCCATGTTAGTCAAACTGCAGCCAGAATATTGAATCGAGTGGTGAGGACTGTATTTTAGGAAGGACATTGACAGCTTGGAGAATATCCAGAGGCCAGCAACCAAGATAAGAGGTTGGGAAAAAGAAAGATTAGAAGTGTTGGGTACATTTAGCAAGGCGAAGACATGATAGATCTGAAGGACTGCAATGTAGAACATAGGGCAGAATTACTTAGTTGTTTCAGAAGACAATTGTATACAAGTTATAAATGGGTTTAAATTACAAGGAAGCTGATTTTGGTAAGACACCAGGAAAAAAAATCTTAATAAAGGTCTGTTCAATAAGCTTTGAATAAGCTTTGAATAATTTCTCTTTCAGGTTCTACTCTATACCTCCTCCACTTCCTCATTCAACATCATCTTAATATAAGATTAGTGATACTTTGCATCAGTATGCAGAGAAGGGAAATTAACTTTTATTTCACCACTCAAGTTCTGATAATTTTTTTCCTCCCTTTCTCTTTCCCCCCTTTCTCTTGGGAGTGAGTAGAGGAAGCAGAAAACCCTATTGGTGATATGAGCATTTTAACCAGAGGTGGCTATGTAATGTTACTCGGTGAATACAGTAATATTCACCTCCATCCACATTTCAATAGAGGCAATAGCTGTACAACTAACTCAATATTTTATCTGGAGATTTTTGCACTGGTCAAAAGCAAGCTTATTTCTTTGAAATGTTCACTTTGGCTATTTCCTAAAGAAACCAACTTAATTGCTTTAATGAGGTATCTTTTGGAGTGTCTCCCATAAAAAAAATATCAATATACTATATTCAGCTTTTCCTTCTAAAGTTCTGCTCTCACGATGCCAGACCACAAAATCCCACAAGAGGGGAATTCTGGTTGCCTTAGCAACCAGCTGTTTTACCTTCCTCAGTTTAGTTAGATATTAACAGAAAGAAAAATGCAAGTTAAGGGTATGTATAATGGTTAAAAAAAAAGCCAGTTAATTCCTAAAAACATGAGAACTGAAAAAACTGTAGAAATCAATCTTGGAAGTCCTACTGCTCTTCATTATTATACAAGTAACTGAAAATATACTTTTCTAACACTTAATTTTTATTAAGAACGTTTAGTATTTCTTTGTTTTATTTTTTTAATGAGACATTTTAAACTTTATGACTGCAGAGCTAATTATATTAGTAGACCACCAACAGGCAGCAAGGTTGCAGAACTGTTGCTTCCACACCGTGTCTCCTGGGGAAAAATCCACTTCTTGCTTTTCACACACTCATTCAAACTTATATACAATTATTTTTTCAATTCTCTGTTTGATGCAGGGAGGGAACCCACTTTGTTGCCAAGGAACTGAAGAGGCTCTCATTCACATGCATCCGACTGGATGCCAAGCAGCACAAATGGACTGCCACCTGCCATGACTGCCCAACCAGGCTGCATGACTTTTCGCTGGGATGCATACTTGGCTTTATATTCCAACTCAAAAAAATGCTTGGCCAACTGCATTGGCTCTTGCATAGAGTAGGAAAGTTCATGAAATATAGTCTAACCAATAGCTCAGCAGAAAAGCCATTGTGGGTACAATTGGACTTGCTTGCATTACAGATGGATGTGTGCATCTATAGCACTGCGGTGAGACATGGGTTCACATCTCTGATTATTATGAAACTCTCTGTATGATCTTGGGAAAGTCCTTATCCATTCTCCTTTCATAAAATCATAGGTCTGGAAAGGACCTTGGAGGTCTTCCAGTCCAACCCCCTCCTCAAGACAGGAGCCTTATACCATCCCAGTCAAATGACTGTCTAGTCTATTTTTGAAAACCTCCAGTGATGGAGCACCCATAACTCCAGGAAGCAAGCTATTCCAATGATTAATTGCTCTGTCAGAGCAATTCTACTTCCTTTTAGGTTGGATCACTCTTTAACAAGCTTCCACCCATTACTTCTTGTCCCATCCTCTGAGGTCTTAGAAAAAAAAGATAATCCCCTTGTCTTTATGATAGCCCCTCAAGTACTGGAAGACTAGTGTCCTCTAATCTTTCTCTTCAATAGGCTAGACTTACCTACAGTAGCTCCCTCAACCATTCATCATACGATTTAGCCTCCAGAACCTTTATCATTTTTGTTGCTCTTCTCTGCACACTTTCCAGGGCTTCAACATCTTTTTTGTATCATGGTGATCAGAACTGGACACAGTATTCCAAATGTGGTCTCACCAGTGAGGTGTAAATTGATACTATCATTTCTCGTTATCTTGATGCTATCCCTCTGTTGATGCAGCCTAGGACTGCATTGGCTTTTCTGGCAGCTGCAGGACATTGCTGACTCATACTTAAGTGGTTGTCCACTAGGACACCTAGATCCCTCTCACAGTTTCTACTGTTGAGCCAGGCACCACTTATTTCTGTACCCATGCATTTGTTTTTTCCTGCTAAGTGCAGGACTTTATTTTTCTCACCAATGGACTGCATCTTGTTACTTAAGGCCCAGTGTTCAAGTCTATCCCCTTCTGGATCTTGAGCCTATCTTCCAAAGTGTTAGTACTTCCCTCCAGCTTGGTGTCATCTGCAAATAGGATAAGTTCCCCTTCTATCCTTTCATCTAGATCATTTATAAAGAAGTTGATGAGTACTGGGCCCAACACCAAGCTTTGAGGTATCCCACTGCATGCTTCCCTCCAGATTGATGTAGTTCCATTGAGGACTACCCACAGAATGTGGTTGGTCAGCCAATTGCAAATCCATCTGGTGGTGGTACTGTCTATCCCACATTGTTCTATCTTACCAAGAAATAGGTTGTGGTCTACTTTGTCAAATGTCTTGCTGAAGTCCAAGTGTACTATGTCCGCAGCATTTTGCTGATCTACTAATATAGTTTAGTTTATTTAAAAAATGCAATAAGATTTGTTTGGCATGATCTGCTTTTAACAAACCCATGCTGGCTTCTAGTAACCACCTTGTTTGTTTTTTGGTGCTCACAAATCCTCTGTTTAATTATCTTTTCCTGGATTTTCCCAGATATTGATGTCAACAACAATAGCAATAGTACTTATTAAGACTCATACACGGTTCCACAGTGCTTTACAGCACTCTCTAAGCGGTTTACAAATATCAGCGTATTGCCCCCCAAAATCTGGGTCCTCATTTTACCGACCTCGGTAGGATGGAAGGCCGAGTTAACCCTGAGCCAGTCAGAATCGAACTCCTGACAGTGGGCAGAGTTACCCTGCAATACTACATTTTAACCTCTGCGCCACCACAACTTTTTTGCAAGATATCTTCTTGCTTTGCCTTGTTTCCACAGCTTTTTCTAAACTGTTTTTCTAAAACAGCCGAAGAAAAAGACATAAATCTTATTATCATGCTGATAGGGTCAACTTTATTTTGTGTCAACAGGTCAATTTGATAAAAACATAGAAACCATGGGTTTAAAGGTTTCTACAGCTTAAACAGTAATAACATTTTTAAAATGTTCCCATTAATACTTAGTTGCCAAATTCTGCTTTTACATTTAATAACTATATTAAATATGATAATGTTGTGAATAAACCAAGGCATACATAATACATACCTTTATTAGCAAATTTGACATGTGGTCAGTAAAAGGTCTTGGGGAAAGGTATATTGCATATACTTCCATTTCCCCCCTTAATTCCATATTTTCTAAAGGAGGAAAAGAGTTTTCTTTCCAGCATGGCTTCAGAGTGTTCACAGCTATTACCACCCTAGCAGGGGTGAAATTCAAAATTTTTCCCTACCGGTTCTGTGGGTATGGCTTGGTGGGTGTGGCAGGGGAAGGATACTGCAAAATTTCCATCCCACCCCACTCTGGGGCCAGCCAGAGGTGGTATTTGCCGGTTCTCCGAACTACTCAAAATTTCCACTACTGGTTCTCCAGAACCTGTCAGAACCTGCTGAATTTCACCCCTGCACCTTAGCCCTGGCTGTGTACATGATGTCATCAGCCTTGCTATAAATGAAAGCATTAGAATTACACACCCTACATTGTTGCCCCATTGTGTTATGGTACCTCTTCCCTAATTTCAGTTATTCACTCTTCACAACAAAGCCAGCAATGTCTTCAAACTGTAAATTGCTATGTTTCATAACCTAAGAATCATCTGACTATTTTAATTGTTGGGAATTTTCAGTCTCTCTGGTGCTGGCAGAGCACTTTTTCCTTCTTCTTCATGCCAAAAGCTGATGCAATACAAAGCTTTCTCCAAGCAGAACTAAGATATATCTGGCGATAGCATCTTGAACTGGAAATGCATTATATACCTGACAGCTTCCTAGTCGCTGAGGTTCCCGGAGACCAAAAGGAACAGGATGGTTGCCTGTGGCAAGTGAAAATAACTTGCAGCAACCACAGAAAGAATCTTTTTCTCTTTGCCAACTGTCGGGTCACTATACTGAATCACTAAATTTGCTCAGTTGCTTGAGAAGCCTAATTATTTGTTCAAAATACAGCAAACAAATTAAAAGATTGTGTTATTCATATAGTTCTCGACTTACAACCATTCATTTAGTGATCGTTCAAAGTTACAAGGGCATGGAAATAGTTACTGATGACCGTGTTTCACACTTACGACCGTTGCAGCATCCTCATGGTCACATGATCAAAATTCGGATGCTTGGCAACTGATTCATACTTATGACGGTTGCAGTGTCCCGAGGCCATGTGATCCCCTTTTGCGATCTTCTGACAAGCAAAGTCAATGGGGAAGCCAGTTTCACTTAACAACCCTGTTGCTAACTTAACAACTGTGACAAGAAAGGTCATAAAATGGGGCAAAAGTCACTTAACAACTTTTGGGCTCAATTGTGGTCGTAGGTCAAGGACTTTACTTTACCTATATATCAGGTAAAGTAATAAAAGAAAATCATCATAAGAAGATGGAAGAAAAGCATTGCTTAAACCAGGGATGATAGAAGACTGTGTCCAAATGACACAGCAAATATAGGCTATAAGCAGGGGTGGGTTCTAACTTACCTTGCTGCAGATTCACTTCCTCCCATGCCGCGTGGGCGCGCCTTGCGCATGCACAGTGCCGAAAAATTTAACACCCCCCCCCAAAAAAAGCCAAAAACAAGATGGCAATGCATGCGCAGTGCCAGAAACTCGGCTTCTGCGCATGTGCAGAAGAAAAAATTAAAAAAAAATTCCAAAAAAAAGATGGCAGCGCCCGCGGACCGGCACTGACTGAACCAGCTCCATGTCGTCACCGTGATGTCACCAGTGGGTCGCTACCGGTTCGGGCGAACCGGTCCGAACCGGGAGGAACCCACCTCTGGCTATAAGTAAGCATACAATGGTGGATTTGCCTAACACAAAACTGATATTTGTTACAAGCATGCTGCAAGTTTCTATAACAATGTTCAGTATTACTTTGCAGGAATATGAAGTCATCATGCTATTAGGCATATAACTGACAGCTCAAGAAGCAAGCCCTAACTAATTTCTGTTACTTAGTCCAGATTAGTGTGGAATGAACTGCAACCCAAATAATTAAATTAAAAACCTTACATCATATACTTATCTCATTTAAACTGATAAACAAAACAACAATAAAGGAGAGCCTGCTTAAACAGTTTATATAATTGCAACATACAAACTTAGAAAGGCTCTTAAAGCATGCTTAATTAGGAAGCAGCTTGATTTTCACATCTAAATTAACAATATACTGTTTGAGAAAGGCCCCAGATACCCTTCTGAAACTCCATTCCATCAAGCAAAAATAATCATGTCCAATCACCACATCCTTCTCTAAACAACCACTTCAAAAATCCATCTTTATGCTTCAGAAGAGTAGCTGGGGAATGGATAGTATTTCCTTTGTTCCACTATCTACCAAACACTTTTCATATCCTGTCAATCTTCTTTACAATACAAAACAGGTCACCTACATTCAAATTCATAGTCAAAAGGAAAGGAAAACTATCCATTTTACTTTAACCAAGTGTCATACATTTACTATAAACAATGAAATGCAAGACTATACATATATTTGTGTATAGTCTTGCATTTCAAACTCATATCTTAAGAGCTCCCATAATGCAAATGAAAGATTGAAATATTCTTAAATATAAACCAATCACAAAGCACAAGAATTCAGCAATGAACTAGTTCAGTGATGTAGAAAAGCACACTCTATCTAATGCACTACTAAGCTTTCCTGTCTGTTTGTAACCTTCAATTAGCCCAAATGGTGCATCATAGGGCAACAATTTTTGAAGCAAATGGACTAACAATGCATCTAAATCCAGGACCCATTACTCCCGTGGAATTGAAATTTGAAGACTCTTCAAATTTCAGTTGTATTTGCAAACTTATGGCCACTGCAGTAGTGCCATGGTCAGGTGATTGTGATTTCCGATGCTCCCTGCCAGCTTCTCACAAGCAAAGTCAGTGGGGAAGCTGGCAGGAAGTCAAAAATTGCTCCTGCTCCCACTGCTTTTTTTGCCCTCCCGTGGTCATTCTATTTCTCTGTTTAGGTAAGGAAATATCTCTGAAACGATGACCCAGCAGGTCCATGGGTCGTCCAGTTCTTAATAAAATTAAATAATTCATTTCACCGAAGTTTCCCAAGTTGTTGCTTATGATGTGCATTATTGACTTAAGAGCTGAACCCAGCCACATGCAGCCTGAGAAAACCATTCTAATCTACATTCAGGCAGTGTAATACTGAATGGAATAGTAACAAGGGATACTCCTATTTCCCAAATTAGTGTGGAAAGAGTTAATGCCCTGAGGCATTTTTATGCAGCAATCTGGTAAATGCAGAAAGCTGGGAAGGAGGAGAAGTTTACTTTTAAACCATGCCACTAAGGGATTGTCCAACTGGAAGCAGCTTTTCAGAACTTGCCACGAATCCATTAAAAAAAAAGAAAAGAAAACTTCCCACTGGATTGAAAGGAGGGAGGAGAGCATCCTATTTGCCTTATTTCTTCTTAGTTTTCCCATTATTTTAAGATGTTACCTACCGCAGTAATCAACTCATTAAGTCATATGCACACCATATTCCAAGCACAAAAACATCTGCAGATGTTAAATCCCTGTGCCAGAATGTTTCAGCACATTAAAAGATGCGTTGATTACCAGGCATGAACTTGTAACATTATAGTATTTCAATTTATGGATCTGATTCACATTCTCTTTTGCTGAAGTCTTAATCTTTTTTTTTTTAAGTTTATCATACCTGCCATACTTACTGCAAAATAGAACTCATAAAAATTTATATTTGAGAAAGAATAGGAGATATAGTTATTTATTTAGCTTATAAACATTGATGTCCTACCATTCAGTAATTTGGATGGTATTCACCAGTTTACAATTGAATAGTGTATATTTAAAAAAAATGAAACACAACCAAAAAGAAAAATAATAGAAGAGGACTACTGAATTGAAAGGATGGAAAGACTAAGTCTACCAAGTATCTCTACCTGCAAAGTTGATTTTTTTTTTTTTTTTTATATATTAATCTCAC
>QLTV01000974.1:7775263-7797402 GCA_003457575.1 Thermophis baileyi | reverse complement strand
GACAAGGGAAGCCAGGAAATCCCCCTCCCTTATACTCCCTAGAATAGACTGCAGGGAGTGCATCTTAAACCGCCGGTACTTAATGTAGCGGTTAAGACGCTTGAGGTCCAGAATAGCTCTGAACCCCCCCCGAGGTCTTGGGTACGACAAAGAGGATGGAGTAGTGACCTCACCCCCACTCATCCGAGGGAACCCGTTGGATGGCTGAGATGTCCAGCAGATGCTGAACCGCCTCTTCCATCAGGGCCCTCTTGGAGGGCACCCTGGAAACTGGACACGCCACAAAAAATCTCAGGGGGGGGTAGAGAGAAACTGTAGCCTCAGACCAGAGGATATGGACTCCAGGACTCACCTATCCTGGGTGGAGCGCTCCCAGGCAGAGGAAAAAAGGGATAGCCGGCCTCCAATAGGCGCCCCGACCATGGACTCAATGGGAGCGCTTGAAGGAACGACCTCCGCCACCTCCCCTAAAGGGGCGTCTGAACTGCCTCCCCCTCCCGGACCTGTCCAACTGCTGGCGTTGTCCAAATCCGGACTGACCTGAGACCCGGGGGAAGCCGAAGGTCCGGTCCACAGCCCGAAAGGGCCGTCTGGGATATGGGGCGGGACGGAAATTTCCCCTTCGGGAGAGGGAAGGCAAAATCTTTCGCTTGTCTCTTGTTTCGATCACTATAGGGTCAAGTGACTGACCAAAAAGGAGCTGCCCATGAAAGGGGGACGACGCCAGGCACCACTTGTGGCGGGCATCGACTGGCCACTGTCGGAGCCAGTGCAATCGCCTGGCCACCACTGCAGAAGCCATGGCCTTAGATGCAAAACGGGAGGCGTGGAGCGAGGCATCCGCCGCGAACTGAGATGCAGCAAAGATCTTATTGAGGTCCTGATGGGCCCACACACTGGAAGACAGTATCTGCTCCTGTACCAGCCGTAGCCAAATGAGGGAGGACCTCGCAAAGAAAGACGCCGAGGACGAAGCCCTGATCGCCCAGGCGACGGCCTGATGTGCTTTGATGAGGGCCTGTTCAGTCCGCCTGTCCTCTGGCCGGAGCATCTCCTCTGGTTCGCCCGGTAAGTTGGTAGAAGAATGGAGAGCCAAGACAGGGGCGTCCACCCGCGGAACCGCGAGCAAGGATGCAAAGCCTGGATCAACATTGAAGTGCTTCCGGTCCAAGGAAGAAGGCGCAGGAGCCGCTGCAGGAGAACGCCATTGCCTCTGGACCGTGTCCATGAATAGAGGAGGAGCGGGAACGAAGTCCTCCTCCGGTGTTACCTCCGTAAACAATGGGTCAATCTGTTGTGAGGAAACGGCTGCTGAAGACGTAGAGGGTTCCTCGATACCCGCTGCTGCCCTGGCCTTGTGCAACAGGGATTTAAAAAGAGCAGGTGGAAACAGGGCCGAGGAAATGGGCGGCTCCTGAGGGATGCCCTCATCCTCCGAGAGAGCGTAGTCCCCCTCCTCAAAGCCTAGATCCTCCGCCACTTCCGATTCGTCTGAATGATCAGAACTGTAGAGACGATCCCCGAACGTGGCCCTCCTGCGCAAACTATGCCGACCAAGTGCATAGTCACCCCCCTCCGAGCGCATACAGGCCGCAATGCCCTCTTGTACCGCTGCGGCTAGCAAGGATTGTAGCGTGCCTTGGTCCAGGGAGATCTGGGTGGCGGGGACCGAAGGTCCTGTCCCCTGGGCCGCAACCTGTGCCGCGGGAACCAATGAGGGGTCCTGAGTCCCTTGTGACTGTGACAGGGGGCCCCGGGGGAGGCCCACTAACGCCCAGGGATCTGCGGAGGTCCGGAATAGGGCGGGATCATCCAGAGACATCGCCTCAGCCGAGGGCCTGGTCTCATGCTCCCCTGACAGATTCTCAGTCTGGTTCTCAAGCAGGGGAGACTTGTCAGCGGCGCGGGAGCAAAGCTGTTTGAGCACCTTGTCCCGCCATCGTTCAGCCCGTTCAGTGGCCTTAGAGGCGTGACTCGAACGAGAGGAGGAAGATCCTCTCTGCCGCGGAGGCGCAGATAAAGCGGCCTCCTCGGGGACGGGCCTGTCGGTTTTGTGACTCCTCTTGCCCCCCGGTTTGTCCGCTTGACGTTGGGCCATGTCAGACAAATGTCAATGACAAATGGCTAACAATGAAGCCTGTTACAAAATGGCCGCCCCGCCTCAGACTTGAAAACAAAATGTCCGCCAAGCCAGTGGAGAAAAACCAATGCCACTTGCAAATGCTGCCTCAAGAGGCCTGGTCAGAATTCCAATGGCCCCTTCCTACTAAGCCAAACAGGCAGAACAGGCAGGTTAGCTGGAGACACAAAGCTGGTAGGCCGCTCCTGGGCTAACAATAGGGGCCACGCGAGCCGAAGCTCCAGCGTTCTTCTTGGCCTGACAATGGCGGGCCCTCAACGAGGGAAGCTGGGATCGCGCGAGCCGAGGCTTCAGCGCGCCAAAGTCCCCGCAGAATGTCAATCCGTGTCGTCCGGCGCTAGGCCAAGGTCCGGTAACCGCGTTGCCTCGTGATTAGAGGCAACAGCTGATACGCGCGAGTCTAGGCTCCAGCGCGTGAGGGGGGGGCGGTGTCAAACGGTGAGTTGAGGCCGAGGCCTCCGTCTCCAAGCCAATTCGATCCCCCGCCGACCGGCGTGAGTCGAGGCTCCAACGCCCACGTTGCCTCGTTATTCGGGGCGACGGCTGAAACGCGCGAGCTAGGCTCGAGCGCGTGATGAGGCCTGGCAACAAGCGGCGGTTTTTAGGGCCGGATTCGGCGTGACGATTGCTGAAAGAGAGCAAAGGCGCGAGCCGAGGCTCCAGCGCCTGTTGATATCAGCTGTTCGGTGGCTGAGGGGCGGGAATCCCCCCCCCAATGCCGTGGGCAGAAGGCCCTCCGACGACACTGATCGCTCCCGAGCCAAGTCCAAATCGCAACTCACGTCCAACAGTCCTTTGTCAAGCCAGAAATTCAGTCCGAGTCAGGGAAATCCAAATCGTGGTCAAAAAAACAGTCCGAGTCAAAGTCAACGTGAAGGAAGCCAGTCAAACAGGAGGGGAGAAAATTATCCACGTCTGTCCTCTCTGAGGACCGAGTCGGATCTGGGTCATAAGAGGGCGGACCCAGCAAAAATTACAGACTCGGTCCTCACTTTGAGTGGACGAGGACAACCCATCCATCCTGAATGATGGCTCCTCCCACGTTGGAGAATAGCACTGAATCTGCTATAGTCCCAAGCCTTTTATACCTTAAACTTCCAAAAATGCCACTGTTTTCCCCAAATTTCTGTTCCATGAACTGTTCCCAAAATTCACATTTTCCATTTATAGTAATACGACTGACCAAAAGCTACTATTTCCAAACATACTGTCAACACAAGTTTAAAGAAATTCATTTCCAAACTTGCCCTTACAAGTTTAATACTTCAAAGCCTTATTTTTAATTTCCACTGGATTGTGTTACTAGGTGGAAAATATTTCCCACAGTTAATGATTATAACATTAAGCAGCTGTGGTAATGGGCAGTAATTAGGAAAACTAAGGCACACAAAGATCTGAGAAATATTACAGTACATTTATTCAAATGATGATTATCAGTTTTCAATTTAAAGTAAACAAACAAACAAACAAACAAACAAACAAACAAACAAACAATGCCTTCTTTCACCTTCCATGAACTCAATTCTTCAAGAAAAATCAGAAAATTTTCTTTTTGACATAAATACACCAACCCAAAGCTAGAACAGTGAAACATGGAAAATCATGGAACAGAAAGCTTCTTTCAATTCAAAATACAAAGGACTCAAAAGAACATTTCTCTCAAGTTTTCTGTTTAAACACTTCCATCTTCAAGTGTTACAAAGTCCCTAGTCTTCAACTAAACAGAAACTATGCAGATCTTTCCTGAGGTGTCCCATCCTATAATAAATGAAATAGGTTGAATGCAGACATACAGAAGTTGATTGAGCTATGAGGTTTTCCAGATATCCACCCTCTCTTTAGCCCACCAGCCCACCGCTATTGCTTCCCCCCAAAGCTGCTGCTCAGGATCAAGTTATTCACTGGAATTTGAAGTTATTTTCTGTAAACCTTTTCAGCCAGACTCAATTTATTCTTTTTTTGGAAGGTTCCCCACTCCCCAGCCTAAAAAATCAGAGAAAAAATATGGGTTAAAAATAATTATAAATGACAATAGAGTTTTGTCCTGGTTTTGCATTTTGTTTAAAGAAATCTCTGCCTTAAGTCTAGTGGAAGTTCCAGATCTCTTTTAAGCCTTTATTTTGCTCCAAAATATCACCCAAAGTTGGCATTTTGCCACTGAATGTTAGCTACATGATTCTGGGGGAGGCTGGGGATTATATACATGTGAGAGGGCTACATGTATTCTTGTCAATTCTTGTTTTAGTGACTGGGGAAATCAGAAGTTCACTAAGGCTGCTTTATCCAAGAGGAAATGCCTTCCCACAGCCTAGAGCACCTCTTAATTAAAGTCCATCACGGCTGTATTAGTTTAGGTGATTAGGTAAGTTGCAGGAAGGGTCATGCATTGATAATAACAAAGATAACCATCATGCAAAAGTGGTAATGGCAGATTCACTGCAATGGGCAGGTTACATCATTAAGTATTTGTATTCTCGATGAACAGCTGAGAGGGTTTGCATGTTGTAAAGCAATTTTCTCCAACCCTTTCACAATCTAGGGCAGGGCTGTCAAATTCGGGCTGGATGTGTCACGCGCTGGCCACGCCCACGCCCGGTTTAGTGAAGGGGGGAAAAGTCCCGATACGTCACGTGACGCCGCCATGACGACGTGAGTTTGACCCCCCTGGTTTAGGGAGTTGATTTAAACTCAGGATTTCTAGGAGTTGCCACATCGGTTGGGAAATTCTGAGAACTGAAGTCCACACATCTGGAGCTCTCCCAGTCTAGGAAAGGTTATAGTAAGGAAACAATGTTAGAGAAGTCCCAAAGGTGCTTTTTCAAGAGGCAACTGGACTTTCTGGTTTTTCTTTGAAGACGTTTCGTTTCTCATCCAGGAAGCTTCTTCAGCTCTGAGCTGAAGAAGCTTCTTGGATGAGAAGCGAAATGTCTTCAAAGAAAGTCCAGTTGCCCCTAGAAAAAGCACCTTTGGGACAACCATGATTTGGATGACTGAGAATCTCCATAGGCAAATGTTAGAGAAGGAAAGCAAAGAGAAAATTACTTTTGAGAGAATAAACTTTAATACAACAGCAAAGAATAATGTAATAATTCTGCCATATATACAGGTCATTGAAAGGCTGACTATTGCAGTTTTTCTGTTATGTATATGCCATATAGCAAACTTGGGCATTTTATTCGCACCTTTAGCTGTCCCTGTCCAGCCTGTGTGAGGTCAATAGAAAATTAGAAATTAAATGGAAATAAGGGGTCTGAAGGGGGCAGGAGAAGAAGTGGAGTTGGGTACAGCTCTGTGCAGTTGCTATGCACTCCTTCAGCCGGCTGGCAGCTGCAGGAGGGTGAGGACAGAAAGTGCTTTTCTGAGTCTGCGTAGCTTTGGCCCCTTGACTGGAACAACGTGAGGAGTTGAGGTGACGGAGTTTGAGTACATCAAATGAGGCTGTATTGGTTTGGCCATCCACAACAGTCCCAGTTTCTCACTGGCCCTTTGGGAAAATTAATTGCCCAGCCCTGCCATATAGGGTGGTTGTTCTTGAAAATAGCAATAGCACTTAGACTTATATACCGCTTTACAGTGCTTTACAGCCCTCTCTAAGAGAGAGTAGTATCTACACCACCTGGGCTCCTGAATGAAAAGTGAGATATAAATCTAATCAATAAATAGTTATCATCATGTAGCTAAAATTACAATGTAAAATATTACATTTTCAATTACAATGCTAACAAGACTATACCAGTCAATTCATGCAGATTGCCTGGAGCACTTTTTCTTATCCTAACAGTCCTTTCAAGAATCATTACTTCAAGATTAAAATCTTTTTTAAAATCTGTCATATTAAATATCCTGAAGTTATTGCCTTAATACTGTTTTTAATAAACCTCTTTTTGAAAAATATTTAATTGAAAATATTTACTTGAATAAAAGAAAAAGAAGAAATATATAAAAGAAGAAAGGAAAAAGAAAAAAAAAGGTGCAGGGAAAAACAGGTAAAGGAAAAGAAATGGGTGGGGGGAGACAATTAAAGAAGTGACTTCCAGTCTTCATTACAGCAGTTACAATCAAAATCATTATCCCTGCTTCCTCTAAAACAACCATAATCATCCCCTTATTCAACACTTTTTAGATGTCCAGTCTAAAAATAATCATTTTAGCTCTATTTTCAGCAAAAAGGCTATAAAAGGTTCAGTAAGTACTCATTATTTTATCTTCCATTATGTATAACCCAATATATCTCCATTTTACACACGACTTGCTAACAAATAAAATAGCATCCTTTTCTATGAATTTCTCAATCATAAACAAAAATATTCTTTCTTCCTACAATCCTCTCCTTCCTTCTATAACATTCACTCACTTTAGTAATAACCATTTTCTCTTTATTTCAAACTTGTAATCCATAAAAGTGTAGCAAAAAATAAAAGGCTTTCCCATAACACTTTAGTCCCTCTTATCACTCCACACTTCTGTAATCACATGGTCGTCTCAGAACTTTGTTTCCCTTCTTTTTCTATGTATCTCTTTTTTAACTCAACCAGTTTCAGTGGAGGGCTGCTGCCGGTTCGGACTGGTTCGGGCGAACCAGTAGTTGCGACCTGCAGGTGGGCCCGCCCACCCGCCCCGCAGGGGGGGAGTGGTCCGAGGTGGTATTCAGCCGGTTCGGGCGAACCGGTAGTTGCGACCTGCAGGTGGGCCCGCCCACCCGCCCGGCAGGGGTGAAATGCTCCCGGTTCGGGCGTGCCTGCCGGTCGTCGGAGAGCCAGTAGCGACGGCAGCGCTAGGCTTCGCCCACCCGCCCGGATGCCGCCATTTGGGTTCTTTTACCCTCTGCGCATGCGCAGAACGCTTTGCGCATGCGCAGAGGGTAAAAGAACCCAAATGGCGGCATCCGGGCGGGTGGGCGAAGCCTAGCGCTGCCGTCGCTACTGGCTCTCCGACGACCGGCAGGCACGCCCGAACCGGGAGCATTTCACCCCTGCCGCCCGGGCGCAATCCCGTCCTATATCACTGTGTTTTTGACGCCACATGCATGTGTGGAAGGCACACATGAGCAAATTGCCGTGTTTTTAGACACTGCACGCATGTGTGGCGCACGCTCACATTTCCGGTGCTGGGCGAACCAGTTGTTACAGTATGTGAGGCCCACCTCTGACCAGTTTCCTTAAGAAATTTAAACATTCTCCTTTCTCACAGAGATATACAGTATGTTATCTGTTTATTTCAAAAGAACCTTTTAAATAAGGCAATATTCCAAATGTAATTGTCTTTTTACTCCATTTTTTAACTTTCTTACTCCAAAATCCTGGTAAGCTTTTTTGCATTTAATTCTTTTTAAATCTTTGTAACTGGTTCCTTCCTCACCTTAATCTTTCCCAGATTAAAGGTACACTTACTCAGATGGCATTAGGGCAGTGGTTCTCAACCTTTCTAATGCTGTGATCCCCCGCGACCCCCGCCCCGCCGCCGCGACCCCCTCCCCGTGCACGATGAAGTGACAAAGGGGGCGTGGCACCAGGGGTGAAATGCTCCCAGTTCGGCCGTGCCTGCAGGTCGCCGGACAGCCGGTAGCCACGGAAGCGGGAGACTTCGCCCACCTGCCTGGACGCCGCCATTTGAGTTCTTTTACCCTCTGCGCATGCGCAAAGCATTCTGCGTTCTGCGCATGCGCAGAGAGTAAAAAGAACCCAAATGGCGGCGTCCGGGCGGGTGGCCGAAGTCTCCCGCTTCCGTGGCTACCGGCCGGCGACCCGCAGGCACGGCCGAACTGGGAGCATTTCCAAGATGGCGGGCTAGCGTGCGTGGCGACCCCTGTGAAAAGGTCATTCGACCCCCAAAGGGGTCGCGACCCACAGGTTAAGAACCGCTGCATTAGGGGCTCTGCTGTTCTGAAGGTCTCTAAATTTAAATTTTACTCCATTTAAACATGCTATAGAAATTAGATTGGGCAGCCCCAGTGTCCTTTAAACAGGCTACGCATGAAGCTGTGAGCTCCCGTGGCTCCCAATACTCTACTCACAGATCACTCACAGGGTATTTCCAGGCCTTATGGGCTTGCTTGCAAGGAGTTGCCTCCTCGAGTTCATGTGGATGATGCCATAGCTTCTCCTTGCCTAGAGAAGCTCCATTAGCTCAGGTATATTGCCCAACTGCCAGCTTTTGATTCTGCACTACAAGGCCACTATTTCAGAATCATGCTAGTCTGCCATCTTTCCATCTGGAAGCCCACGTTTTTAGTAAATATCGAGAGTGAGCATAAAAGAAATAAGCGGAATCCTAAATACTTCAGGTGTTGGGTGGCATCCAACTGGTGTATCCTCAGCTGATAAAATATTCCTTGCTCTAACAGAGACCCCCATGAACAAAACAAGAGGGGAGTGATACTTTTAAGCTTTCTCTCACATACCCCAATACTTTTCCTCACAAAACAGTTTTAGAGTGTAGGGTCACAATTCAGAAAACTATGAAAGGTAGGGCTGAAGGGAAAGGACATTGCCAAAAATCACCTCTTGCTCTTTGGTAATCAGGGAAGAGTGAGAGCCAGAGTAGTGTAGTGGTAAAGAAGGTTTTGGCTAAGATTGGAGAGACCCACCAGGTTCTAATCTACCTCCTAGGAATGCTATGTGGAATATTTGGAGGATGGAGCAGTTTGCATGGCATCTTGAGCTCCTCTATAAAAGGTGGGTTATAAACCTAGCAAAATAAACAAGTGAAGAAACTTTGGCTAGATCAATGAGCCTTCCCAATAGCAGGAATCTTCCTTCCTGATTTTCTATAGAGTTTGTGTGTTTTGTGTAGAGAACATGATCTTTCACTAAAGAACAATCTTCTCTGAGTTTTAAAATGCCAACAAAAGCAATGATATTCTGTTGTCTATTATTTTTTTCTATTAAAAAAATCTCTCACAGCAAACCTAGAACTTGTTAGGGAAATATAGAAATGCAGGTTAATACAATCAGTGAATAATTGCTGGCCCATTAACTTGTAGACATTACTTTTCTTCCTCCTACTTGCTGAAATCCAACTCTGGTCTACATCAACCTTTTGGTCCCAGGTGTCCTTCAGCTTTGATTAATTTCTTCCAATATTCCCACTGTCAGAAGCCCTTTCTTAGAAACTAGAAAGCAAGTAAAAAATCAACCCCAGAATTATTGTTCAGCACTTAATTGTGTTTTAACAACACAATCAGCTGTTTGGATTCTAAAAGGGAAACTCTGCAAACCCAGGAGAAAATTCTTCTCCCATTTCATATTCTTCTCTCTTTGCATATAGTGCTGTCCTCTAGGGATCCGACATTTTACCATTGACATTTTATTGAACTTTTAATTTTCTGTTTAATATAACCCTGTATCTTTTTGTACTCATATCTAACTACCTTGAACCTTTTTGCACATCGTATTTCATGATTGTTTTCTAAGATTGAACTTATATTATTATGTCAGCAGAACATATTCTAAAGCAGGGCTGTCAAACTCCCGGCCCACGGGCCGGATGCGTCACGCACTGGCCACGCCCACACCATTTAGCGAAGGGGGAAAAAGTTCCAATACGTCACGTGACGCCGCCATGACGACGTGAGTTTGACACCCCTGTTCTAAAGCATGGAGAAAGACGACAACACTGCTTTTCCAAATAGTCTTGTCCGGAAATAAAAGCTACTGTATCTATCTATCCGTATGCTATCCTGACTGCTGAAATAACTTGATCAAGTTAATAATCTAATCCTGCTTCTTTTTCAAAACTCATTATTAGTTTACCTAAGAATGTCTGCCTGATGCAAAAAATAAACCTCAGCTGATTATCTTTTTAAAATTCAAAACAGAAAGCTGATTTTTTTTTAAAAAAAAATCAAAATAGGAAGAAATAATAATTGGATTTTTTTTAATAGTCTCCCATCCAGTACTAACCTTAATGGTTAATATTTGAATCAGAAGAGATGGCTTGGAAGCCAGGGGAATATGAATGCAACACTTCTGTAATTCATTAAAAGAGCTTCTTTTTCCAGATTGCACAGCTGCTGCTGCAGGCTTCTTCCACTGCAGTCACAATGCTGGAAAGAGACAAAGTTGTTTTGGCAATTGCTGTGTTCACACTCCCATGCACTTTGAAACCCTTCTTCCAAACTGAATCTGAAGCATTGCATACTCCTATAACTATTATGGCTGACCCTGCTCAGCTTTCTGAAACCAGCTAGGGGATTACGGCTGCCACTAGCTGGAAACTTAAAGGTTTACTGAAAATAAAGCCCATCTCTTTCCCATGTTGTAAGATGCGGGAAAGAACCTTTGGAAGGAACCTTTGAGGTCTTCTAGTCTAACCCTCTGTACGAGCAGGATTCTATATCAGTGATGGCTAACCTTTTTCTTGTTGCGTGCCGAAAGCGTGCGCGTGCGTGACAGCGCACACACATGCGTGCCGGCACCCATAATGCAATGTGGGTGCGACACCCCCCGCGCATGCGTACATTACCCCCCCGTGCTCCTCCCGCCCCTGCACATGCGCATGTGACCCACCCGCACCCCCCGCTCCCCACGCATGCGGGCGTGAACCCCAGCCCCGTTTTGGGCCTAGCAGGCTTCCCTGCAGCCTCCTGGGACCAAAAACGGGCCGTGGGGGGGTCCATACACCCCCATGCCCCATTTTGGGCCTAGCAGGCCTCCCTGCAGCCTCCTGGGACCAAAAACGGGCCATGGAGGGGCCGGCACCCCCCACCCCAGCGCATGCGCGCACAACCACCTACGCATGTGCGTGCGCCTCCTGCATGCGTCCCACCTTCCATGCATGCGTGGCAGATACCCAAAAATCACCTGGCCAGCGGGAGGCACGCACACATGCATGGTGGAGCTGAGCTGGGCGACGGCTCGCGTGCCAACAGAGAGGGCTCTGCGTGCCACCTGTCGCATGCGTGCCATAGGTTCGCCATCACGGCTCTATACCATTCTAGACAAATGGCTGTCCAATCTCTTCTGAAAACTTCCAGTGGTGGAGCATACACAATTTCTGGAGATAAGCCGTTTTACTGATTAATTGTTCTCACTGTTAGGAAGTTTCTCCTTAGTTCTAGGTTGCTTCTCTCCTTGATTAGTTTCCATCCATTGTTTCTTGTCTTGCCTTCTGGTGCTTTGGAAAATAGCATCCCTTTTTTCTTTTCTTCCCTTCTGGTGCTTTGGAAAATAGTTTGATCCCCCCCCCCCCCGCCTTCTCTGTGACAGTCCCTCAAGTATTGAAAGACTGCTATCTTAATGAGATTATTTCTCCAGTAGGATCCCTTTCTAAAGTTTTTGCCTATAACTCCATCATCTTTGGCCACTGACCATTCTTGTTCCATCTGACAGCAGCTATAAGGAAACCATTAGAAGAGACCAAAACATTGGGAGAATAAATACAAAACCCTAGTACTTTTCACCATGTGTGTTCCTGATGTGCAATTATGGACATAAGAAGGGATCTTCCAGGATCAGAAATAGGATCCACATTGTCAAGGCAATCAATTTCCAAGAGTGGTCAGCTAGATATTTTCAAATACTTACAGCATGGTATGAAATGTCATGTTGGCTCAAAAAGAGAAAACTAAAAGAATGAATATATTACAAACTGGTAGCAATAAGATCCCAGAAAACTTATACTGAACCTTATCTCTTCTGCCCAAATGAGAATGTGGCAGTGCATATCTAGAATGAAAAGTAGAATTCTGAGTAGGCATTCCCAACATAAAGAGGATAAGACGACCAGAGACAGACAAAACCAAAACAAAGTCAAAATTCAATCCAAACTTGCCAATTGTTTTATGATGATGATGAAAGAGTTTTACAACTGTTCATAAAATGGCTCCTTGCAATATATGGCTCTGGTAACATCAGTTCCAAAAGCGTGCAGCTTCCTTTGCTTAAAACTCAGTCGACGGAAAAATATGAATACACTTAAGTCACCCCAGAAACTAATTGCTACATAAAATCTACACAAGTAAACAATTTGGTTCCACATTATGGGGAGGTTACAAAAGAGAAGATTACGCCAAACAAAGCTGACATAGCCGCACACAGAACTTTAACATGCTGATCGTATTAAAAACACTGCACAAGATTTTTTTCCACTTCGTAAGAAGCCAGACTGTTTACATGTTTAAGTGGCTAGAGACTTGGCTATTGGCGTGTGGTCTATTTTGCAGCATAACCTCAAGAATAAGAGAAGCAGCACGGAAATCATTTTACTTACAAGTGAGGCCACCATTTGATTACAAAAATTCTCTAGATACAATTTAATGCATGTTCTAAACATATATGCAGAAAGTTGGTGAATAAAAATGATTCAATTGAATGTAATCAAGAGTAGGACAGACAGGAAATTTAACAAGCAGTTAGATGATTTAATGATGACAGAGGTCAAGCAAAGATGCTCTCCTGTTGTCCAGAAAAGGGCAAGTAAGAAACAGACTTATGCTACAAAAAAAATAGTTATCACTGTTATAGAACCAATCACTAAGGTAAACATGCTAGAAAATAACTTCCTCTGAGGATCTTTAATAATTCTAGCTAAATTTTGGGAGACCAAACAAATTGCTGAGATTTTTAAGTGGGATGGAGACACATATCAAGTGGATAATGGCAGCTACTTTCTAGAGAAAAATTGGCTGAAGTGAAATGTGTTTCTGGAGCTTAAGGCAATTACATCACCCTCCAAAAATAGTAAAATGGGCTAGTTGAAAAAAAAGAAACTGAAACTCCTTTTTGTAATCATTGAGCAAAACAGAAATATGCCCTACTTTTCCAATTTACCCCCAGCTTTGAATGTTGGCTTGCTTTCGGTAGAAATGGGTTTTTAAATGCTCAATGAAATAAAAGTCCTATTCACCGGCAAGCTGTTATAGTCACGATCTCTCAAATCTGCAAATTAAGCATCATGTGCATATAATACACTTTTTTTGCCAGTCATTTTACAGAATCCTTGGTGATCTCTGAGTTGGTTATTTGCTTGCAGATGTTATCCTTTTCATAGATTGTGTTGGTTGTGCTATAATGGGTTGAGTTGCCAGGCACTTTTTGATAAAGTTATGTTTTGTTGGAAGATGCTGTGTAGGTGGTCTGTTTCCCATACAGTACAGCATCTTCCAATAAAATGGATAGCACTATCATACACTAAAAACATCTCAGAAATAAGCATCAAACAATTACAATCACAGGCATCACCATAGCACACAACTCAATGAAAGCCCCCCAAAACATCTTAAGCAAACCAAATAACCAGCAGTGAAATCTACTTACCTTCCCTACCGGTTCGGAAGCGCGCGCTTCCTGCTCGCTCACGCCACTGTTGTGCGTGCTTTTTCACCCTCTGCGCATGCGCAGAATGCTTTGCGCATGCGCAGACGGTTAAAAACAAGAAAATGATGACGTCCGGGCGGGTGGGCGGAGCCTCGCGCTGCTGCCGCTGCTACCGGTTCTCCGAACCACCAGCGGCCGCTGCTACCAGTACACCCGGACCGGGCCGAACCAGTAGCATTTCACCCCTGCAAATAACCCAATAACTAGAAAAGAAAAAAACAACAACAGGATTCATCTAAAACATATTGTGTTAGGATTGTAACAGCCATTATGTAGGCAAGCAAGTAGACAGGCAAGCAGAAGACTAGCAGAGGACATCCATGAACACCAACTAGCAGTCAGAAGACATGATGAAAACACTTTAATCTCAGAAGACATGGACAGATTTAACCACAATTTCCAGAGATAAATTGTGAACATCCTAGTCCAAGCTAAATCCAAAAATGGTAGGGAATCAGTCCTCAATTGACACATAGAAATAAATCACATTTACAGACCTCAAAGGAGACAATAAAAACGCTAAGACGGAAAGAAAAAGACCAGTAGCCAATACCCAGATAAAGAGTGATTGACACACGCAAACAATCAAGCAGAAAACAATATCCTAATCAAGGAACTACCAAAGAGAAAATCACAGCCACATCGACACTGGCAAGGAAAGTTACTGTATGTAAACAGGGAACAAACCTCACATTCTCTAGCACTGATGATGTTACCTAGTTGGATAATGAAATACCTGCAAGCAAACAACCAAGCTCAGAGAGCACCAAGGATTGCATGGTTCAACTGAACTACAAATACTCTCTTCTGATGGAATATTTCTGTAGTAATTCATTAATAAAATCTGTCCCCTTTCAGTCTGTTTTTCAAAGAAAATATCATTTTGAATAAGCCTTTGAAACAGCAGGTATGAGAAATACATTCCCAAAGATCCCCATGCAACAGCAGTGAAGCTTTCCGCAGCCCTTCTGGTTCAAACATTTTCCATAACCTCAATGCATCCCAAAGACTAAATATTTATTTGAGATATTTATGCCTGAAAACAAGCATCTGCATTTATACAAAGATACTGTTGAATAAATATATATTATTGGAAGATTTTGAATCTGTCCCCTGGCTTAAGAGCAGATTTCTGTAAAAGAAGTGGGTATCAAACAAGTATATCATTTACAAATGACATCTAAGAAAATCTCCATGATATAGATTGTTAACAATAGTTGACTCAGGAAAGCATGCTAAATTACCCTAGAATTAAATCTTTCTGGCATTATGCCTTTTTCTTCTTTTCTTTGTTCCTTTAGGAGAAGCTGATTCAGTCTGCCAGAATGGAAAAATAACCAAAATTCTAACTCTTATCTGATTTTCAAGGGACAAGAATGTCCAGCACTCAAGCAAACATATCACATTGTTTATATATATTAAGGTCAAATACTATACACACTAGAAAATTGTTGGAAGATTTGGTTATTTTCTCGAATTGTGATATGGAGAACCCTCCCACTCACAACCTTTTTCCTCCCTACTTCATTCTGTGCACTATAGTCATTCCCTCCCTCTCTAAAAAGGGGGTCTCCAGCCTCTTAGCTCTCTCATTTTGGGCCCTCCTCCCTTTCACTTTCCCAGACTTTTTGCCACCCAGCAAGATGGAGCAAGAACAGCAAAATATATATTCAGTTTGACTATATGTACTTCAGTAATCACACAAACGTGCACTCGAGACATAAACCTAGCATGGGTATGTTGCAAAATGTAAGGTTTCTGGTACACTTCATTGCTACAAATCAAACCAGTTAGCATAAGATGACTTTGGAAGAGATCCTGCATACATTTACATTGAGTAAGAACAGGGGATCATAGATAATTCCGAAATCTATTTCACTGTATCCCGTGGAGAACCAAAAGTGCAACGTTCTTTTGTCACCTTGAAAACCACAATGATTTTTTTTAATATCCAGTTCATAGAAATTATTAACTGTCACCGTAGTGACCCAAAGGCTTTATGAGTTGAAAGGAATGTGTTTATTAAGTATCTAATTGTGCTAAACATCCATTTATAAATGCAGACCTAAACACACTCAATTAAAAGGAAGGCCCCTTGAAACTGTGACCATCTGGCCTTTTCAAATAGCTGCTACACAGCAAAGTTTGACTATTAACCTAGATACAATTTCCTATTTTTCCCTACTCCTATAGCCATTTCCATACTATTCCACATGATACTCTATGGTCTACCCATAAGTCTACACGATACACCTACCGTATGATAGTGCATCCATGATCTACACCGGTGATGCTGAGGAGAATGCAAAAGATGGCAAAGATCTTTAAAATTTGGATATCTACTTTGCTCAGAGGGTTGTCTACAACTACAAGCCACCATTTGATACAAAATCTTCTTTTGAAAATGTCTCTACCTTATATAGAATTAAGATCCATTCTTGTATACAGGCATGAAAATTAATTTTTTTAAAGAAATTATTTGTTTTATCCCACTTAGCAAGCCATTTGTCACAAGAAATCCTATTAAAAATCCTTGAATATTAAAAAGTTTCATGCAGGATGAAACAATATTTCCTAAGATATAGCTAATTGTTAAATAATTCAATACAGGGAAGAATAAAGGATGAAACAGGTCTCTTATGTAGAAAAGCTTGTAAAATAATCTCTCTCAAGTATGTGTGCGCATTTCTATATACCATACTCACTATATACCTATACAGTCCCATTGTATTCAAATTAAATAGCATAAAATTCTAGCAATAGAAACTAGAATTCCCCACCATGCTTCTTACAGAGTTCTTCTGTGGGCTAAAGAGTAGATTTCTAGGCATATATACAATGGTAGTACTAGTAATAAGAAGAAAGTGTGGATAACTGATACGGCAATACCAGGGAATAATAGAATAGAAGACAAAAAATTGGAGAAGATCATAGTAGCAAGATGTAAAAATCAAAATTGAAAGATTATGGCATAAACTGGTCATAGCAGCATACTGGGTGCCATAAAAAAAAAATACTGGACCGCGCTTAAATCTGTACATTGACAAAACTTCCTTCTGTCAATTACAAAAGGCCACATTACTACTTGGATCTTCACATATTCTATGCCGATACATTATGACTTGGTTCTTTGGAAGAACTCAATGCTTATGAAGGCCAACAGCTAAAGAACTGGCAGCTATAATTTCACATTCTTGTGTATATAACAATAACAAGATCTCAGAGATCGTGCTTGAGAAGGAGAGCCAGACGGTCTGCCCTCACACTCCCTATACAGTATGGAGGCTGTGTACAGAGGTGGTATTCAGCTGGTTTGGACCAGTTCGGGTGAACCGGTAGTAGCGACCTGTGGGTGGGCCTGCCCATCCGCCCTGGCACTATGCCATCCTATTTAGGCATGGTTTGAAGCTGCGCGCATGCGTGCAAGGCCGCGCACGACCGAAGCGAGCATGCACACTCACATTTGTGAACTGGTAGGGAAAGTAAGTGAATACCACCCCTGGCTGCGTACCATTATCCTGGAATTCATTGCAGCTGCTCCCAAAATGGCACCCACTTCCGGGATTATACCACACAGCTTTTTGTGTAGGAAAGCCATAGCGGAGCAGTTGCTTCCCAAAGGAGTTCTATGGAAAAGATAAGTGACTGAGCCGTGATGAGGGAATGGGAGGAAAGTGTGGGAAGCAGGTCTAAGGCCTGCGGGCACCAAGTGGGGCAGAATGAGTGGGGAAGATAGACTGGTGTGTGTGTGTGTGTGTGTGTGTGTGTGTGTGTGTGTGTGTGTGCGGCGCCGCATCCCTGCAGTCTGTCATATAAATATTTTTTGTGTGTGTGTGTGTGTGTGTGTGTGTGTGTGCTGCAGCATCCCTGCAGTCTGTCATATTAATCAATTTTTATTACGGTCACAGACCAGCACAAAAGTTAAACATTAAAACAAAACAAGACTGAGCAGAACTCAACAGGACGGAACAGGGTGTAGTAACATATTACAATTGATGGTGAAATCATCAGTGGGTGACCAAGGTCTGCCTAATTTTACAAAGTAGCAAAACTTAGCTATGTTCAAAGAAGCTTTGTCATACTGATCCAATAATAGTAATTGTACTTAAAAGAAACCAGAATTCCCATGGTACTTTAATCAGGTGAGATGTTATAAAATGAGTCTGTGAGTCCTTATAGAGGAGGCAGTATAACAGGAGATGAGTTGTGGTTTCAATGGCCCCTTGTCCATAGGGGGAACAGTCTCAGTTCTCATATGGAACTTTTTTATATCAGCCTTCCAAAACTGCTGTGGGCCGAACGTTACAACACACTAGAGTTAATGCCCTCGCAGTCAGTCATAAGTGTGAGTGGATTGACAAGTTCTCAAATTTTGTTAATGTGAATGCGAGGGCGTTGCAGCGGCTGTAACTTTGGGCAGGGGTGGTTAGTCTCTTCATTCAGCGCCATAATTTTGAACAGTCGCTGAACCAACAGTTATAAGTTGAGGGCCACCTGTATACCATTTGCAGCAGAAGCACTGAACTGAAGAAACTCCAAAGATGTTTCCAGAACACATGTGCTACGCCTTCCTTTGAGACAGATTTTCAGTTCCTTACAATAATTTATTTTTAGCAGGCAAATATAGCTGAGTAATCTGTAATCTATCACAGTGAAGTGTCTTTATACAACGATTATTGCATAATAAGTTTTCCTTCCACTACCCAGGGCCTTTGAACTGTATAGGATCACAATTCATAGAATTCTTATGGAAAATGGAATTCTGCAAGTTGTAGTTCAATACGTCTCAAAGTCTCCAGGTTGGGAAAGACTGAATTAGGCCATTGATGGATGACAAATTTAGTTAAACTAATAATAATGAAGTAAAATATAAAATGAACTTATGTCTATTAAGAGTCAGCTGGCCATTGCTCAGCATTACAAAGAGGCTTCCCCAGAAATCATGAGTCATAATGCTTGCTAAATAAAACATCAGATGTGGAAATGAAGCCTGAAAATCTTTTTACACAGTCATGTTTTGCTTAAGAATGATTTTATTAATGATGTGTAAGAACATCATGATAGTTACAGAAGTAAAACCAAATTCACTTCCTCTCCACACAAATAAATTAATGTTGCTAATTCAAGTGAGTAGGAAATCAGTCAGGAGAAAATGTTAATAACAGAAAGGAAGTCCACATGAAGGAACTGCAAGCTGGCTGTAACGATTTTCCCCCTTAGTGTCAATTTCTTTCATCACTTTCAAGAACTGAACTGATGTGAATTGTTTTAATTTTATATGAATTTCGTTAAAACATATGGTTGCAAATAAAGGTACTAAATACTGTAAAAATGTTATTTCATCAGTTATCCGCTTTTCACATATTTCTCTTCCTCAGATTTCAAGAAATGGTCTCTGAACCATGGTTTAAGAGAACATCACAATATAATGGTTCTAATAATGCAGAAATATGGCTTTGATTTTAGTGCATGAGCCTCAGAAGCTCCCTCCCTTCTCCATTTCCAGAACAGCTATAAATGAATCACTTGCATTATCAGCTAACTAAATGTTTAATCTGGGACAAACTTTTGGGTAATTATGGGTTTTCAAAATAACCCAAGATTATTTGTTCGTTTAGATCTTTAAACAATAAAAAATGAAAGGGATGAAGTTATCAAATATGCAAAAGTTATTTTATGATCTTAATATGAACAGAAAGTTACATAAATTTCAGTAGACTATAAGCTTTCTAATTCTAATACTTTCCCATTATTTGTGCCTCTTTAAAGTAATATATAGGCAACATTAATCAGAGTTGAGCCTAATTCAAAAACAATGACAAGCCACAGTTTGGTGAAAATGAAAGCAAAAATCTTCTGATTTGCTTCTCACAGCCATGTAGAAATGGAAAGTTGGGTGTCTATGACTCTAAATGATGATGTATCTTGGCTTCATATGAACACTGGGTGAGTGTGGCTTCCTTTCCTTCTCATATTAATGCAAGTTTTATTTTAACAATAAACTATATTTAAAACACCATTTACTGAAAGATGACAATTTTTTTCATATAGCTTTTATTATGTAAAGCAAACATGGAAAACGATGATGATTTAGACACCATCTGACTGAAGAACGACTCCAATGCCATTATATTAACCCAATTATTTTTAAAGAGAATATATTTGCTTTTTAACACAACATTTTCCTTTTTCCAGCTTTCTGTTTCAATACAGGTATAAACCAGTACTTTGAGGGCTTAAATAAAACCTTGATGAAACATCTTCACTAAAGGCTGCTTCCCAAAAAATTCAGTCTCTCACACATATACACACTCAATGCATTCACTTCCTAGCAGAATGGTGATTTGATAGCCAGAAGCAACTAGTCTATATTCATATGGTCAGAATTGTTTAAACTTTTACCTCAGCCATCTATATAAATATAGTTCTCACACAGCAAGATGACATCTAAAATGTTCCTCAACCATACAAAAGATGAGTCCATGCCCTCTGCTATTCTTCCCTAGAGAATCAACATCTAGCATAGAGGGACTCAATTCCTGTCACTGATGGGAGATTTAATGGGGGTTATTCCCTTTTTCTTCGTGAGAGAAAAATGGGCACTTGGAGAGGCCTTGAATCAAGTTTTTCAAAGCAGGCTTACAAACAGCATAATTCAACCAAGGCCCAAAGGTTTTAGATTAGTAATCATGAACCAGATATAGCATATAGGACTATTTACAGAAAGGCTTCTTTTAATCTCAACCTTATTTCTCCATGGCAGTGACCCTTTAGCTGTCTTGTTCAGCCTCCCATGAAGTTACAAGCTAAAACTGGGAAAAACAACTTTCATTAGCAACTTAAAATCTTTTGACTGAGGAAATGTCCCCCCTCAAGGATTAAAGGGTTACAAAACTAAAGTAAAACAAGATATGTAACCCCAATTCCTTTGACAGCAGAGGTCCCAAAGACATTTCAATGGTGTCCAATAGTCTCATTTATCCAGGTGACTACTGTATTTTAATAAACTAATAACTGGGTGGGTTGGAGAAAGATATATAGATGGAAAGATAGATGGAGGGATAGAGAGAGAGAGATAAAGAGGTAGAGATACTAACATGCTACAAAGTCAAGTAACAACCCCCATATGTCTTACTCTGTTTCCCCCAAAATAAGACATCTCCTGATAATAAGCCCAATCGGGCTTTTGAGTGCATGGCAATAAGGCCAAGCGCTTATTTCAGGGTTCAAAAAAATATAAGACAGGGTCGTATTTTCAGGGAAACATGGTGAAAGGTGGCTCACTTGCTTTAAAGAGGGCTTATCTGTCCAGAATACAGGGGGGAAATGAGCAGAAGAACAACCTGGAGCAACCTGATCAGTTCCCTTCAGGTAAATAGGTGCTATCACTGACATGTTATGAAAGAGACAATTTGTCTTTCAAAATTTTGGAAATCTCCCAACCGCCCGTAAACTAATGTACATGTCATAGAAAAAGCTATTTTCTTCACAATTCAGAAAGCCCAATTCAAATCAGATAAACCTAAGAAAATCATTAACTGTATGGAGTTTTAAGCTTGTTAAATGTCAGATCAAGTTACCAACCAGAAAGACAAAAGTGGATTTTGGCAGCTAAACGATCAAAATACAAATGACAAAAAAATTACTACAATCAAACTTGAAAGGAGAAAGGAAAATATAATAGGATGACAGGCAAAGGATGCCCTTTGCTTGGTATTTAAAGGAGCCAAGTTGTAATCTCAAACACTTCTGTAGTTTGCGTGCATCCTGGCTTAACAGTGGCCAAGTTCAATGATAGGAATCCAAAAGATAGAAAAAACACACTACCTGGCAAGGGAACAATTTCTCAGGGGAACAAACGGGGAAGTTAGGGAATGAGGAGATAATTCCAGTTTTATTAGGAGTTGACTTTAAAGCCTTCAAGAGAATGCCCTAAGGAAGTGCAGAGAACTCAAAAACTTGTTTTTGTGGGAGAACATTTCATATGTCAGACTGTAATTACTGCTATCGTTGTTATCAGAGATCGCAAGAGCATCTTCTTGGGTTAAGCAAGAATCTGTTTAATAGGGTGGAAGGGGGCAGGGAGAGTGAGTGCCAATAGCATTCCCTCAAGGGGGCAGCACAGAGCAACCTACACAGCCCTCTTTTGACAACAGTACAAAGATGAAAAACTGAAGGGAAGGGAGGCAGGGAAAACTACTGTACATGATTTTTAACATGGGGCTCCAAAGACCCTCGCTGAGGAACCTCAAAGACTCACACACAACTTTAAGGTTATTTACTGGTTAGGCTAAGTCATCATAAAAGATCTATGCAGTTTTAAATTAAATTCAGTGATCCCCTGACATTAAAAAATTGTTCCAACAAGGAAAAAAAATGGCAGGGTTATTGCAGATTTTAAAAGTTTATTTTACATTCCCTATCTCGCTATGGGAGCTCCAGGCCAATCTAATGAACCCAGAAGAAAGTCAGTGCTTATTCTAGAGCAGTGATGGCGAACCTTTTTTGGTTCGCATGCCAAAAGGGGGTATGTGTGCACGCTAGCGCGCGCCCACATACCCACACCCATTCCCTCCCCCCACGCATGCGCACAACCCCCCCGCGTTGCCCCCTGCGCATGGCACAGGCCTCACTGAAGCCTCTGGAGTTCCAGGAGGCAAGTTGGGCCGTTTTTGCTCTCCCCC
>QLTV01000974.1:7760360-7775231 GCA_003457575.1 Thermophis baileyi | reverse complement strand
ACACATTGTTTTGTCCAGGAGCAAACCGGAAGTTCAGAAAAACGGACTTCCGGTTTGCCCGTTGGGCGGTTTTTTGCACTCCGGGGCTTCAAGAAGCTTCCCTGAAGCCTCCGGAGTGCGAAAAACAGCCCAACGGCAAACCGGAAGTGTGTTTTCCCGAACTTCCGATTTGCCCGTTGGGCCGTTTTTTGTACTCCAGGGCTTCAGGAAGCTTCCCTGAAGCCTCCGGAAGGCAAAATGGCCTTCCCCAAGGCCGAAAATCAGCTGACCAGCGCGCATGTGCGCGCTGGAGCTGACATAGGGCAACGCCTCGCGTGCCCTCTGATATGGCTCCGCGTGCCACCTGTGGCACGTGTGCCATAGGTTCGCTATCACTGTTCTAGAGTAAGCACATACAAGGTTGCAGCTTCAATCCACATTATTCCAACACTGCTTTCTTTTAAAATGTTGTTAGATGTTAACATGTATGTTCTCTAGAATAGAACATTGCTTTTCTAAGGCTTCCCAATCAATGTTAATCTATCCTCACAGCATTTTAGTAATGCCAACCTCACCTTTGAACTTATTTAATAGAGCTATACTATTTATTTCATTCATGTTTGCTCATATTTAGCCGAACAAGATGTATTTAGTTATTAGATTTCTACCCCAATTTTATTTCAGGGGCTTAAACCAGGACACACGGCGCTCACTTCTCCTCACTTTCTTCACCTCAATCACCCTGTATAGTGGAGAGAGAATGAACGGTCTAAGGTGGCTGAGGGCAGGCTAGCAAATTGGATCTTCCTGCCTCAAGTCTATCTCTTAATTGCTATACATCACCTACTTTGTACCATCCTTCACTTTGCATCTCATTTCATCCAAAGAGGCAATGAAATTATCAAATTCAGCCTTTCAGGGGGGGTGGGGGGACTAAAGTAAAACTTAGTAAAGTAAAACTTTTCTTGTTGAATGTAGTATTAATTTTCAACCCAAGGTTTGGAGATTATAGCTCAAATATAGATCAACTACTCCCTCTACAGAAAATACTGCATTACAACATCAGGAAAATGATCTGAAATCCTCTGGGACCTTCTAATAAGATACATGTGCTCTACTGAAGCAAAGCTATTAAGACCCTAGGTGTTCTTCTCTTCCTAAATTACATTTGAAACAGCTGAGATGTAAATAGATGAGCCAATGAATTTTCCAGAGCTTTCCAAACAGTTCTGAGTGAAAACATGTTAGATAATATATTACTAAGCAGAATCCATGACTTGCACAGAAAACAAAATCTGAATTTCAATTTGAAATCAAGCATATTATCATTGAAACTAGCATGGATTGAACCTTTAAAATCTGTTTGATATAATATTCTCTCAGCTGTTTTGGCAACTCAAAACAGTATTCAAAATAGAAATCCTTCATAAAAAGTTTAGAATGTGAAATATCAAGAAACAACCAACCATGACTTCAATGGGAGAAAGGGAATTGGAATCACAGCCAGACCATTGTGGGAGACCAGTTTGTAAACCTCAGGAGGGAGAGTGGCAGGGTACTTGTGAAAAGTCCAGGGTCCAATTTGTGATATTACTCATAAGATGTGTTGATCGTATTGTGGAGAGCAGGATACTATATGAGGAGTAGTAGAGAAGAGTGCTTATGCGTGTTGAGTAGGGACCTATGTGAGACCACAGCTTTGGATAAAGTGTAAAAACAGCCAGTGACAACCATGCATATCTAGACAATGTTGACTTTTCTCCATGGGGGAAGAGAAGAAAAACTGTTTGTTTTTATAATCTAGTGAATCCTAGGAAAACTGCATGCATGTATATACATAAATTCCATTCTGATTGAAAAGAGTTGTTTTCAAATAAATATACATAGAATTTTACCACAATAGTAGATAACCCATGATCTGCTGGGTCATCATTTCAAAGATATTCCCCTACTAAACAGAGAAACAGAATGACCATCAGAGGCTGTAAAATCAGTGGGAGTGGGAGCAACTTCCAGCTTCCTGCCATCTTTCCCCCCCCCTTGACTTTGCTTGTGGGAAGCCGGCAAGGGAGAGTTGGAAATCTCCTCCTTCCCTCCCTCCCTCCCTATATAATAGGGATAATAAGCAGGGGTGGGTTCTAACTTACCTCGCTGCTGGTTCGCTTCCTCCTGCGCCGCGTGGCCGCACCTTGTGGGTGCGCCTGTGCCTTGTGGGCACACGCGCGCATGCGTAGTGCAAAAAAATAAAAAAAATAAACACCGAAAAGAAGATGGCGACGCATGCGCAATGCCGGAAACTCGGCTTCTGCGCATGCGCAGAAGAAAAATAAAACTAAAAAAAATTTTCAAAAAAAAAAAAAAAAGATGGCGGCGCCCACGGACCGGCACCGACCGAACCAGATCGGTGACGTCATCGTGACATCACCAGCGGGTCGCTACTGGTTCGGGCGAACCGGTCCAAACGGGGAGGAACCCACCTCTGATAATAAGTAAGAATTTGTAATAATAAATAAAATAAATAAATAAGGATAAGTAAGGATAAACAATAAATGTAAGTAATTAGTTAGTAAGTAAGGATGGAGGTGTTAAGAGATACTAAATGATGAAATAATGATTATCTTCAAAATAAAATCTGTGGGCGGAATTATGTCATTTATTTTAATATTTTAAAATAAATCTCATTTTGTGGAAGTCATACTGAGGACATATTAAATAAACCTGTCTGAGGAAGCCACTGTTCTGCTTACACTATGCTGCCTAAATAAATTGAGATGTGGGGTCATTGGTGGTCTCTGAGCTTGGCTGTTTTCTTGCAGACATTTCACCACCCAACTAGGTAATATCATCAGTGTTAGATTGTGCTAATTGGGATATTAATTCTATGAATGTCTGAATTTCTACACTGAACTACAAGCCCACACAAGTTTGCTGACCAACAACTTTAAGAGTTTCTGGACTTTCAATACAGAACAATTGGTAGTCACAAGGCTCCAAAGAAATCAGGTTTCCATCATACTAACATTTCTTCTTACATCATTCCTCTCATCATATGAGGTAGATTTCTTTTATATGACTCAGTGGTCTGCAAGCCACAACATGGTTTGGAGCTCTGCCATAAAATTAGCTCATCTCTTCTGGGAATCTAAAATGACAACAGGCGTCTATCCCTGACCAAATATGGTCCTTGGTGGAAATTAAGGTAGCAGCTCATAAACAAGACTAAACGTTGACAGATCAATAGATTGTCCTACCTTTCTATCGAGAGTGCTGATAGATAACCACAGTTTCAATATCATGCAATCAAAGCTTTATTCATTCTCACTAGTGACCTAGAGGCACTTGAGAACCATGGAGCAAAAGTCTCGAGGGGCAAATGTTAATTATCATTTCATGTGGGTAAGCTTATATCATAGTTTAAACTACAGTCAGTGGCATATGACCCCATTTTCAATGAATTGGACAGAAGTTAGACGTGGAAACTGCTAGAGATTAAGAGTTTAAAAACTGTTCTCTAGAATAGAACATTGCTTTTCTAAGGCTTCCCAATCAATGTTACTCTATCTTCACGGCATTTTAGTAATGTGAAATTTTGAAAAATCTTTGGAAGCTGCCTAAAACCAAACCAAAACCAAAAGCAAACAAGTTTTTTTGTTTCCAAACTCCGACAGAGTTTTCTTTAGCAAGAAGTATTGAGATGGATCTCCAACAATTGAACAATTTAGAACCAATATCTCCCCAAGTACATGAAGTTGGAAACTTTCTGCTTTTCTTTCTATAGCCTCTCTGTGAAGCAGCAAGGAGATGGGTCTTTTGAGTGATAACAGAAGTTTGCAATTGCCTCAGCCACCTGAATCTTCAGCAGTCTGGGAACTGGAACTAGATTAACATCTAAAAAATCCATGCAATAATAAATTATCACAGCCAAGCATTTGTTATCTTGCTCTGGTGATAAACGTAACTATATTTTTAGAAGTACCTGTAATGTTATCATTAGAAAAGTTTTAAATACAGTCAAGTGAGGAAATATAAATGCCAGTTGGGTTGCTCTAGCCGCTATCTTTCAATGACTTAATTACATTAAATGCAAACTTAAATTAAATGCTTCAAGACGCTAACTATAGCTACTCCACTAAACATAGTAGACGTATTCTGAAATAAACCACTTTGCAAGTTCAAAATCCAAGAATTTCCATACTACATAACCTTACAATGCCAATACCAGTTGTAAGGAAAAAGTAAGCTGTAGTCAACAAGGAGTGAATGAAATCCACCATACTCATAGGAATGCTCCCAAGTATTTGCCTTCTTAACATAATGGGGACTGGATGCACTCAAGTTTTCCTATTGATTTACTTAACAATTAGTAAAATTATATAATGATAGAAAGTATTAATACTCAAGATCGCCAGCATCCTTCTTTCGAGGATCAGGCTAGAGCAGGGGTGTCAAACACAAGGCCCATGGGCTGAATCCGGCCCGCAGGGTGCTGAGATCTGGCCCGTAGGGCCACCCTGGAAACAGCGAAGGACCAGCCCACATTGCCTCTGCCAGCGAAAACGCAGCTCGGGAAGGCCACATGTGACCCTCCCAGGCTCCATTTTCAGCCGTTTTCACTGCAGAGGGCTGCAGGAAGCTATTGCGGCCGAAAACGGGGCTTGGGAGCCCATTTTCACTGGCAGAGTGCTCTGGCCGCCACAGGCGCCCCCGACACAAGTGATGTCAAGCTGGCCATGCCCACCCTGGGCACACACACCCCACCCCCCCGAGGTCAAACACAACCCTGATACGGCCCTCAATGAAATCGAATTTGACACCCCTGGGCTAGAGTATGTCTGAACACCATAAATATAAACTTTAATATTTAACTATGAGATGCTAACAGAAGAGTTAAGATAGCAGTATCTGCTATCTCATTAAAAGCTGCAAAAGGAGACATGAAGGATTGCATACAGCCTTTAGTAAAGTAATACAAATTGACCACCCATTGTGCAATTACTCCCAAGACAATAAAAATCAAGTGTTCTCTGAAAGATTTACACAGCTGACATGGGAAAACTGCACAAGGAGAACAGAGACTATTCAAATAGCTAAACTTAATGGCTATCTTTTCACGGGATATTTTTGCTTGCAAAAACATTATTTGAAAATGACAAAACATTCAGCTGCAAGCAAAGATGCTTTTCACATGCAGAAAGGCATGTTCATCTCATGAGCCTCTGCAGGCAGAGCAGGGGAGGGTTGTCAAATTTTAAAAAATCACTCTTTTGTACAAGTGTCATAATATTGCACAAACTTAGGTGAATGGTGGAGCTTGTATTATGATGTGACAATATGCTTTTATCACTCTGACAAAACCTCTATAAGCAGGAGTGTTAAACTCAAGGCCCGGGGGGCAGATCTGGCCCATGGGGTGCTTAGATCTGGCCTACAGGGCCGCCCTGGAAACAGCAAAGGACCGGCCCGCGGTGCCTCTGCCAGCAAAAACAGGCTGGCGAGCTCTGTTTTCGGCTGCGATGGCCTCCTGCAACCCTCTGCCAGCAAAAACGGACCTTCGTTTTTGCTGGCAGAGGGTTGCAGGAAGCCGTCGCAGCCAAAAATGGAGCTCACCAGCCTGTTTTCACTGGCAGAGCGGTCGGGCCACCACAGGCACCCCCGACACGAGTGACGTCGAGCTGGCCACGCCCACCCCAGCCCCCTGAGGTCAAACATAACTATGATGCGGCCCTCAATGAAATTGAGTTTGACACCCCTGCTCTATAGTTTGTGGACGTCTCTAAATCAATACAGGGAGTCCTTGGGTTAATTGGGACCAGAATGTTGGTCACTAAGTGATGCAAAACATCAACGACTGCATCGCTTAGCGATGGCAATCCTTGCACTCCTCGTTACTGTTATTAGACAAGGATTAAGTGAGGACCTCCTCGCAACTTCCTGCCGGCTTCCAAAAAGCAAAGTCAGAGGAGAAGTCAGCAGGAAGTTGTATGTCCCAGGCATCTCACAAGTAGGGGGCTGGGCAGATACAAGGCTGCTGCCTGATGAGGAAGGGCACGCAAGGGGACATGGAGGGCCAGTGCAGCGCAACTACTACAGGGCCAAGGGTGGCTGCCGCCAGGTGCATGAGGGTAAGCAGGTGACTGCTGCCAGTAGGGAAGAGTTGCATGCTCCTCAGGGGAAAAAGTCACAAGACTGTGAACAAATTACCGGAGCAACCTGTGACCTTCCCTGCTAACTTCCCCATTGACTTTGCTTGTGGGAATCGGCAGAAGTCAGAAATGGTGATCACATGATATGCTATGCTACAGCCATCCTAAATAGGAGCTGGTTGCCAAATGCCTTGGTGATCATGTGACCATGGAGGTCCTAGGACAGACAGAACTCTGAGGACTGGTCATAAGTACCACTCATTCAGCACCTTCATAACTTCAAATAGTTACTTCATGAGTGGTCATTAACTGAGGACTATCTGTATATACCAGGCTTCTTTTGTATTTTCAGCAAGAACAATGCAAAAAAGGAGTGCAGCTGAAACCTGAGGGGTTTTACTTTCCTTCTTAAACACCAGAAAGAAGCAAAATTATATAAACTATGATAGAACCAATCAGTTATAATACGTGATTTTTTTTTCAGAACCATAGGGGTTCTACCACTTGTTCTGTCACATAAAAAATAAGATTCTTATCCACTGAAAATTGAGAATCGGTTGAGATAATTTCTCCCCTTCTCCCATTCATTGCTCCCAGCAGTGAAGTCTTTGTATAAAAGTTTTAATGGCTATCATCTCTCTACTCATGGTTGTTAGGATCCAGCCCATTACTGCATTTTACCAATAGCTGATTGAACCGACAGTACAATAAATTTTATTCTTTGGCTGGTCACAAATATGGTTTCCTTTTATGATGATAAGTTTCAGTCACAAGCCTCTCCCTGAATTTATATACCGGTATGTTCTATTTTTAGATAGTCACATAATTAGTGGGCTGAAATAACACTGTCATTTGTTATGCTACCCTGACACCAAAGGGAAATATATTAGAATCATTTAGCAGTGCATTTCAATGTAAGAAACAAACAATGCAACAAGATTTGCTCCCATAAAATCCAACTGGAGTTATTTGTACATTGGTTTTCTGCCTACATCAATCATCAACTTACCTTGATAACCAATTTGTCCAAAGTCATGGTTGCCTCTTTAATTGGTGATGAAACCTGTAAGATAAATAAAAGAGATATCACTTTAGGAAATCTTTAATGATTAGAGACACTGAACCCTACATACCATAATGTCAAACTTGAGAAGAATCTTGTGTTCACGAATGCGTATAATTTGGTTTTTCTTTTTTACTTTATAGCTTACTACAAAGTACAATTAGGCAAGAATACATGTAATATGTTTAACCAAATTGCTTGGGGTTTTAAACTATTTCCGCAGATACAATTTTTGTTTTGTTTTGTTTTGTTGCAATTATTGGAATAGAGTATGGAAAATAGCACATTTCTAACATTTATGGTCAAAGTCCCAGCCATATAATTACTTATCAGGATAATGGGAGAAATACTACTGTAGTATTTCCCAACCATGACACTTTTGATATCCGAACCTATCAGCAATAGCAATTTCATCCAAAGATGGAAAACCTAAGTATTACTTAAGTCTTCCTATAAGAAATATATATTAAGTTAAAGGTATTTTTTTCTACCGAGAATGCATATTTATTTATGCTACAGTTGTCATAACCTTCCTAGCTGGATTCCATTTGCCTCACCATCATAAATGTAAACTGCTCTGATTAACAAAGGATTAAAAAGGGAAAAAATACTACGTATAACTGAAGAAGACTTCTGATCAAAGCTTTTGTTTAAAAGTGAAGATTGTAAATAATGTTACAGTTTACAAAATTTCAGGATTGATTTACTCTTGTTTGATTATTTATGATTTAAATCTATTATTTCGCCTGTTTGATAATATGATTATCAAGTGGAAGTTGAAACCGAGAAGCTCAAATTATAGGAGGGGACAAAGGCAGGGAGCTTCAGACCGACATCAATCTCTGTTTGGGTGCTCTCTTATTCAGAGTAAGAACTCTGCCTCATGAGGACAATTTCATGCTTTAAACATCTCTGGACCCTCCCTCTAAATGCTGATCACATGAGCTGTTACAATTTTCATCTGTTCACTGAACTCACCTACCCAGGCTAAACCAAAGTATTAAAAAAAAAATCAGAAAAACACAATAGCCACTTCCTCCATATTATTGCCAAGAGAATTACACATATCAAGGCAGTGAGCAGCAATCAAATTCAACTCAAGAAAGTCTTTACCTTAATGCTTAATATTAGAAGGAGGCCTTTCTTCCCACTGGCAGAGAAATCAATCCCAGGTTCAAATATAGCAATAGCAATAGCACTTAGACTTATATATCGCTTCATAGTGCTTTACAGCCCTCTCTAAGCGGTTTACAGAGTCAGCATATTGCCCCCAACAATCTGGGTCCTCATTTCACCGACCTCGGAAGGATGGAAGGCTGAGTCAACCTTGAGCCTGGTGAGATTTGAACTGCCATCCTATATATCCTATCCTATATCATTTATTACAATTTTTAAAAATCTTTTCTTGGAGGTCCCCATTGCCCTGAATCACGTTTAAGACCAAGAGAGGAAAATGAAAACACATATAAACACACACACACAGGCCATTCGTCAGAGAGATCGAAATACTTTCTACATTCCTCTGTTCCTGGGGAAAAATACAGTCAATTTTTAAAATTATTTTTGCATTCAATACATAGCTGCCTGACGAACGGTGAGTACTGCATAATTAAAAGCAAATGTTTTCATAGTTTAAAATCAAACAGAAAAGGATAAAAGCTTGTTGAAATAAGCTCTGGAATAAAGAGCAAAGGAAAGAGTCAGAAGAGGACTCAACAGTAGCAAACTATTGAGATAGAATTTAGACGTTAAAAAAACCCCTTTCCATATAGAAACTAACTCTCTAAAGGAGAATATTTATAGCTCAGAATTGAAATGAGGAGCTCTTTGTGCTCTCTGAGCTTGGTTGTTTTCTTGCAGACATTTTATTACCCAAACTAGGTAACATCATCAGTGCTAGTGGCTAGTGCTAGCATTGGTGATGTTATCTAGTTTGAGTAATGAAACATCTGCAAGAAAACTAAACAACCAAGCTAAGAGAGCACCAAGGACCCCTCAACTAACACTCTGCACCTATGTATATATGGACACAGATATCTGAATTAGAATTGGAATTCTATTGTACCAATAGAAAGGTACAATCTGAAATGGAATGACTATAGCAGTGATGGCGAACCTTTTTTTGCTCGGGTGCCAAAAGGGCACGTGCGCAATAGCGCGCATGCCCACACCCATAATACAATGCCCTCCCCCCACGCATGCATGCACAACCCCCGCGCTGCCCCCCCCCGCGCATGCGCGCAGGACTCACTGAAGCCTCCAGAGCATGTGGATGGCGAAAAACGGATTCCAGCTGATTTTCAGCCTTCCGGAGGGTGGGGGGAGGTAGTTTTTGCCTTCCCCAGGCTTCAGGAAAGCCTCCGGAGCCTGTGGATGGCAAAAAACAGACCCAACGGCCCAACTGAAACTTCAGAAACAAACTTCCGGTTGGGCTGTTGGGCTGCTTTTCACCCTCCCCAGGCTTCAGGAGGCTTTCCTGAAGCCTGGGGAAGGCGAAAATGACCTGCCCCCACCCTCCGGAAGGCTGAAAATCAGCTGGCCAGCACGCTGGAGCTGACATAGGGCAACGCCTCGCGTGCCCTCAGATATGGCTCCACGTGCCACCTGTGGCACGCATGCCATAGGTTCGCCATCACTGGATTATAGAAAGAACAACTTTATACATAGTGTCTTACCAAAGATTTAGGTAGAATTATTCACAGATCTTGATATATTTTGAAGCAACTGCATATAGGCCTTTAGAAGCAAGATCTAAATCCAGGACTATAAAGTAATTACTAAGATTTAATACAAAGATCTGAGCAGGAAGGGCAGGTTCACAGTTTAAAACATGACTGTGAATCTTTAAACCTATTTTGAAGCAAAGGATACCTGCAGTGTTTTCAGACAGAACATTTATTCCTAAAGCTATCTAAATTGCAGGCCTAATTCTTCTATGCACCTCTTACTTTGTAGGAGAGCAAATTCTGGGCAACATTCTTCAAGCTGTGAGTTATTTTCAATGGTAATGGAACCCAGGCGATAATTTGCTATGCCAAATAAATTTTCTGACCAAAGACAAAGATCCCAGGGCATAGGGAAAACAATCTATAGCAAGAACAAACAGGATGCAACCTTTTGCAAGCCTGTCTTTTCTTATTAACATGTTTAAAATGTTATGAAGAACTAAATGTATGTTGATAAGCATCACAAATCTGGTTATAAATTCACAAAATACATGAAAACATTCTGTAGCGTGAAAATGTGGGTTCAGATTCCTCCAAGGAAAGCCAGGATCAGTTTCCCCCCCCAAAAAAGGATTTATTGTGGTCAGCTGAGGGTACCATTCTGAAGTAGAAAGGCACACCAAAGAATTCAGTAACCTTTAATGAATTCCTACATCCTATTACACCTGTGTACAACATTTTGTAATGTTTATTAGGTTTTACTTCAGTCTGTACCTTATATGGGTTCTTAAAGTTATTTCTTCATTCTAAGTTATTTCTTCATTCTAATTCTTGTTGTGTATTTGTCTTTCGCCCTTTGACCTAATGGCAGTTTCTGTGCAACCATATTTACCAACGTGTAGCAGAATTAAAAATTTCCCCCTTCAATTCTTACCTGCCAGCAGAACAAAGATTTGAGACTTCTCAATTCAGATTCTAATAGCAGCCAGATGACGCTGTAGAAGTCACTGATTTCCTTTTTGAAAAACTGTAAAAAAAAAAAAAAAGAACAAGACTGTTAATTGCCAAGCTGGAGAATTAAGATGTCTGAATCCTTGAGAGTTTCTTGTCAACTAGTATTCAAGAATACTGTGCCATAGAAAAGTGGAAAAATTACTTAAATCAAACTTCATTAACTCATGTAACATTGCTTTCCTTTTTGCTATAGCAAAAATCTAATTACAGAGGCCTCCAATTATAAGCTGGGAGTCGCAACTCTCACAAAAAGGTCCTGAGGACTTGACATTCATACAATGGCTATCTTAGGGGATATAAAACGATTACAAAGCACTAATTTATAGACTTTTAACTTCTATCCTGAAAACCAGAAGGATGATCTCTGCTTTTCCTTCTTTTCCTGAGGATACTAAATGCAGCAACCCATCATTTTCCTTTTCTACAAAAATGTATAGGTCTCATTTGGGGTCCAGAAGCATTCTTGAAAATAAAGAAGAACCGGACATTTTGCAAACCAGCTTCTTAATTTAATGCAAAAATATCAGATAGGGCAGGGCACCGAAAAAGGTTTTCTCCATGTACACAGGTGCCTGTGGATGCCATGTTGGAGATCCCAGCATTAGATAATTATGGCTTTTATGCAGGGGTGAAATGCTCCCGGTTCGGACCGGATCGGGCGGACCGGTAGCGGTGGCCGCCGGTGGTTCGCCGAGCAGGTAGCAATGGCTGGCTGGCCACGCCCCCTGAACCAGTCTGCCGGTCGCCGCTCGCTCGTCCTGCCCTGCCCAGTCTGTGCTCTGCAGCTTGCCTGCCTGAAGCGCTGCACCCCTGATCTGCCTGCCAGGTAAGCCTGCGAAGTCGCGGCCCCTGCCCCCCCACCATCCCAGCCTGCCTTCCCTACTCCATTCCCCACGGCCCGCAGCCCCGACATGCTTTCCTGCCTTCCACACGGCCTTCCCGGTTTCCCCGTAGCCAGCTTGCGAAGGCAGGCAAGTGGGAGGCCACGGGTAGCAGCCTACTCCTTTCCCCGCAGCCCTGCCATGCTTGGTGGCCTGCCACGCGGCCTTCCCGGTGGTCTCCCATGCCCGCTTGCCTTCCGAAGTCGGCATCCAGCCCGTGACGGGAGATGCGCTGCTTCTGGCCAGGCCTGGCCAGTGGGTGGGTGGGTGGCCCTTGGGGGAGACGCAGCTGCTGCGTTGGGGCTAAGAGGGGCGGCGGCAGGAGAAGGAAGAAAGCGAACCACAGCTGTGGTGCTCCGGGAGGGCGGGCGGACGTCTGCAGCCAGGCAGGGAGGGAAGGCAGCGAGAGCGGCGGCCCCTTCCAAGCGCAGGCCTGGCCTTCTCCCCGCGCGGGGGGCTGCCGCCCGCCCGGCCACCAGCGGCTTCCGCGCCACACTTGTAGTCGCGTGGCCGGCCGGATTAACAGGTGTGCTGGGGACGCCTTGCACGCCGCCTCCGTGCGCTGTGCTTGGCAGGGGCCGCCGCCCCTCTCGCTGGCCTCCCTCCCCGCCTGGCAGGAGGAGGAGGCAGGCGAGTCGGGAGGCAGAGGGGCGCGCAGGGCTCGGCTCGGCCGTTGAGCATGTGGGGCGCCCGCCCCGGCTCTCGGGCTGCTTCCCGCTGCCACAAAAAGTTTGGCGTGCCAGGCCGCGTAGGAAGAGGCTCCCGGTGGGCACCAAGGCAGCGGCGGGTTACCTGTTGAGGCTCAGGGCCACGGCCCTTCCTGCCTGCCTGCTTGGCTGCCTCCCTTCCGGCTTGGCATGCTGAGGCCCGGAGCTTCAACAGGTAAATGCCGCTGCTTCCGGGATGGTGGAGAGCTTCCTTGGCCTCTCCCAAGCAATCTCTGTCCCCGCCGCTGGCTCTCCCAAGCAAGCTGTCCGCCATCCCGAAACTGCGCCGTGCCGGAAAACTCCCCCGCGCACGGCGCAGTTCTGGGATGACGGAGAGCCCAGGCAAACTCTACCCCCACTGCCACCGCTGCTGCTGCTGGGCGCGTCCGCGCAGGAGAACTCCTCGGGAAGGGCTCCGTCTATGTGCCCAGACGAGGGGTGTGTGTGTGTGTGTGTGTGTGTGTGAGAGAGAGAAAGAGGGGGGGGGAGGAAGAAAGAGGAAAGGAGAGATAACCTTGAAAAAGGTACGCAGAAACAAGTAAGGGAAAATAAAAGGCAACTCAGCTTGGGAGAATGAGAAGGCATTAGAAAGATACTCAGAACAATACCACCTTGATTCTCTTTGGCTTTCAAGATTCACTTGTAAAGAAACAAACTTATAATCTTTTGTTTAATTTACTTGGAAGTGTTGACAGGACATGTGGATATATCTTAATAAAAAATAGATCTAATTATATAGAACACAGGATTGGCTGGGTTCAAAAATATTACAAACTGGCAAGTAGAGGAGAAAATAAAATTCCAAAAAAGAAAGAAGGAAAAGAAAAAAAACGAAACGAAAGAAAAAGAAAGGAAAGGAAAGGAAAGGAAAGGAAAGGAAAGGAAAGGAAAGGAAGCGAAAGAAGGAAGAAAACTTACGACCACAATTGAGCCCAACATTTTGGTTGCTAAGCAAGAACGTTGTTAAGTGAATTTCACCAAATTTTACAAGTTGGCCACGCCCACCCGGTCACCTGATCACCAAGCCACGCCCACCTGAAGCCACACCTACCTGACATCCAAACCACGCCCACAAAATAAGCCACGCCCACAGAACCGGTAGGGGAAATTTTCACATTTCACCCCTGCTTTTATGCCACACTGTTAGTTAAGCCCTAATGCCCGAGAGACAGGAATTCCTTTGAATTGTGGACACAAAATAACATGACACAAATTTCTTCATCCTTCTGCCTTCAACTGTTAAGAAGGACTGGGCAGGAAGCTATCACTTTGTACTTTGTCAAAAGAGCTAAAAGTTCCAGCAAAGTACTAACTCATTCTGCTAACCCTTGAAGAGAGTCACAATGAGTGACCTCAACCTAGACATCTATAGGGACACCCTACGTATCTGCAAAATAGATGTTCCTGCTACATACAATGAAGCTATGAGGACAGGACACAAGGTCAGGAGCAGATCAGCACAATTAATTTGCCTGGAAAGGATTAATGTAGTAGGGTTCTGGGTAGATAAAAACCTAGACCAAATAAACAAAATAATGGAAACTTCCACATATTGAGAACTAGAAAAGGCAAGGCCACAATATACTCTTTTCTCATGGATGCTTTTTTTTTAATACACCTTCATTTTCTCTTCACAGGGAAGCATACAATTCACATCTCCAAGCATTCCTATCTACAGCACAGATACAGGATGATCAAGTCACGGAGATCCAGCCTATTTTCCCCACATGCAGAATCATGATCTGCATTTAGTGATAGGAAATATAGAACATAGAACATAGAATAACAGAGTTGGCAGGAACCTTGAAGGTTTTCTAGTCCAACCCACTGCTCAAGCAGGACACCGTCCACCATTTTGGGGAAATGGCTGTCCAATCTCTTCTTGAAAATCTCCAGAGATGGAGCACCCTCAACTCCTGAAGTCAAGTCATCACAGTGATTGTTCCCCTGTCAGGAAATTTCTCCTTAATTCTAGCTTGGATCTCTCTTTGATAAATGTTTGTACATTACTTCTTGTCTTGCCCTCAGATTGGAGATTATGTCAATCCCCTCTTCCCTGACACCCCTCAAATATTGGAAGACTGCTATCTTGTCACTCAGTGTCTTTCTCTTCATTAGACTAGATGTACCTACTTCCCATAACCATTCATTATATGGTTTAGCTTCCAGTCCCCTAATCATCTTTGTTGCTCTTCTCTGAACTCTTTCTAGAGTCTCAACATATTTTTATATTGTGGTGACCAGTACTACTGTTGATGCAGTCTAGGACTGCATTGGCTTTTTTGGCAGCTGCAGTACACTGCTGGTTCATACTTAAGTAATAATCTACTAGGAAACCTAGATCTGTCTCACAGTTACTACTGTTGATTCAGGTATCACTTATTCTATTATTTGTGCATTTGAGTTTTCCTGCCTAAG
>QLTV01000974.1:7695663-7760229 GCA_003457575.1 Thermophis baileyi | reverse complement strand
AATTTTTGGGGGTTTGTGGAAGAATCCACAGATTCAGTTAGTGCATTCCAGGCATTGACCACTCTGTTGCTGAAGTCGTATTTCCTGCAATCGAGTTTGGAGCGGTTTACGTTAAGTTTGTATCTATTGTGAGCTCGTGTATTGTTGTGGTTGAAGCTGAAGTAGTCATTGACAGGTAGGACATTGTAGCAGATAATTTTGCATGCTACACTTAGGTCAGATCGAAGGCGGCGTAGTTCTAAGTTGTCTAAGCCCAAAATTTCAAGTCTGGTGGCATAAGGTATTTTGTTGCAAACAGAGGAGTGTAGGACTCTTCTCGTGAAATATCTCTGGACATTCTCAATTGTATTAATGTCCGATATGTACCGGTAGTGTGGGTTTCAGACAGATGAGCTGTATTCGAGAATTGGTCTAGCAAATGTTTTATATGCTCTGGTTAAAAGTACAATATTACCAGAGAAGAAGCTACGCAAGATTAGGTTAACCACTCTTAATGCCTTCTTAGCAATGCTGTTGCAGTGGGCTCTGGCACTTAGATCATTAGAGATGAGTACTCCAAGGTCCTTAACTGAGTGAGGATCATCAACAATCACTTAAATGGTTGCTTATTAGGACACCTAGACTGCTCTCATAATCACTATTGTTGAGCCAGATACCACCTATTCTATTCCTGTGCATTTTATTTTTCTTGCCTAACTTTAAGTCCTTACTTTTCTCACCACTGAATTGCATTGTGTTGGATAAAATCCAGTTGTCAAGTCTGCCAAGATCCTTCTGTATCTTGAGTCTATCTTCTAAAGATAAACTCACCACCAGCTTGGTGTCATGTGCAAATTTAATGAGTTTGCCTTCTATCCTGTCATCTAAATAATTTATGAAGATGTTGAAGAGTACTGGGCCCAAGACAGAACCTTGAGGTGCCCAATGAATGCTTTCCTTCATTTGGATATAGTTTCATTGATGATTCCACATTGAGTATCCAATTAAGTGGATATATAGCTGAATCATGTATACTCAGACAGTATGTATCATATTTAAATAAGTATGGAAAGGGATTTTATAAGGTTCAGTCTTGAGTCTTCTACACTCCAACATTTTTATTAATGGTGGAGGAAATGTTTATCAAATCTGCAAATGAAACAAAATTGGGCAGCATAGCTGATTCCTCTAAAACATGGGTGTCAAACTCGCCATGTCACATTGCCGTCACATGATGTTTCACAACATTTTTCCCATTCGCGGAGCTGGGGTGGGTGTGGCCTACGTGTGACGCATCTGACCCACGGGCCACCAGTTTGACACCCCTGCTCTAAAAGGTAGACATTACAGTTCAAAATTATATTGATGCAAATTACAAATAGCAGAATATCATTGAACAAATACATGCAGATTTTTCACTTAGGGTACAAAAATAAAATGCACAGGTATTGAATTGATGCACAGGTATTAAATTGCTTTAGTGTTTTTTTATATTGCATCCATACTTCAACGCACAAATACCATTTTCCATCTGACAGGTTGAGCTGGATAGATCATTGTCAGGTTTTCAGCTTGAATTGTTCAGATGCATTTGAGATAATATGACTCATCAGTATGCATCTGGTGCCCTCCAGACATGTTTGCATATTAAATGATACCCTATGAATAGCAAATTCATTTCCATATGTGGTTCTTTCCATAGCTGAAACCGGGATCTCAGGTTTGAAGGATTCCAGGACTTATGAACATATCAAAAGATAGAAAATTACAAAGATAGCATGCTCAGCTGCCAGAAAATACAATTAAGAAGAAAAAATTAGAGAAGAAATCATATATCTTGTAAGAGTATAACTTAAAGAGGAACACTTCACACTTCAGATATTATAGATCTTAATTATTACTTCTTTGTAAATCACCTCTTTTCCCCTATACTTCCTTTTTAACAGAAAACAGAGATTAACAGAGATTTAACAAAATCTCTTTGTAGATTGCAAGTAGATGGGCAAGTTCATCCATCTCTACAATGTATATAGCATTGCTATCATTTAATGAATAATTAAATATAACAATACTGGAGGCACCCATAAAGATGGATTTGATGGGGTTAAAGTTGCCTGCATTCCAATAATCAAACTTTCACTTTAACAAACCAAGATATACACATATCTTCTATAAGCATATGGATGTGCTTCCTGCTTCCTTCACACATGCTTCAATTACCCAAGGCCTGCAGTTTTCTCTAAACTGGGTACCAGGGTTATAATTTCTAAACCATCCAAAATATAAAGTCACTGTTACACTAGCTCCTAAATCCCACTTTGTTTGGAAACAATAAATGTTCATTCTAGTTCAGGGGTGGGTTCCTCCCGGTTCGGACTGGATCGCCCGAACCGTTAGCGACCCGCTGGTGATGTCACGGATCCGGTTTGGTCGGTGCCGGTCCGTGGGCGCCGCCATCTTTTTTGGGGAATTTTTTGTGAATTTTTTACTCTTTGGAAGGTTTTTCCTGTTCTGCTGCTTGAAAAAGGGCCCTCCTGCCCGCCCCTGGGTTTATACTGACCTTTATTCCTTCGCCCGAAGCACAGCTGATCAGCTCCTCAACTGTGTTTCGGGCTGATTGCAGCTACTGAGCATGTGCGGAAGCAAAATTGCGCGAGGGAACGTCGCGATGCGAACCGGTGGGGAAGGTAAGTGAAACCCACCCTTGTTCTAGTTCCTATGAAACAGATCCTTCCTGGTCTATTTCATGGGAAAAGGATAACAAGGAAGCTGCCTATAGGAACATGACATTTTTGCATTCCTCAGTTTATTAATCTGAGACTTGATTATTGTATCTCTATTTAGCTTCTCTTTTTCAGCATTGCAGTTCAGTATCTAATTATAAGAAAATCTTCCCATTTTAGTTGTCTTCATGGCACAACAGCATCACCTAGTGTTTGACAGAAATATTCCTGCAAAGCTTTTAACAAACAGAATTTCTTCTGTATAAGTAGTAATCACTCTCCAATTCCAATGGAGTCTCTTCCTCTCCCGCTTTTGAGTGCACATTGCTTTTATTCTTTCCCGATTTCTTCTCCATTTTCAGATTTCCTTAAATAATATTCAGCATGAATTTGGAGTGCAAAATCTACTTTGCACCCATTAGTTCTTACAGCCAGGTGAGAAGAAATTTTCTCATACTCGAGATGTGCGACTGAAGCTGAAATAAATAAGGTGGTATTGGGAGAGGGCAGAAGATCCTTTCAAATTTCAGATTTGTTCTCTCATACACAACACCCACAGTGAGATTGTTTTCCAAAAGACCCTCTTTTACAAAATGCAAACTTAGCCAACTTCTTGTAGCTTGCCTGTAAAACATTCACAAACATCCCCTTTCATTGATAGCTTAATGAAAGACACCAAAGCAAAGTTATTTGCAATAACTTCCCTGACACTCTTCAAGATATGTTGGGAAAACCAGTCTGGAACATCCTTGCCTGAAGTGCCCCAAGATATTAAGATTTTCTGGTCACTGAAATACTGTAGATAAATACTTATTTTTGCCATTTTTTAATGTTCAGTTCAACATTATAGTATTTCAATAATCAAGGAGATACATATTCATAAGCTGAACGAGTAGCTACTGGTTCAGCTTATGAATATGTATCTCCTTGATTATTGAAATACTATAATGTTGAACTGAACATTAAAAAATGGCAAAAATAAGTATTTATCTACAGTATTTATTTGATTTATAGCCTGCCATTTTTCAGGAGTTCAATGCATTATACCTAGCATCCCCTCCTATTTTTCCCTACATCAACCGTATGAGATAGGTTGGACTGAGAAAGTGACTGGTTGAAAGTCATCTAGCCAGCATCCATACCACAGGGAGGAGTCTTCATAGTCGATAATTTTAGTCACCACACAGCCCTGAAATTGTATGCACATGTATATTCATTTATAGATGCTGTATGTGAACCCAGACAGATAATTTTATATGAAATACCTTGGGAATAGCTACAGAAGCAAATTCAGGCATTTGAGGAATAAAACTAGGCGCGCTTGATTTAAAATTAATTACAGTACCCTGTTTTATCTGGCTACCTTTTCACAGCAAACAATCAACATAGATTTAGTAAAATATGCATTTGTAAATGAACTGTTTTAAAACAACATTTTTAAAAACCAAGAAGCAGGCAATTTCAGGAAACAATGGAACACAACAGGTGAATTAATCCATCTGCATTTTTCTTCTAATTCACTCTGGGAATAAAGTGTTTCTATTTTGTTCAATTCACAAATGGTTTCTCGATTTCTGAACAAAATTAGCCTAAAGGAAAAAACACACTTTTATGTGGCAAAGGAAGAAAATGCTGTTAAATGTTTTACTACTGTTACAAAATCCAAATCTTTTCATTAATTCATTACTATGGCTTTGGGAGGGGGGGGACCTGCAATTTTCAACTACAGATTTCTTGGCTGAATTACTCTTTGCTCTTATGTTCATAATAGTTCACATGATTACTGGATGATTACTGAATGTTCAGGTCATAATCAACTCCTTGTCACCAGCTAAGGATTAAACCTGGTATTAAACCCTAAGAATAGCAGTAGGAAAATGAGCCTGACTGCATTCCATTTTTAGCACCTGCAATGTAACTCAGTCATTGCCTGATTCTTTTTTCAAGGTGACACTCGATTCCATCCAAGCTTCAACAGCATCAGAAATAAAATAATTATTTCACTGCTCTTTAATCATGCCCCCCAAAATAGACTCGAGGAAAAGTAAGCCAAGTTTCCTTGTCTCCCTTTAGCTCTAGTAAACAGAATTTCATTTATATCTTTATGATCTGCTTTCCCTAACAAAATCCAACCAGGTCAGTTAGGGTGGGCATGCTCCTTGTCCCTTCCCTTCAACATTGCCTCTTCTACCCTTCAAACCTTCCAAAAATCATTGAAGACATGGCTTTTCCTCCAATCCCTGGAATAAGGTGAGGTGGAGTGAGAGGATTTAATGAGAGACTGTGTGTTGGAAGTTTAACTTTGGTGCAGGTTTTTAAAGTTTATGGTTTTAATATTTAATATGGTACCATGCTATTTTATTATTGATATTGTTTTAATTGTTGATTGGGAGCCTCTCAATTTTATATAAGATGTGAAAGGATATAAATGTTTTAAATAAATAAATACATTTTCCTATATTGGAGTTCTTAATATAACGCCCCAAGACTCCATAAATGTGTTTCATGTGGGAGATAAAGCCCCCTTTCCCCTTCTTAGGAGTAGTTGCTATAAAGTAGTTACCGCAAAAGTCCTTGGCAGTGTTTACAACATTAATCTTTTTTTTTTCCTGGAGTAGCAAAGTTTTCCACAAGAAGGGTCACTAAATGAATGCTACAACTGTATACTACTGACTTCATCGTTTCTTGTCAGCTCTTACTATCCTGAATATACTTGTAGCACTATACCTGAGAAAGCTGCATTCTAGGCATTTCATGTTTACTACCGTACTATTTCTTGGAAATGTTTAATATGTGCATTTCCTGATTTATCAATTTTATCAGTAAGAAAGCCACTCTGTGGTGGATTGTGTCTATGAAGGAGGAGGCAATGTGATGGATTATAATGAAACTGGCAGTTTCCCAGGAAAGAGGGAGAATTTTCCGAGGAGGAGAGTGAGACAAGAGACAATACAGCCTGGAGCTAGATCAGAGAACAGGGGAAGAGATTTAGCATAGCTACTTCCTAGAATCTCCCAAGGTATATTTGTTAGTAATAAATGTTTAGTCTGGCACGAGTCTGTCTATATGGTGTGAACAAATAAAGAACTGAACTTTGGCAGCATTGTTCTATATCAGGGATGGCTAACCTTTTTCTCATGTGCCGAAAGCGCACGTGTGCACGGGCGACAACACGCGCATGCCGGCACCCATAATGCAATGTGCCCCCCTGTGCATGCACACACGACCCTCCGCCCCTCCGTGAATGCGCACGTGACCCCCCACGTACCCCCCGTGCATGCGCGCGTGACCCCCAGCCCCCCATTTTGGGCCTAGGCCTCCCTGCAGCCTCCTGGGACCAAAAATGGGCCACAGGGGGGCGCACCACACACCCCTGTGCTCCCCCCGTGCATGCGCATGACTCTCCCGCATGCGCCCTCCCGCGCATCCCAAAAATCAGCTGGCCAGAGGGAGGCGCACGCACGCGCATGCATGGTACACCTGAGCTGGGCGATGGCTCACCTGCCCGCAGAGAGGTCTCTGCGTGCCAGCTGTGGCACGCATGCCATAGGTTCGCCATCACAGTTCTATATTGTTCTTGAGCTGGGCATGACACATACTCTTCTTCTGTTAATACATAAGCACATATGATGAAAATGTTGTGGATATATGCTATCCATTAAGACACAAGATAACAATTTTCCCCTCTAGAATATTTACACAATTCTCAATTTCTTCCTTATATAATTTATCCAACCATTGCCCTGCCATATTGTTCAATCCAAGTCTATCTCAACAACCACTGTGTTGATGAAATATATATTCTCAACAACACAGAAATATATTACATAAAGAAACAGGGCAATTTTTCCTCCAGAAATTACTTCCAAGTAGATCAGGACACATGCATATCAGGGACAGGAGTTCTAGGGTGGGAGACAGCAGGAGAGTGTGAAAGCAATTGGCAGTAGAACATACAGTAGTAGTAGCTAAGCAAACTAAGGGGAAAGGAAAATTAAGGATAGCGATGGGGGATGCGGACATATGTCATGCTTGAATTCAAGTGCAGTCATGGCTAAGTATAGTTGGATAAGGCAAATATAGTTGGACTGACGCCCAGGCCACATGACAGAAGAAACTGTACAGTGTAGATGAATAAGCCATGTCAGTTTTGCCCCATTCAATTCAGTTGATCAGTCTGAAATTTGTTATGGCCGAAACTTGAAACAACCAGAGTGATCCCTGCATAGAACAAAATACATTCTCCATTTCATGCATGCATCTAAACTAAATTAAAACTAAATTTAGATCTATAAGGAAAACTTAAAATTGGCAAAGTATGCATGGAACAAATTATATGATTTGTGAATATGGGAAATTAGGTGGCTTAGAATGATCATTTTTTGATTATAACTTATATTTTTCAGGTTTGGACCATACAAAGGAATATCCTCAAAAACCTTCATTAATTCAATAAATGATAGGAATGTACTTATTAGAAGTAGTGGCTATCTTGTGAACATCAGTGTCACATAGGTATTGGGCAATTATTACAGATGCAGCATGGAAAACATTGAAGAATTCAACAGCAACTTGTTGAAGTGTTAAGTGTCACACCAAGATTGAAAATAGTACTACCAATGGGCAATCAGACTGCAATAATGGGGAAAATGGAAGAAAGTAGAATTAAAGCACAGGGACATTTGAACCAAGTAACTGCAGTAATGCAGAAAATAGGTCAATAGAGTTGTATGATGAGAATTCTCTGTTTATTGCCAACATCTAATTCAAGGAACATAAATGCAAGTAACCACTGGAAGCACAATCGTTTCAGATTAATTATATCATAGGAAACAAAAGGTGAAGTATATCCAGGTAGTCAGGATCCTTCCATATACAACCTGTAGAACTGACCACAAATACTTGTGGTCTAATACTTATACAGGTTAAACTTTGAAAAGTAAATAAGCTAAAAATGTTTCAATCTGAAAAACATACAGGCAGAATAAAATATCAATGTAAAGAACAGATTCAATATACTTTTGTTAAAGGGCACCCTGAGAAGCTATGGAACGAGATAAAGCACCTTGAGCTCATCCTTATATCATCCAACCACAGCATACTTGCTTTAATGCCATATTTTCATAATGCCTTCTTCTCATTCCCAGGCCATAGTGGAGGCAGCTTCAAGCCATCTTTCCTAAGTAGGGGCGTAGAGTATTTTCTTCCTTTACCCAACTCAATTTTTAAAGAAAAGTTCAGGACAATGTGGATGGTCAAGAAGATGAATCTGCCCATCTTCCATTGGCTACTTTAGTCTGCTTTAGTCTACTTTAGTCTGCTTTAAGTACACCTCCTCTATTCAAATCTTTGGCAACTATCCTCTGTGGCAAATGCCCTCTCCATGGCCATTTAAGTTTGGGCCACAAGAGAGCTATTATAAGGCACCTGATTTCCACAGAAGCATCTGCTCACTTAATGCTTCAATTGCTCAAGAGACACCTTGACCTGGTTTTCTTCTTTTAATGTTCTTTTTAATTAGGTCTGTGTGTTTTTTTAAGAAGTGCAGTAGTAGAGTCATGAAGTCCTTACTACTGTAGCATACGGGTGTCAAACTTGATGGTGTCACGTAATATGTATTGTGATGTATTGTGACATTTTTTGCCTTTGCAGAGCTGGGGTGGGCGTGGCCTGCATCCGGCCCACAGTCCACCAGTTTGACAGACCTGCATGTAGCAGGACAGGGTTTAGCAATTGGGACTGCCAATTTTATGGCAATAAACATTTCTACAAGCTCAGGGACAGATCAGTAGCACTTTAACAAGGTCTTCTTGCTGTGCCTATTGTGGGAACTGAAGCACAAAAAGATATTTCCAAAATTTCAAACAAAAAAAGATCCAAGTACCTTTTAGAACAGTGGTTCTCAACCTTTCTAAAGCCGCGACCCCCCCACATCCCCCCCTGCCAGCCAGGGGTGACATGCTCCAGGTTCGCTCGTACCTGTCGGTCGCCATAGAGCCGGTCGCCAAGGTAGCGCGAGGCGCCGCCCACCCACCCGGATGCCGCCATTTGGGTTATTTTATCCTCTGCGCATGCGCAAAGCATTCTGCGCATGCACAGAGGGTAAAAGAACCCAAATGGCGGCGTCCGGGCAGGTGGGCGAAGTCTCCTGCTTCTGTAGCTACCGGCTGTCCGGCGACCCGCAGGCACGGCCGAACCAGGAGCATTTCACCCCTGCAAGTGACAGTGGCACTAAGATGGCGGGCTAACGCGTGCGGCGACCCCTGTGAAATGGTTGTTCGACCCCCAAAGGGGTCGCGACCCACAGGTTGAGAACCGCTGTTTTAGAAGAAGGTTTCACAACAAAGACAGGCAGGGAAAGCCTTGGGTAATAACAAGCATATATAATGACTGAACACAGATTTCCAGAGTCAAACATGAAATATTTTTTCAAAAAAAGCTTTTTGAGAGACAAAAACTCTCAATCAAGAATTTCAACAAATAAAGGACAATAAGGAAAAGAAAAATATATTTGAAAGAAAATAAGAATATAGGAAATGTATACTTAAGGCAGAAATCCTCAACAGTACTCATGGAATAGATCTAAGAGAGGCAAATAAGTTAAAGATAGAATGGGAAAAGTATTTAGGAAAAGTCCTAAAAGTATTGGACTTCAGGGTTTATTAACCATGGATTGACAACAGCTTTCCCAACATGTCAGAACAACTGTGGCTGGCATCTTCAGAGAATAAAATCACACTGAAAAAGAGATGGACGACAACATGCAACTTACCAAAGATCAGTACATAACTAGTTAGTTTTTAATTTAAATGCATTCAAAACCTTGCTCAAGTCCTTCACAATTTTTCCCCAGAAGCGCAGTCTCCACTTTGATAAATTTATCTATTCTTTTGATTATACTTATTAGTTACATTGCTCATGCTTTAATCACCTTCCAAATGGACTGCTGCAATGCAATCTATCTGGGGCTACCCAGAGCATATGGAAATTGCAGCTGGTGGATAATGCAGCAGTGCAGGCACTTATGAACCTGCTTTGGTAAGTGCATTTTTACACCTCTGTCCACAAGCTACATTGGCTTCCAATGCTTCTGGTTGTAATTCAAGGTACTGGCTGGATCCATCTCCCGATTAAATTGGTACTGACCCTGCTGGGTTTTCCGAAGGCTCTTAATAGGTGAATGTGTTGCTAGCCACGGAGCTCAGATTGTCAGTTAGAGCCCATAACATGGTTTTAGCTGTCCCGATTGGTTTGGCATCTTGGTTATTATCTGTTTTATATTGTTTGCATTATTTTAAAACTTTGTAGGCCACCCAGTCATTATTAGATGAGTAGCTATATAAATGAAATAAATAACAATTCTTTGTGTCTAACTCTCATCCACTTTTTTATTTTATAAGGGAAAAAAAAACCTCAACAAAGAAAATACTGTGTAAGTGCTTCATGTTTCAAGGGTTGTAACATTATATGCTCCAGATGGCCTAAATCTTTGCAACTCAACTACCTTTGCTGTGCTTAAATCTCCCTTATATTTTTATTTTTAATTTAATTAACAGATGGGGAAAGCATTTTCCTTCTTCCTGTCTTGCTCCTGGTAGAAAAGGCAGTGGTGGCAGAGAATACTGGTGAAAACAATCAGCAAAGAAAGGTTAAGAATTGTTATTCTACGTTGGAGGGAAAAAACATGAGACTGATAAGTTTTCCAACTAACAAATTTTATTTGCTGCAGCTCACTTGGTCAAATGTAATTTGACTCAATGACATCTAACATAAACCTTTATATAATTATAGTGAACATCATGCAGCCCAGGATTTGATTACACAGCCCCAGAAAAGGGGGTAACTGAAACAACATGATTGTTGCTTGGCTTCTAATTTATGATCCAGTTTGAGCTCTCCAAAGAAGGTTTTAATGTAAGCACTCCAGACAGTTGTAAGGGTTGGAGGAATATTAGTGAAGGTCAGTTTCAGACAGGGATTATTTAAGTTTCTGATTCTCAGCCCCAACCTGGTGACACCAGCAAGACTACTTACAGGTTTGCTCTAGGCAACAATTATATTTAATCAACAATTATCTCCCCAAATCTGAGTTTGCTGAGGGCTAACTCATTAGAAGGTAGCTGTCCTATCTTCAGCTTACAAAGTCATCTCAGCATTTCACATACTGTATATGCATATCCGCACACACATACGTAGTACAATTCTATATGAAAACTGTGTTTACGTTGCCATTCTTAGCATAGACAACAGTCACAACTTTAAGCTTGTGCTTTTGTACTTAGTAATTCCTTTGTTTTACTTTCGGGACAGCAAATGAGATCAGATTCACGCAGCTAAGGTCGTGTTTTCTCCATGGTCGCTTATGAGCACTCCTACTTCCACCACGTTTACTAAGCTTCCTCAAATCAGCGGTTGCAACAACGATAACAACAACAACAACCCCTCTGCCTCTCGTGACGCTTCCTAACAGCGGCCCAATACAAAATTGGTGGGCAATTCCAACGTCTCCGAACACACGCTTTAAAACTCCGCACCGTGTTGGCAGCTGTGTCTTACCTCATTCAAAGGCGTGCGCGCAAGCTTGAAACGCGAGTTTTAAATTTTTTTGAAAATGAGACATCCCGAAGCGTGGACTGGCTCATGCGTGTCACGTGACGGGCAACAACCAATAGCTTTTATACGGTATTCTCTAGCTTTCCGCCACTTGCTTGGCGTTGTGATCTCAGAGGGGGAAAGTGGGCATGGATGCGTTCTTTCAGACGTACCAGGGATCGATCAGTTTGGATGGGAGACTCGTACCCTGTAACCCACCTTGTTTGAGTTGGACTTTATGTCCTATTTGACCTTGTGTTAGAATTTATAATCTTGATGGTTTACTGTGAATGTGAATCCAGTCCTTTAAGATCTAATCTTTTTAAGATAAAACTGGGTTAAATAAACCATAGCTCAGCAAATCTAGTCAAGGAGTCTAACAAAATGCACAAAAGACTATTAAAACATTAACCCGGGGTATTTAATATAGGTAAGAACATATGCCTGTCTTTTAATAAGCCACCAATCTATTCCATGGTACGGGGAAATGCTAATAAAAGAATGTGATTAACAAAATTAAGGAGTGTTTGAAATCGATCCCTCAAATTCACGCTTCAATTCAAATTGAATAATTTCCCCCTATGATTTTTCCGGTCAATTGTACAGTAATATTGTAGCCGAGAGACTGCTCCGCTTTTTCTTTTCTTTTCTTTTTTTTTTGCATTTCCGCTTCGCCTGAACTACAATTACCAGGATGCATCGGGACATCGATTTATCCAGTAATTTTTTTTTTTAATCTTGCGGTGTATCTTGGAATTTGTAGTTTCAGCCTTTCTTTCGTTTCATTTCCGGAAAGCCGGAAGAGTTGGAAGCTTGGAGGGCGCAAGGATTGTGGAGCAGTTAGAGTGTTTTGCTTTCCCGTGCTGCAACGTAAGAGACACGTATTGGGTCGGAATGCATTTATGGGAAAGGACGGGTGGCAATTAATTTTTTTATCTATGGGGGGGGAGTAGAAGCATCTGCTTGTAGCAAAAGGAAAACGGGGGTGCTAATTAACTAGAGCATTTTTTAGGATTCACAACCTGTTACAGAGCAGATTACAGCATGTTTTACAGTGTAAAATTCCATCTAAATGACACTTCCTACCTAACTAACCAAGGCTGAGCTCAAAGAGCTGAATTGGATTAGATCTGCTTAATATTTGAACGGAGACCATCGAGATATACTAACTAGAACTATAGATCAGTTCAAAGTTCAAAGCCTTTATTGTCATTGTACATCATGTATACAACGGAATTGGTTTAGCCTCTACTGGTGCAGTCCATACAAGAATAAAAGAATAATCCTTATACAAGTAGTTAGGGGGGGGGGACTAGTCATATGTTTCCATATGTAGGTCATATTCTGTGCAACATGTATATTACTCTGGTGTATGATCTTATATCATGGTATATGATATCCGGCAGGCCTGAGGCCGGGATCTCGCGGTTGTAATCGTCGAGATCCTGCCATGATGTGATATGCATGAGTTTTAAATTGTTTTAATGTTTAATGTTTTAATGTTTTATTCTTGTTTATGATGTTTTATAATTGTTTTCTTTTCTATGATGTTTTTAATGTTTATTTGCTGTTGTTAAGCCGCCCAGAGTCCTTTGGGAGATGGGCGGCATACAAATATAAATAAATAAATAAACATATTACACAATACACTGGCACCAGTGAAATTCGTCATATTAATCTGTTTGTGGTGCTATATTGTGTTTAGGAGTGTTTAGGAGTATGAACTAAAAAAAATGAGAAGGCAATGGCAACTGAGAAAACAATGGGAACTTGTAGTCACCAAGAGTAAAACTTGATTCAGAAGAGATTTTACTACGAACTATAAAAACAGTACACTCTTGAATCACAGATAAAACCTCGGATGAAATCACAGTGTGTTTCCTGTAACCAAATGAAGCTTGAGCAAAATCTTTATGAAGTTCTCTCAATCACTTGCCGAAGTCTCATTCTCTCTTACATAGCTCAGCTTCAGGGCCGACTATAGGGACAGTTGTATAGATGCAACAGTTTTTCAGATAGCCTGGTTGAACAGTCCCACTTGCAATCTGAAATGATACAACCCAGATAACAGTTAATATCTCATTCAGTCCTAGGCCTAATGTTAACACTCTGGGGGGGTTTCAGAGCAAGTGTATCCTCCACTTTTGGAGATAGTAGGAGGGATGAGCTCTACCCTCACATTGTTCTTGTGGCTCTCCATGTGTAATTAACTGCAACAGGATGTCTATTATGTATGTGGAAGCTGGATATTTGATTTAAAAATTTTCACGATTTGAGTTTCTGAACTAAATGGAGCATCCCTTCAGATAAGGCAAGCAGTCTGCTGAAGACTGTACCATCCTTTATTCCCATGCAAAATGCCTAATGCGTCATCTAATTGCCAACTAAAGATGAAGAAAAATTATGGAGGTGGCCAAATGCTGAAATTAGCTACATGATAATTTATTTCTTTATTGGTATAATTTGAATATTTAACATGACAAAATAATTACAGATCTAATATCCAAAGGTCAAAGCAAGTGAGAACATTGCCTTGCCTGACTTCTCATATTCATAATTGTCACTTGTCATTTGCAGTTGCTAGTAATAGATATTTAAATAACTGGGGATGCTGTTTTGGGCATACATTTAAGTATACATGCACACAACTTGAAACATTTTGATATTTCTTCAGAGTGGCATTTGCTATTTTTTAGAGGAAGCCATTTATATCCCGAGGAATTAGGTGTTTGTTTTTTTAAAAAATGACTTGTTTTAAGGAAATAGAATGTCTTTCCACATGAAAAATGGAATCACTTTACATAATACAGTCAATAAATCCACATGCAGAAGCTGACTTTTACAGGCAGTTGGTATTTGTTGGGTCAGAAGCAATAGTAAAATATGTAATTTTTCCTCTGTGCATGCTACATTATTTTGAACATCCACATGCCTTCTTGCACAGCCCATCTCACATAATAGAATAAAATATTCTTTATTGCCCAAAATGCAATGCATTAGATGCAGACTTGATGTTCTGTAGATGGATGTGCTTCTTCCTTTTACTCAAAGAATATTCTGGTAGAACTGAGTGGTAGCCCAAGCCTCTGGAGTTGATCATGGGGGAGAGGTGTGGGATGAGGGGGAGAATCTGTGAAATTTGTCTTGTTTTGCAAAATTTGGTTAGCCTAAATCCATACCTAAGAAGACTAGCTTCATCTTCTATTTATATGCAAATAAACCATTCTTTCCTCCCCAATAAAAGTATGCTGATTTAAATAATTGAATTAAATCTGTTTCCATATTGATATATAATTCCTGAGCAGGAAGACATACACTAATTATTTTGCTATAACAAATTATATACATATACCATAATTATGCATTATTTTTTCTTTGAAGTCAGCTGGATGTAAAATGTTTTAACTATATATAGATTGCATTTTAAATATGCATGCTAATTTTTATAATGTTCGTGTTTTAGAAATTAGGCTCTTCTCTAATTTCTTCAGCAAAAAGTGTCTTAATTGTAATAGATAACTCATTAGTATATGCATGTTTTATATAAAAAGCAGATTTCATTTTAAATCAAGAGGTTTTTTTTTTAAATTTTTCTTTGAAGTGCAGTCCGATATAGATTAACTTAAAAACTGGTCTCATTAAATTTAATGTCAGATAGAATTGCAGCTTAATACAATTTATTTTTTTTTAAATTAACATTTACATTTTAAATAAGGTGGGAAAACAGAGTAACATGGTGATCTGTTGAAGCAACCTAGAACTAAGGAGAAATTTCCTGACAATGAGAAAGTTAGTGAGTGGAACAACTTGCCTCCAGAAGTTATGGGTGCTCCAACACTGGAGGTTTTTAAGAAGAGATTGGACCACCAAGTCTGAAATGGTTTAGGATTATCTGCTTGAGCAGGGGGTTGGACTAGAAGACCTCCAAGGTCCCATCCAACTTTGTTATTCTGTCTCTTTAACATGTGCTGACCAGGTTATGTATTTTTCCCTCCTTTTTTCCTTGTTGGTTGTTTTTTTTATGACTTTAACAAAGAGAGTATTTTTTGACTAGATTAGCAAAGGTAACAGTCTAGATCTGGCAAATGTCATGCCAATTTTAGATCCAGCAGATGCAAGTGAGCACCGATCTAATTCTGAAATGTCCATTTTAAGCTTATTTTTGAAACCATATTAGGGGAATTTTCTGCAGGGCACCATTCTGATTCAATGTGCAAAGTGTGCATATATAACACCTGCTGGAAACTTTTACCTGAGATATGTCTTTCTCCCATATAGTGCTGCTATTGAGGGCTGTCAGGAAAACCCGGGGGGGGGGGAAACAGCTGCTTTAAGATGTTCCCAGTAGGTGCTTTGTGGACATCTGCACATCACAAATCACATTTTGCCCTTCAGATCAAGATTGCAACACAGCCCTAGTTCGCCGCATGTTTATGTTCATGGAACACTTTATTGATGTGGAGGGTTGTGGGGGGTGTGGATATAGGATACTAGTGAAATCCTTGTGTCCATTTAGACAGGGAAAATTGTGAGTCTTAACATTTTAAACTATACATGTCCCTGAATGTCCACTATGACCAAATTATCCAATTTCCAAAAAAATTCTTTACATATATTTATTTTGTTTTATCAACAAGAGTAAAATACAAAACAAAAAACAGAAAAATTAAACACTAACAACAACAAAAAAGAAAAAGAATAACCCAAAGATCAAATAAATCTAACATTAAACATAAAGAATCCACCCTGTCTGGATGTTGAAGAGAAAATAATAAAAAACTGATGGATTTTCCTCCACTTATTTAATGGATCTACAAATAGTTGTAAGATTTCCCATCCTTATTTAATAAAAAAAATACTCTATTAAATAAAGAAATATTCCAAATGGGAAAGTCTGTAATAATCAAATCAACCCAATCAATTTCCAAAAAACTTCATCCAAAAGTTCCCAGGGAGAAGGATCCAAGACTACACTTCCTGATAAGCCAGCGTTCTATATTATGTTCTCAGAGTATTGTGAGCATTGCAGCCCAGCACATTTGGTAGGCATTAGGTTGAAGTAGGTAGTTTTATAGTATTTTTCTGGTTTGTAAAAGAAAGAAGATAGGATTCGAGGAGTGGTGGAAATTTCTAGTCAAATGTCTGTAGCCAAGTATGATTCTCATTATTTATCACGAGAGACCTGATTTGACCTTTTATATGCACTGTTGCAGCATAAGTCATATATATATTGCATGAACATCTTTAGAAGCAAGTCTTCCCAATATTTATGGCACTTATTTCTGAGAGAGAAAAAATACCATTAGTATCATCAGTCAATCAAATATAAACTTGTTATATAGTAGGATGATGTTGGTGGTGATGATCTGAGTGATATGATTTGATTAACTTGTTTAGTAGAACATGCTCAAATATCCCAATTTCTTTGCATAGGTAGTGACCTGCACATGGGCCTTAGAGACTTTTGGAAGAACTATCGATTTTTCATTGTTTCAGGAACTGGCATGGTGCTGATACATTGGGGATGGTATAAAATCAAGTCCAATCCCCTTTTTCAACCAAAAAAAGAGGACTATTATGAAGACTCTGACATTGTGAGATATGTGCTGCAGCAGGACAAAGAAAATGAAAGGAAATAATTGTAAACTGCTACAGAATGATTAAGAGGTAAGTACAGAATCATTAAAAGGCAACAAAAATACAGGTAGTCCTTGATTTATGACACAATTGAGCCCAACATTTCTGTTGCTAAATGAGGCATTTGTTAAGTGAGGTTTGCCCCATTTTACAACCTTTCTTGCCACAGTTGTTAAGTGAATCACTGCAGTTGTTAAGTTAGTAATGCAGTTGTTAAGTGAATCTGGCTTCCCCATTGACTTTGCTTGTCAGAAGGTTGCAAAAGGTGATCACATAACCCCAGGATACTGCAACCGTCATAAATATGAGTCAGTTGCCAAGCACCTGAATTTTGATCACATGACCATGGGGATGCTGCAACCATCAATGTGAAAAACGGTCATAAGTCACTTTTTTCAGCACCGTAGTAACTTTGAATGGTCACTAAACAAATTATTGTATGTTGAGGATTACCTGTACAACCATTAAGCCAACCAAAGGAAATGTTGATGAACAGCTAATCTCTTTAATTTCCTACACCCTGTTGTGGAATTGATGCCTCTTCTTGCAGAACTGTGGTCTGGAGTCTCCCTGTAGGTGGCATAGTAACGATCCACAATAGATGGCCTTTAGTGTCAAACCATAAGGAAGCTTTCCTAACATAGGCATAAATGTCAACATTGCAACTTCTGTGAGTAAATCCTAAGACCAGGAAATGAACTGGCAAACAGACAGCTAAGGATCTGCTTTGCTGGCATGGCATAGAATTTTCTCTTGGAAAATGAGGATTAGTAAAACTTAGCAGAAGCAGGGACTTTCTGATCTGGAGATATTGCTTCTGCCAGCAACTCATTAATTGGCCTCAAGCAATTCATTTTGTCTGAATTTCATCCTGTTCTCGGGGAAAAACCCCACAATGCAATATAGAATTTTGGGAAAAAGATTTTGGAAAAAAGCATAGAGATTTTAAATATTCAAAATGGACAAATATGTAAGATAATATATTATAATTTGGTGCTCTGGCCAGGATCCATTACAGGATTAGGCAAGAATCCTATAGGAACAAATAACCCCAATATTGATTGTCTCTCTTTTTCTCTGTGAAAATTGTATAGTTTGATATCCCACAGCAATGTTTTAGCCTCATTAAAGGAGAGATGAGTAATTGGATTCCTTAAAAATTTGACTGCATTTTCATTTCCATCATCTCTTTATAATAGTTACAACCATAAACTGGATTTGATAGACATATTCTGTCACCCTCACCCCATCTCTCTCCGTCTGTCTGTCTGTCTGTCTCTGTCTCTGTCTCTGTCTCTCTCTCTCTCTCTCTCTCTCTCTCCCCCGTCTCCCTCCCTCCCTCCCTCCTTCCCTCTCTTTTCTTCCCTCCCCCCCATACACATATACACACATACATATATATGTACCAATTGTGTATATTGTATATAAGAGCTGAGGTGGCGCAGTGGTTAAGTGCAGTACTGCAGGCTACTTCAGCTGACTGCTAGCTGCAGTTCGGCGGTTCAAATCTCACCGGCTCAAGGTTGACTCAGCCTTCCATCCTTCCGAGGTGGGTAAAATGAGGACCCAGATTGTTGGGGGCAATATGCTGACTTACCGCTTAGAGAGGGCTGTAAAGCACTGTGAAGTGGTATATAAGTCTAAGTGCTATTGCTATTGCTATATTCAGTATACTCCTAGCTGGTTAAATTCATCAGCCATTTCATTTTTCATCACTTTACAATTTTTGTACATGTAGCAGAACCAAAATATTAGGCAATATTCATGTGATGCTGAACAGCTGCTGTTCATCTGCTACCTTGGCAGAGCTATTATGAATGCAGCTTTTGAGCATAATTAATAACAGCACACAATCTGAACTCATTAAAGCAAAATTTGTATCTGTGCCCTTATTCAAAATCATGTATTCTTAACCTGCCTATGTCTGTGAACTTTTTTTAAAAAGCTTTTATCTTTTAAGATAAAAGACTGATGCAAATTAAGAAAACTATAAAAAGGAAAGGAGAAGTTCATAGGTAAAAGAAAAAATAAGGAAAAGGGTATATAAAAAGTGACTCTCCTTCCAGAAAAGTACAATTTCATTAACACCTTCTGTAATATTTCAGTAAAACAAAGATCTCTTCTTTCCATACCTCAGCCCTAATCAATAATCAAATTATAAAAACTCATCATTCGGTCCTAATCAGCAGAAGTCTACCAAAAGTAATAACTTATTATATTTGTTATAATAATATATTTCAACTTAATATCATATATAATATATTATATTTCAATGTAATCAATCCATTTTGTATTCCAACTTGACACTTTCTATACTGTAAAGCAAAAGAAATCCCTCATTTATGAATGGATCTTTAAAGCCTAGTTGTTCAATCCTGGTCAAAAAGAAATTCCATTAATAGCTATCAGAAACCACAACATACTGTATATATTGACTCTGATCAAATAAATCCACTTTGAATTCCTTCTGTTTACTTTTCTTGATCTTTAATTCTGTCGAATAATGTCCCATCAGCTAATTTCTTATCATTTTCTCTTTCTTTCCTCTCAGGAACAGTTGCATTAGTTTAACACATCCCTTTTATAAATCCAAGATAAGATGACTTTCTAGGTCACTCTTCTGATTTATTGTTTGTATCTCCCCTTTAATTATTAAGATATCAGCTGGTTTTGTAAATTCATTGTGGCATCTTTTTCCATATCACTTTTGTAATCTGGCATTTTTAAAAAATACACATTCAAATCAACCTCAACCTCTTTTATTCAATAAAATATGTTGTTCTTCTATATCCCACTGTTACAATATTAGACAATCTTGTAAGTAATTGTTAAGTACGGTGCTCCCAAACAAACTTAATTTCTCTTATAGCAAAACATATTGCTCCATTGTATTCATAGGTCTCTTCTCCTTTAATTGTAATCCTTAGTTCTCTCTAGTTCGCTCTAGTCAACCTTCAAAGTCCCTTCTTAACATCTGTTTCTTTTCCAATCAGTAAAACATTCCCACAGGAGGTGGTTTCTTATGGTTAATTTCAAAATCTTCATGTATTCTTTTATAAAATTTTAAACACCCCATAGGAAATATTGTTTCAAGTCCATCTACCCCATTAATTTTCCAAAGTCAATATTCTTTTGCTGTATTCCAAAACTTAAAGTTCAATTCCATGTTAGTGTCAGAATGGCAACATGCCATTCTATGTGGATGCCCCAGTTGGTTTGGGGTATCCTTTAGTTGCCTATGTTTAATGACTTCCAGATATAAATTGGTAGTCAAGCTTTATGCTGTAACAGATAGAGGTAGATAGTTGTGCTAGGGTCTAGGACAACTTGTTGCAGCCATCTTGCAAAGGCTAACTCATCATGGGACAACTCGCTATGGCCAACTCTCCGTGGGACAATCCATGTGGGATAACTCAACACAGTAAATGTTATCTGCCATTGTTTTGTCTACATTATTTCCATTTTTGTCAATGGAAATAATGTCCCGTGTGGAATTGTCCTTCCATGACTTGTCCTGCTGCAAGTTGACCATGGTGAAGGTGGCTGTGCCAGATTGGCCCATTCAGGTTGCACTATTTATTTCATTCTGATTGCAAAAGTTGAGGCCTTCTTTCGAAACCACCAAAATTTAGACTCTCTTGCCAAGTATTCCTGGGGCAGTTATTAGAAAACAGCGTATGAAAGATCTGGCACAAAAATTGGTCAACCCCCCACCCTCAAAACAGTCATGGTAAAAATCTTGCCTTTTGTAATTTCTCTTTAGCTTGTCAAACCAATAGTTTTCCCTCAAAAAGGACATTCCATGTTCCTGGATATTGTATCATTCAGTTGGATACCCAAGATCACGCATCTAGGATGTGGCTATGCCCTTTTTATTATGTATATACAGTATGTATACATGCTGTTCTTTAATACAATAAAATCTGGACTTTCTTGCAATTGACACAAAACCTTTTCCAATAAAGTTTAAATTAATCAATGTCATATATATGAAAATATTTTAAATATCACTAAACAGCTTCAAAGGATTGCTAAGATATGAGCTGAGAAAATGTGTAAAAATATCACTTTCATCTGTATACCTCTAAAGAGAGAAGAAATAAATCTCTGTAAATCAAAGATTGAGTGCTTTATTGGCAAAAATCCATAACTGCCCACTGTTAATGCTATTTTTTCTGCATTATGCTTATATAAAAGATTATGGTGAGTAATCTGAGTTGGCAAATTATCAGAATGTTTTCTACCATGCAAAATATTCATTCTATGATTATACCTCATTTTCAGAGATGGTTTGCCAAGAGTTTTCACTGAAATAAGTTGTCTTAATAAATGTATTTTTCTGTGATTATAGTATTATAAGATCTCTTTTCTTCCCCTCCTTCTTATAGGCATAGCTCCCTTATTTATTATAGGTCTCCATCAACAAAAGATGTAAGGCAGCTGGAATAGTAGGAATTGGCTGTCCATGCCTGGATTTTTATTCATTGATGCCCATGTTGGTATTTACCATCTACCAAAAGCAGCAAAGCTTTCTTCAAAAACAGAGCATAGAAATGAACTCAAACGGTCTGGTTGAATGAAGCAACTTCGGCAATCATCACATTGATCACATTGTTTAACATCGAATAAGTGCTGTTAAGTCCCTTTGTTGTATCGTTGCCTGCAAAGAAAACCCAAGGTCTCGCATGCCTATGTATAATGATAATTAAAAACTGTTTTGCAGAAATGGAACGCTTCTAAAGCTTGACTGGAATTTTCTCGGGAAAAATGTCTCGGGCTGATGTTAAAAAACCTTCCCTCTGCACCACTGGGCCTTTAACTAAGGAGGTGATTAGGCAGGCTGTCTCCGCATTTAGTAAGATAATGAGGTCCTGCTATGGCCCCACAGGTAGGCTCAAACAATTTCACAATGGCATGGGAGGATACGTTCGTATTTCATCCCAATCTTCGGTTTTGCTGAGTAGCCTTTGTGTCACTCTCCCCGTCTTAAAGCTTCTGGTAGCCTCTGTACAGAATCACCTTGCGCTCTTCGGGGACAGTGGCTTATTTACGGCAATTTTTTGCTGCAGCTTGCTTGAAAAATACGAAAGCCTGAATATGGCTCCGTACCCTTTCATTAAAATTAGCAAACATATTTTGAGCCTGTGCATTGACTACCTTTCATCTGAAACCTGTGGTTGCCGAATACCGGTGGATTTCAGCAGTTCTATGCTTCTCCTTAGCCTGGTGCGCAGTATCATATTGAGCAAACGCGCTTGCATGCTTAGCAGGAAGGAGGCCGATCATATCAGTATATTGGTGTTAAGAGCCTTTCTGTTTACAATCCCCCAAAACGTGGATTCTAGTGCCGTGCTAGGAAAATGCCATTACATACCTATAAAAAATAAGAGAGTTATGGATTCTACTGTCTATCCTGGACTTTTAATTGAAATGCCAGAAATGCATCTCACTCCGCCTTTCAAAAGAACTGCTTCAGAACAGATCAAAGTGGCTCTGTTCGGCATGTCTATGTCAGGAGATTTGTCTCATGCCGGAGAAGGAGCCATAGTTATCCATCATGGAATTTCTCTAGAAGCCGAAGTGTTGGATCAGTTACTCAGTGTAGGCAGGGAAGTAATAACTGATGGTGTCGGTCTTGTGATATGCCAGAAGGTCATCCACCCAACCTTGAAGCAGTATTTAAAGGAGAACAATATTGTTGCTGTCGAGAGAGTTGGAATAAGAATGATGGAGCCCCTGAAGAAAATGACAGGTAATGAATAAGCTTTCAGACATGATCACTTCAGGATATGATACACAAGAAAACGGGATGTGGCAAACCATTAGCAGAAATCTTTTCTTTGTCAGTTCTCTAGCTGTCCAAATTGCAAATGCTGGACTGTTAATTGAGCAATAGTCAGGTGTTTGACCTATCTCTAATCTCTTACCATATATTTATTTGCTTAGTTAATGTATTTGGTTTCCCATCTCATGTGCATAACTGGGAGGCTAACAAAAACAATAATGAACAATCAACTTTAAAACAACAGAGTTAACATAAAGTAACTTAGCAACTAGGTAGGAACACTAAGTTAACACAAGTAAGACCAAGAAATGAACTCACCCATACTCTTGGTCCCAGACTCAATGGCAGAAGCCAGGTTTTCAAGGGAAGACCACTTGGGTGAGATGAGGTTCCAGAAGGCAAGTCCCATAGCAGAAAAGGCTTTGTTCCTGGATCCCACCAGATGGCGCACTCTTTTGGACAGGACCATGAACATGCTTTTCCCACCAGATCTCACATAATGGGTAGACACCAGGGGTGGTTTCTAACTTACCTCGCCGCCGGTTCGCTTCCTCCCGCGCCACGTGGCTGCGCCGCATTGTGCGCCGCGTGGCTGCACCGCGCCGGCGCACATGCACAGTGCCGAAAATTCACAAAAAATCTCCCCCCAAAAGCTGAAAACAAGATGGTGGCGCATGTGCAGTGCCGGGGACTCGGCTTCTGCACATGTGCAGAAGAAAAAAAATCAGCAAAAAATCCCCCCCCCCAAAAAAATCCCCCAAAAAGATGGCGTCCACAGACCGGCACCAACAGAACCGGCTCCCTGACGTCACCAGTGGTTTGCTACCGGTTCTATAGACCCGGTGCGAACTGGGAGGAACCCACCTCTGGTAGACACCAAATATTTCAACAACTGTTGCTTACCTCAGTTTTTTTAATTACAGCTCCTGTAAACAATTGCTTGAAAATGAGTAGAACCTACCCTGATTTCCATTCGGCAATGATAAACCCTATTAAAGCAAGAAACCTTATCACTCAGTCTTCGACTTACACTAATCCATGTGAAGCTCCCTAGAAAGTGTCACACCTCATGTTAAAGGAACAGATCATGGACTACATTTCACAAATCAGAGTGGTCGGGTTCACACAACACACCAATCTAAAATCAATTTTGTTTCCTTCCCTTATCATAGGCAATACTATTGAAACATTCCTGACATATTATTTGTATTAAAATAGTTGATATACAACTTCATTGAATAATTCAATTGAAACATCTCTGAAAAAATATCCAGGATTTAAAGGACATAAGTTTTTTTTTAACATAAACAGCATTAAAGTCCGTCTTGTTAGATCCTAGAATTTGAATCAATCACACATTTCCACAAAATGTAATTGCATTCAGCAGTATTAAGAATAAATAATTTGACGGACTATCTAATTATTACCCTGTTTCCCCCCAAATAAGACATCCCCTGATAATAAGCCCAATCGGGCTTTTGAGTGCATGGCAATAAGGCCAAGTGCTTATTTCAGGGTTCAAAAAAATATAAGACAGGGTCTTATTTTTGGGAAAACACGGTATGCTCTACTGAAACTTAGACGGAGCCTTTTTGACATACTTTAACTTCAATATTGCATGCAGCTAAGGCAGAATCAAAATTGGCTCCGTATAATGTACTAATGAAATGTTAATGAAAATCACTTGTGTTTCAGCCTCTTTGATGATTCAACTCTCAGTCATATTTGCATCTGGGGAAATCATGGTGTTTTGTCCATGTCCAAAAAATATTAGATGTTTTGTCTAGACCTGTCATAGTTTTCTTCTCAAGTAAGATATGTCATTTTTTTCATGACTCTATTCACCATTTGAGTCTAGAAAGATAGGCTTCTTTGAACTTCTCTACCTACTATTTGCACGGGGTTGGCATAGCCTCTTCCTTTGTTTGATTTTGATATACAGGAGCAAATTGTTTTTTGTACTTTATTTTTTCACTTACAAAAGGTTCATATTTTTCATTTCTGACCATGAGAATGGTATCATCACAAAGGTTGTTGATGTTTCTCCCAGGAGCTTTAATTTCTATTTTTTCTAGTTCGGTGTTTCTCATGATATATTCTTCATGTAAATTAAAGAAAAGGTGACAATTTATAACCTTGGGTTACTTCTTACCCGATTAATTGCTCCATGTTCCATTATAATTGTTGCTTCCTACAATTTCTTCAGTATGAAAATATGATAACCCAATCTAGGTTTTTAAGGGCTTTTACAAGCAAAAAGTAAAAAAGTCAATAAAGAAAAAAAAGGGGGTATCTGTTTGAAATTCTCTTGCCTTTTCCATTAGTCATCAGATGTTAGCAGTGAATCCAGCTAGTAGAGGCAGAAATTCTCATGTATTATTTAAGACTGGATAGCAAAATCTTAAAATATTAATCTTACTAGTATGTTAGAGAAGTACAATTGTTTGAGAGTTTGAGCATTCTTTAATATTGCTCCATTTTTTACATTAGATTACAAATCTCTTTTCCATTCCTTAGGCAACAAGACCTAAGATTGTTGGGGGCAAAATGCAAATAATGCTTGTACATTGTAAACCATCCAGAGAATATGGGACAGTATATAAGCCTAAATGCTATTGCTATTTGTAAGATTTTGAACAGTTATGATGGTATTTCATCAACTTCTGTGCCTTTTCTATTGGAAGTATTTTTTGCTAAGAAGTAGATTTGCTGAGGAGAATTTAATTTCACTTTTCAAAATGTCCAACTAGAATAATGAACAATTTTTTGTGTCTTTCATCAATTTCGACAACTATTTGTCAGTTCCTCTTTATATTGATATCTCTTACTACCGGTATCTTTTTTTTCTCCCATAGAACTTTTCTTTCATCTTTTAGGCCTTGTCTAGTATGGTATAAAGCAGGGGTGTCAAACTCGATTTCATTGAGGGCTGCATCAGGGTTGTGTTTGACCTTGGGGGGCTGGGGTGGGTGTGGCCAGGGTGGGTGTGGCCAGCTTGACATCAGTCATGTCGGGGGCACCTGTGGCGGCCCGAGCACTCTGCCAGTGAAAACGGGCCCCCGAGCACCGTTTTCAGCTGCGACAGCCTCCTGAAACCCTCTGCCAGCTAAAACGGAGCTCCGGAGGGCCGCTTCATTTTAGCTGGCAGAGGCACCATGGGCCGGTCCTTCGCTGTTTCCAAGGCAGCCCCGGAAGCCAGATCTAAGTAACCCATGGGCCAGATCCAGCCCCTGGACCTTGAGTTTCACACCCCTGGTATAAAGATACTTCAGATTTATGCTGGAAATGTGATCAACATGAGAGTCATTTTCTCATGCTTGGTGGACTTAATGGAAATTTCTGGGTTCAAAAACATGTAATGATTCAAAAAATGTTAAAGACCAACATTCAGCTGAAACCAGAACTTGTCTTAAGCAGCAGCAGCAGCAGCAGCCAGTTTCCAGGGCCATCTTGGGGCTGAGCAGAGGAGGCTAGAACATAACAGCAATAGTAAGGTTGCCTTCCACAATATTGAATAATGTGTGTCCAATCATCTATCATATTTATCTGAAAGGAAGATGACCTGTTAAAATGATTTCCACTCCATCCCTTTCAAAGAAAGATTAGAAATCAAATAGATTAGAAAAACTGCTCGGCCTATATGACTCTCCCATCAATTAACTAGAAAAAAATGATTAATTAACAGTACTTTCAGATGGATAATGTTGATAATCCATTGTCAATTGATCTGATCTTTGTAGAATATTTAAGTCCTTGACTTTCACCAAAGCATTTTAGGGCAATAAATCTCACAAATTAAGTTCCGTGCTTCTTTTCTGAGATGATGCTTTCATAATATAAACTTTATTCATTTAATTTTTGCAGCCCTATTAATTGTAAGGTTTGTCCAAATTCCCTGCCTCTATTTCTTGCCACAGAACATTTAAAGAACATAGAAGCCTCAGAAAATATCTGTTTTTATCCCAAATAACTTTTCCATTCCCAGCAGTCATTTAAAACAGGCTTCTTTGTTTATGGGATTATACATACCTTTATTTTCCTTAATTGATTAGGTTCTCAGCCAATACCATCTTTACAATTCCTGTCTCCTGCTTGTTACGGCCATCTGAAGGATTTACAGACTCAATGTTTTGATTCAAAATGGTTCTTGCATCTAATTCCTGATCAGCCAGTTGTCTGCAGTTTGCTACTCTGTAATAGGAACGAAACAGCATGGGATGAATTAAAGGTAATCTCTTTATATATTTTGCAGCAAGCAGTAAATGAAGGTTGTTAGAAGGCTAGTCTCTTGGTTAATTCTCTACACATGAAACCAATAATGACCTTACACCATGGGTGTCAAACTCGTGGTGTCACGTTGCCGTCATGTGATGTATCATGACGTTTTTCCCCTTCGCGGAGCTGGGGTGGGCGTGGCCTGCGTGTGACACATCCGGCCCGCGGTCTGCCAGTTTGACACCCCTGTCTTGGACCATTAAACGCTTGTGGAAATCAAGAGTTGTACTACAAATAAGATGCTTAAGGCACTGTTTAACAAATAACCAAAGTGGACCAGGTCTGGAGTGTTTGTTAATGAGAGGCAAGATGATTTAGGGAAGGGATGCCAGGAAGATAAGTACAATCTATAGGCATGGATATAATTGGCATAAAGTATGGAGAAAAATATAATTGTCATGAGTTTCCTCTCTCTCTTGTCAAGTGAAGTGAAGCTGCGGGTGCAAGTGTAGGCCTCTTTCAGCCTTTCCATATACAGGTAGTCCTTGACTTACAACAGTTCATTTAGTGACCATTAAAAGTTACAACAGCACTGAAAAAAGTGACTTATGACCATTTGCAAGGGTCGTCACAGTTACGACCTTCGCAGCATCCCCATGATCTTGTGATCAAAATTCAGATGCTTGGCATATGATTCATATTTATGTCCCCAGGTCATGTGATCCCCTTTTGCGACCTTCTGACAAACAAAGTCAATGGGGAAGCCAGATTCACTTACCAATTGGGTTACTTACTTATCAACTGCAGTGATTCATTTAACAACTGAGGCAAGAAAGGTCATAAAATGGGGCAAAACTCACTTAACAAATGTCTCAACAACAGAAATTGTGAGCTCAATTGTGGTCGTAAGTCGAGGACTACCTGTATTGTGAAAATATAAATAAATAGAGAAGATCATGAATGTGACCTTAGGGGTTTCTTTAGGAAAAAAGGTAGAATAAAATTATAATAATGTAATATTTGGACAAGATTGAACAAATAGATATTTGACAGTGTTTTGGATAGTGAGTGTAATTGTTGTTATGGGGCAAATATTCTAGTATTCTGTCAGAGAGCTGATGAAATCAGACTGAGAGGCATTAAATTGTGTTTCTTGATTTACAGCTGCAGCTTTTAATGACTATTTTAAGGAAATTAGCATGATGAGTATGTTGGCACAGAAATCTTCTCAAGAAAAAAAAAATAACACCTCTTTTTATCAAAGATGAGGTGATAAAAGAAAAATGAGAAATGATTAGATAAATGGGGCTTTGCAAAGTGTCTGCAAATAGGCTAAATTCCATTGAGATTAACTCTTGGGTTTGTTTAAATCAAGAGATTATTGGTTTAGTTGCTGGAAGTTAATGGGGTTTCCATATCACATGCTGAATGCAATTGTCTGAGCAGAGTAATGACAGAAGATATTGTAGAATTCTGGTGAGAAAAAGAGTGGAGTAATCCTTAGAGTCAACAAAATCTCTCCCATGCCTGAAAGATAGATAATTGCTGAAAGGAAAGGAGAAGAAACAAAACCTTTTGCAGGCTTAATCAAAAGTAAGCATTTCTAATGATAGAAGGGCATATCTCTTACTATGCACAGCTTTATCTGACTAATTATTTGGCTGCAGCCTATTGATTCACAATTTATGCCATGGCAATGTTTGCTGGGTTCCTGATCATCATACCTATTAAGCATGGATAAGACATAATCTGGGGTCTGTTCCAGCCTAGTTTTGCTTCTGGGAAATGGATGGGAGAAGGAGGATAGAAAGCTGTTTAGGAAATTTATCCTTGGTTACGTACTGCTACATATGGGCCATCAGCCAGTTACCAAGATTATATTGTAGTAGCTTCAAAATAAAATAATCTATTGTGAGGTGTTTGTTTTTTAAAGGGGAAAAAGATAGCGAATGATTTCTGTGGCTATTTAAATGCTGACCAGAAGGAAGGAAAATAAAAAATATCTCAAGTTTTGAAATGAATTGATTAGAGGAACAGGAGCTGCATAAGAGCCGAGGTGGCGCAGTGGTTAGAGTGCAGTACTGCAGGCTACTTTAGCTGACTGCTAGCTGCAGTTTGGCTGTTCAAATCTCACCGGCTCAAGGTTGACTCAGCCTTCCATCCTTCCGAGGTGGGTAAAATGAGGACCCAGATTGTTGGGGGCAATATGCTGACTCTGTGAACCGCTTAGAGAGGGCTGTAAAGCACTGTGAAGCGGTATATAAGTCTAAGTGCTATTGCTATTGCTATAATCCAACAATCCTGTCCAGTTTATTAAGAAGGAAGCCCTGTTGACAGAGCTGGGCAGGTTCATAAAATTATCTCCCTATTTTATTGCTAGGAGGTCAATCTTAACTTCCAGTGGGAGAAGGTTCCCTAGAATTGGACTACAATGGGGAAAAGCCAAATCTTTAAAGCTCGCTTCAATATGGGGGATACTCATTATTCCCAGCCAGAAGAGGTAAATTCGATAGGTCGGTTCTGTTTGCAGAAGGTGAACCAACCTGCAAGTCAAGCCATATAGGGCTCTAAAGCCAACCCTTTGAATTTTATCCCAGTTGGAAGCCGATGCAACTCTAGAAATCACAGCTGTTGCAATTCTCACTTGCCAGCATAAGGGCAAGTTCCACACATTCCACACTAACTGTGCATTAGTATTCAAAGGTAGCTTCATACCAGTGGTGGGTTGCTACCGGTTCACCCCGGTTTGGGTGAACCGGTAGCGGCGGCGGCAGGCTCCGCCCACCCACCCGGACGTCATCACAGATGATCTGCGCATGCGCAGAAGGTTCTGCGCATGCGCAGAAGCGCCGTGCATGAGTGAAGCGAGCATGCGCACGCACACTTTCACAGTTCCGAACCGGTAGCGAAGGTAAGTGAAACCCACTACTGCTTCATACGGAACGCATTACATTAGGTTACCCTGGTGGTGATAGCTACCGGTATGAGAGATTTCCAAGTCCTGTTTTTGCCTCCTGTACTGCTCATCATATTTGCAACATAGGATTTCCAGTGCCGTTTTACATCTTCAGGTTTCTTTTTGTTGCATTCTGATTTCAGTGCAACATGCGTAATCCAAAAATCTCTGTTGACTGTGCCGGTTGGTTATGCATAATGAAAGTACTGTTCTGCTTTTATTTTTTAGCTTAATCTTCTACTTTACAAATCTAGCAATTTGCACTTTTTTTGTAACCGATGCACCTTTTTAACACAATTATATTAAAATGAACACAGGTAGTCATTGTTTGGCTACCTCCTCATTTAGCAACCGTTCATTTATGATGGTGATGAAAAAAATAATTTTATGGCAATCCTTGTATTTGCATGCAGACCTTCATGGTCTACAAAGCAAAGGAAAGCTGAACTAAAATTGTAAACATCGTCATGGTTTTACTTAACAACTGCTTTACTTAATTTGACTTAAGTTGTCTATCCCAATTGTGATCACTAAACAAGGATTACCTTCATGGTTTGCTAAGTATTTCAATGTTACATTAGTCGACTTTCAAACTGTATAAAAGCAGATTGAAATACCTGGAACAATCTATGTTAATCTGTAGTGTTACTGAGCAAATAAAATGGGATAAGTAGTATACCTACTAAACCAAACCAGAATTCCTTTGCAGAAAGGGAGGATAAATTAACTGGAGAATATTTTTTTCCTATTCTGTTTGGAGGGGAAAATATCAGCTTCTATAATACAAGTATTTGGTGCTTTTTTTCCCCCCCTCTGCAGCTTGCTTGTCAAACTGCAGAACATGCTTTGCAGTTAACAGTCAAAGATCCATGGATTTTGCTGGGCGGAGGCTGTACCGAAACTCATGTGTCCTCCTACATAAAGCACAAGGTTTGAGAGTTTCATGGGGGGTATTTAAATTATTTAAGGCTCCTCAATGCATACATGTTTATGAGTAGAGATAAAACACCTTACTCCCCTTGGTCACTTCATCATATTTTGGGCACTTTGCAGCCGGCCCACATTTATGTCCATTTGTAAATCCCATGGTCATGTAACCATGTTTTTGATGTTTTTGCCAAAAACTAGAATTTACTTCTGGCTTTCAACAAAACAGGCCCATTGCGAACCATTGGTTTACTTAACAACCACAGCAAAAAAAAAGTTGTAAAATTGGGTTGGTCGTGTGGGTGACTCACTTTACAACTCCCATTGACTTACAACTGCGAAGGGCAGGCTCCATTACACTCATAAGTTGAGGACTACCATCAAAGTATTTGACACTTACCTGGGAGTCATAAACCACAATGGGTCTCTTCCCAGATAATCTTAAATTGAGCTATAACAGCAATAGCAATAGCACTTAGACTTATATACCACTTCACAGTGTTTTACAGCCCGCTCTAAGCGGTTTACAGAGTCAGCCTATTGCCCCCAACAATCTGGGTCCTCATTTTACCCACCTCAGAAGGACGGAAGGCTGAGTCAACCTTGAGCCAGTGAGACTCGAACTCCTGGAGTGAGCAGTGAGTTAGCCTGCAGTACTGCATTCTAACCCCTGCGCCACCACAGCTCTTATATACTGATATATAGTATTATACTAATACATGACCTACTAATACATAGTAAGTCAATGAGTAACAACAACTTTCATTTTCTCCCTCTCTGTTCTAGAGTTGTAGTGTAACAGAGGGCACTTTGGAAGATCTAGGTTGTTCTTCGGAGGAATTCCACTTAGTAACTGACTGTTTTTGCCACTCACTGGAGTCCATTGCTTACTCTCTGGAGCATGACAGTGGTGACGTTCTCACTGATACCCATTGGGGTCATTCGTGGTCTGTTCCACCTAACATTCCTACCAACTCTGATTGGTCAGATTTTGTTCAAAAGTGTGGGTGCGGCCTTTGCAACAAACAGGAAGACCTCAACTGGAAGATGTTAAACTGTCGTTCTGTTTCTTTCCTTCCCAAAAATTGTGTTCACGAGTCCTCTGTAACGTCTGCTGACCATCTTGTCCTGGATTGTTTTGCCGCAAAGCGGAACGGTTTGCAAGTTGCCGTTGAGACAGCCCATCTCATTTTAGACATATCACATATAATTGAAGATCGTAATTAGTTCCGTGTGCACATTCAAGCAAGGGCGATGTATTTGTGCTGGCAATTCTAGGCCTCTTTCCAAGCACATCCCTTGCAACTTCAGAAAAATCTGTAACAAACATTGGAATTCTGAAGGTCATGTTTGGTATTTCCCACCAATCTATTACTGGAAGGAAAAAGCAATTCCTGTTGCGTTCCAGACCCCAGAGAAGCATTTGCACATATGCAAGTATCCTTAGGGTGCCATACTTATGGACTAGAAATATCAGTTGCAAACTTGGCATTTGTTGATGTAACATATATATTTTTGTTTCTTTGCATGTTTGATATTTTTAAAAAGGCATATGCTACTGAAAACACTTATGCAAATATGTAACATCTTTTGCTAGGATACATGACCACTGTTTGTCCAGATTGTGAAAAGTGAAAGATTGTGACTAAACAAAATTTTAATGTACAGATGATACCACCAGAAAGTATTTTAGCCTCTGTAATAAATGGTGTTACCGATTTTAGCTCACCATGGAAAACATCATATATTGTTATGTATATAACAGGTTAATAATTTAAGGACTGAAGTGTGACATAATTGGATTCTAAATAATCTATTTTTCAAAACACAGAACAGTCCAAACATAAAAGTAAAGTCCAAATTAAGAATATTTCATTTTTAATTTAAGAATTGTTTAATTTAAAACTGGTTTAGTTGTAATAGATGGTTACAGATTCAAAATATTTTTCAAGACTATGTACAAAAATATTTTTTTTTCTAGCATCAGCTAAATTAGATATATTACATTGAGAAAAGTGTTTCTCATTTCTTTTCTGTTACCTTTATTAATGTCATTGCAGAAATGTTAATACAGGAAATAGATTTTGTTATCTGCTTTTATCTTCCAAAACAGAAAAAGGTTAAAAATGTGAGGTTCTTGCCTGCTGGCTTTTTTTGAGTTAGCTGTTTTAGATTCTCCTAAAGAGGTAACCTTATAAATAATTTTAATTTCCTCCTCTAGTGTATATCATACCATAACTGAAACATCAATTCTGCCTGTTCTCCTTCCATTTAATACATCAAAAGTGTTTCAGATACAATTGGTACCGTAGTAAGAATGGATTGGTCCTGCCTGCTTACAATATAGAACAGTTGCTTCTGTCTTTGAACTGGGAGTATCCTGGGATATGGTTAAAAAAAGTCACAGTGGTGGCTATCATAGTGCAATCAAAATGCCACCATTTTTGTGTGTGTCACCTATCATGGCTACCACCTTGAATATTTTTTACCAAACTCCTCATGCATCTCTGCTTTGAATGTGAATGGACATATTTTTTCCTAACACAGTTTATATAAGTATGTTTTTAAAAAAAAAAATTAAACACACACATCTCATTTTGTTACTCTCTTCTTCATTATTATTAGCTACACAATTTGCAGGTGATCTTGAAAAGTGAGCTGTAAATTCTTGCCTGTGTTTTTACACCAACTTTGTTTAGTACTTTTCTTCCTGAATTGTTGAAATCAGAAAATCGTTTTGTAATCATGAGTGGTCTAATAAAGACATTACCTCAGATGGATCTTTGATTATGATTTTCTGTGTTTAATCTGCTTTTTCTTTTCATAATCTGTCTAAAAGAAGAACTTAAAAAATCATTTTGTTTAAAATCAAAATAAAGAACTCACTGGTTTTGATATGCTCTACATAGGAGGATATATCGGATGTAAACCGAGTTCCACATTCTAAGTGCTTGAAATCTGATCCATTGTCATTCCCAAGAACATGTCAATGGTGTCTCTCAATTGATAGCTTAGCTTTCACATGTCAACCACATCTGTAATCAAAGTACCTTTTGAAACCACATCAAAATCAGGGGAAAACAGAAAATCCTACTTAACATAATCAAATCTTAACTAGATAACTTAGCTCATGTTATTCTGAATTTATGCTATCCATTGGAATATAATTACTGTAGCTGAGTCTTCTCTTAAGGAGTGCTTGTTTATTTCAGTTAAATTCTTGACTAGGTTACTGATGTCTGCATTTTGGGGATACTGTTTGCAAAGTAGTATATTAAAATATTCTAATAAATATTCACTTGATCAGTTCAAAAGATGTGCCATGCCATCTGGAAGCAATAAATTCATGCCAAGTACAATCTTGCTTAATAAAACAAAATTGGCAGTTTAGTATGGAATGGGTTAGATCTGGGAGTTGTCTTTATTTTTGAATTTTGCTATATGTAAGGCACCCATTTGATAAATGCACATAGTTCTGTTTTTTGTCTATCTTTTAAACAAACAAACAAATATGCTGCTTCAAAAATGAAATGTAGCTTTAAGCTACTCTTGTTTGGTTTGCTCATCCAAAATAACACTAAAGTGGTTAGGATTTTACTTTGCACGATCCCATTTCCCCACTGAGGTCAGCCAACTCCTGAGACTCACATCTTCCATCCAGTTGCTAAATTTTCAGCCCACTTCAGAAAAGTTGTGTCCAATCGTTTTCCCCATCAACTACCGTAAGTTTGAATTAGTCATACAGAGCATCTTTTTTTTTTTTTGCTTCTTGTTTCTTTCCATTTTTACAAAAGCTGCAACTGTAAGATGTCAAACTGAAACCTATTATTAAACGGTGATCTTCCTAGCACTTCTGTCTCTCTGGTTCCCTGACCCTACAATTTTTGTGGCAAGCAACCAACTTTTTTTCTTTTTCTTTCCTTTCTCAAGGAAGAAATTAAATAAAAATTATAGCTTAAAGTGAATGGTCTGAAAATGTATTATAAAAAAAAATCAAAGAAGAGCATACCTTTGAAGATAACCCATTTGGGGAAAGGAAGCTTTTAAAAATGGAGAGACAATTGTGGAAATCAAGTTTTCTCAGACAATTTATTCCCCTACAACCCCAGTTCTGCCATTATAATTTCAGAGTTATCAAGCACATGCAAGCAATAAGATCAGAAATAATAGATGCAAATGAGATATGTAACAAATGTGTGATGCCAAGGGGAGGGGAGTTGTTCCCATCCTAAATTCTAAGCATCCCAGTACATTTTTCTCCTCCAATAGTCAGCCAAGAATTCCTCCCCCCATCACCCACATTTTTTTCTTGCAGGGATGTGTATTTCTTCAAATGTTGGGGTCCTTCTTGTGCATTAGAATTGCACTTTTGGTTTCATAACCGATGGCACTTTAGTAGTCCAGAAATGTTCAGTTAAACAGAATCCTGCTTAAGCAGAACTTCGATCTTGCAAGATTAATTTGAACATGGCAGTTGGAACCCAACAGTTATTTTAAATATCAGAGAGATTAAATCTCCAATCCATTGCCTCCACACATTAGAATTTAGAACGTTCTGCTCTCGTGCAGAAAACTTTTAAATAGATTCTGTACTTGACACTCGGTCATATACCAGAAAACCCATGCTCAGCAACTGCAGTACTTTCTCCTGCAACCTTTTAAAGGAATTTGATAGATTTGTCAGAGAATTGACTCTTAGCAGCAAAATGTTGCTGGCCACAGCAAATCCAAAGAGCACCCCAACATTAATTTAAATCTTTTTTTAACCTTTCTAAATTCTTAGTCTTTTCAGGGAGCTCGGCTTTGTCTTTGGAAAAGAAATGCCTAGATAAAAAAACTAACTACTGGGCCTCGAACAACATTTCTGGAAATACATGGAATAGGTTTTCTGCAAATGAGCACAAAGAGAAAAGATTCTGAGCCTTGGGCAAGAGGGTTATTTTTGTACAGGAAAAGAAATGCATTTGGCTTATCATAATCACGAGAAGGACTTTTCTGTGCCTGCCTAAAAACATAAGCTGATTTATTTTTAGGGATGAAGTGATGCTTAAATAGCCAGAATAAAGGAGCTTGGGATGACAGTTTGAGTTTACAATTGTTAAAATGCATAAGATTTCATACATCCATAAGGATTTGGATTTGTAAAGTGCTAGGGGAAAAAACTTTGGAGCAGCACATTCAATGAATTATTCAAGGGTTCCTAATCTGTTGGACTAGTCGGGGGACAATAACTGGTGCAGGCTGGAAGAGCTGCTTCATTCATAAAAGTGGGCTCCTGCAAGGGAGAGAAATACGAAATTTGTATTGTAATGCCATCTTATAAATGTTGCCCTTTTTTGTGCAGGTGTTGCAATGTCACATACAGGTATACCTTTTGTGATGAATCCTCTCGATTTGATAGATGCTTCTGCAGGACACATATTCTGTTAGCCAACCAACAATCTGTTTACTTTCACTCATTTTCTGGGGAGAGTTCCAGTCCAGGTGCTAGGCTGTAGCCATCCTCCCATTTTCTATATAAAGAAGGCTATCGAACCTGTTTCAGGCACAGAAGCGTTCTTAAAAATAAGAGTGATGTGAAGGGTGGCACCTTCTTTTACAGTATGTAGGTTTCTTACTTTTCAAATAAAAAAATGTAAAAGAAGTGCCTAATCAGAGGAAAGGAGCAATTCACAGATATATTGGTGACCTTGGCTTCCATATTAGAACTTAACCTCATCCAGTCTTGGGCCTGCCCTGAAGTTCTCCATGCACAAAAGAAGACTCTTTGATCTAAAAAATCCATAACATAACATACATTATAAGAAGACTTCCTAGTGAAGGGCATCTGAGAAGATCTGAGGGTTGAAATGAATCCTTGAGCTCTCCCACATGGGAATGTCAGCGGAAGTTTGAAATCAGCTTCTGGTTCAGAAAATGGATTGAGGTAGACTTTCTCAACAGATGTCACTCATTCTACCTATTCCTCTTGCTATAACACTGCTCTCTCAGATTTGATGGCTATCATATGGACGAGCTGTTGGATGATGGATGATGGGTTGGTTTTCTTGGTGCCTTTGCGGAACTGAAGAATGAACATTTGGCACAGTGGAAGTGGCTCTCATATCCTTCTCTCTCCAAGTTGTAGCTTTTTCTCCTTTCTCTAGTGGAATCTAGGTTAACGAGTGACTTCCTTGAAGAGAATCTAGCCATCCATGGTCTCAGCCCAGGAACTAGAAGCAGCCGGCTAATAAAATGAAAAGCTAGAAAACCTTCTGCTTAAAAAAAAATTAAGTGACCTGTTGTTTCCCCTTCCCAAAATAATTCTGACAGGCTTTGTAAAATTCAGTTGCAATTAAGGATTTTTTAATATCCTCTTATTTTAGTCTGAATGCTAGCCTAACAGTGAAACCTGTCTAGATCACTTAAGGCAATAACAGAAATGTTCCTCTTGAATGCACTAGGCATATTAAGGTGGAGCTGAAGTATTTCATGAAATGGTGAGATCAGAAGCCAACATCCCCCAAACTGTCTTCCAAATGGAGAGCCATTATATCGCATTTTTCCTCATTGTTCAGAATTAGAGTTAGCTAATATTAGAGAAATGCTATTCCATTAATGTTGCTGAATACAGCTCATTCTCAGATTATCTAGTTGTTATGCAACACAACTTTCAGAACTTGACATTTTCTCTTTCCTCCTCACATATATGTATGTATATATGCTTCTTGCCCAAGGGGAAGGACTTTGTGGTTTTGCAACTTTTCCATAACTCTATTTAAAAATTAAAATGCAGTAAAACAACAATTGCCCTCTGCCCTAAAACTATATCCTAGGTTCCCCCACATTTCTACTGTGCAGAGGTATTGTATTGCATTATCTATTATTCCAAATACCATGCTGGTTAGAGATGGCAAGCATTGAAGCTTAGCATTTCTGGGGTTTGCCCAATTGAGGAAACTACAAGTAGTCCTAGACTTACGACCACAATTGAGCCCAAAATTTCTGTTGTTAAGTGAGTTTTGCCCCATTTTATGACCTTTCTTGACATAGTTCTTAAGTGAATCACTGCGCTTGTTAAATTAGTAACACGGTTGTTAAGTGAATCTGGATTCCCCATTGACTTTGCTTGCCAGAAGGTCTCAAAAGATGATCTCATGATCTCAGGACACTGCCACCATCACAAATATGAGTCAGTTGCCAAGCATCTGAATTTTGATCACATGACTCTGGGGATGCTGTGATGGTTGTAAGTGTGAAAAATGGTCATAAGTCACTTTTTTCAGTGCCATTGTAACTAAATGAACTGTTGTAGGTCAAGGACTACCTGCATTCTCTGTAGGTGCAGAGCACAGTCAAGGAAACAAAGAGTCCCTCAGACTTTTTAAAATGAGATTTAATGCTATGAATTAGGGGTGAGAGAATACTGTACAGAATCCCAAGAGCTTGAATGGAAGCTCTCCAGCCTCCCTTATTAGTGAATGTATTAAAGTGGAACCTCTTTGAAGCTTTGGAAATTCTTTTTCGTCGGCAGGATGCACTAAGAATCCGTTTTTTTGATAAGCCAGTTACAGTCTCCCATCTGCTGATTACTAGATACTCCTCTTCCTTTCTCAGCCTTACAAAACTCTCCTACAGCACCTATGCCCTGAACAAAAAATGACTGGCTCAGTCTCCTGAGAGTTATAGCAGCCTGTGCATGCTGCAACGACCTTGATTATTGCCTTATTCTTTTCTCTACCTCCAAACCAGGGGTGGGTTCTGGCTTACCTCGCTGCCGGTTCGCTTCCTCATGCGCTGCGTGGGCGCGCGCGCCGCGCGGGTGCAGTGCTAAAAACCCAGCTTCTGCACATGTGCAAAAGAAAAAAACAAGATGGCGGTGCCTATGGCACCGCCGAGAGAACTGGTTCAGGGGCGTGTCCAACCGGTCATCGCTGCCGGTTCAGCGAGCGGGGGGGAAATTCCCGCTACCGGTTCTATAGGGCTGGTCCGAACCGGCAGGGACCCACCTCTGCTCCAGACCTCCGGTGCTGAGTTGAGAAGTGATATGACTAAGCAATCCCACACTGAGTTCCTAATCATGCCGAATGAAAGCAGAGGCAACGGTCAAAGCACACGTGATCACAATGCCATGTTGCCAGCAGCAGAGAAGAGTCTGTTGTAGGAATGGGTGCATCATTAATAAAACTGCCTCTCTTTTTTGCATAGTGATTTTCAGGAGAGAATAGAGACAATAGGGAGCCAGAAGTGCTGATCTTTATTTATTTATTAGATATCTATCCCACTTTTCATTCAGGAGCTCCAGGCTGTTAGCATAACATTAATTTCCCTTATTGTCCTCCATAACAACCACCTTATGAAATAAGTGGGGATGAGAGTGAGTAATTGCTCTTAAAGTTGCCCAGTGAGTTCTTGTTCCTGAGCGGGGACTAGAACCCGGGTCTCTCCACTCCTACCTCAACCCCTTAACCCTACACCGTCTTGCTCTGGACTAAGAGATTGTGATCATATCAGTGCAGTTTTTCTCTTTCTGCACATTGAAATCAATGGAAAGAGAAATGGGGTGGAAAATCCTAAATATTAAAATAATTTGGGAAATGATACTTTAATTGGCCAGTTTTGCCGCTTTTAAGGTAAATTAGTGATAAAGGTGCTTCCCCCCCCCCAAAGGGCGGCATGATGACTCAGCAGTTAAGACACTGGGCTTGTCAGCTGAAAAGCTGACCCAGGTTCGAGAACTGAGCATCACACAAGGTGAGCACCTGTCTTTGCCTAACTCCTTTAAAGTGGCAAAACTGGCCAAATAAAGTATCATTTCCCAAACCTAGCAGTTTGAAAGCATGCAAATGCAAGCTGATAAAAAGGTAATACTTTGGTGGGGAAGAAACAGTGCTCCGCGACATCATGCTGGCCCTATGACCATGGGAATGTCTTCGGACAGTGCTGGCTCATGACCTCAAAACGAAGATAAGCACCTCCCCCTGTAGTCAGCAATGACTAGCGGGAATAAAATCTGTAGGGATTCCTTTCCTCCTTTCCCCCAGCACTGAGTTGTACTTTACATGGGGCTCTATGTTCTCCTTCCCAGCAATGAGTTATGGTGAAAGGATGAGTTGCATAAACTTGAAAATGGACAGATGGAATAGCGGAGAGTTGGCGGTGATGATGATGGTGGTGTGGAGAAACCTAGCAAAAGTTCTTTGTTGTTTCTGCATTGAAACCACAATGATCTGGTGCCATTTTCCTGGGCTATTTTCTTCTCTCTTACAGACAACAACAAACAGGATGTTTTTAAGAAGGAAATTGCACCTATATATTTTGAGATGAAAGCCCTCAGATCTCCATGGCAACATATATGCATCAACAGGGAGAAAGCTGAACATCTTGTTGTACTTGTCTGATTAAAAATGGACTATTTGTTTGAACTGGGTGTGGGGGAGCTATGTGTGGTAAAAAGAGAGAGCTAATATTCTTGTTTGGTCCAGGATCTTAGAAGATCAGGAGGATGGTGTGTCCGTGCATTGCAGCAACAGGTGGAGATCTCCAGAAACTATGACCTAAAAGATGAGCTTCATTGGAGTTCAAAAGATTCCTTCAGAAACGAGGCAACTCGCCAAGAGTGATTGTTTTACCAACCTCAGCTCCCAGCAGTAAATCCTTGCTCAGGACCATCCTCTCCCTCATCTTTCCTTTTCGCCTTGTAAATAAGTGACACCATTCATGGGGAAACACCTCAGAAACAGAAGTGCTCTGAGAGAAGGCAGGGAGAACAAATCAAGGAAGGAATAGCATTCATTAAGCACCTCTGAGGGACAACCTGTAATGGAATGTATAGATCACCTTGGCAAAATTCTGGATGCTTCTTCTGTTAGGTGAAGTTAGATGCCAGTGATCTAAGAGACGGTGGTTAAAGACCTTGTGTCTTTTCTCTTGTGCCCAATCAAGCCGGGGGGCAGGGGGGCAAGTTAAGAAAAAGAAAATGGACAGGCTTTTGAGAAAAGCAGAAAGACACGGAAACGGCAAACTCAGGAAAGAGCATTTTTCATTCAGCAGGCAAAGCCAACTAAACTCAGCCAGAGCTAACATTTATTTCATGATCCCAAGCCATGGGTTTTTGTCAATTGCCTTACTATGGAGGTCAGAGGAAAGGAGAGTAGTTCAGCATAGAGCATATCCCATGTCTGAGGCAGATTGATACACTATTTGGGGAGAATAATAATAATAATAATAATAATAATAATAATAATAATAATAATAATAATAATCCTCCTAATTTTCTCCACAAAAACAATCCTGAGGGTTGGGCTGAGAGAGTGTTGGCCCAAAGTCACCCAGCCAGCTTTCATAGCTAAGGCAGGGCTAGAACCCGCGGTCTCCTGGTTTGTAGCCTGGTGCATTAATCACTAGCCTACTAGTTTAATTTCATCTTCTTCTGGCACCCCGTTTCTTAGATTGACAGATGGGCAATCCAAGGAAAGAATCCTTCCTTTCTTCTGAATTTTTCATCTGATAGTCAGAGATGTTCAATAATTTACCAACAGTCCTTTTTTTTAACCATTGGCAGCAAGAATAGCAATTGACTTAAGCATAAACCTAGTAATTTCTATTGCTTTGCTATTCTCTCCCTTTTTATGTGCTCTAGGACAAAAAGAATATAATGATTTGATTTTGCAGTATGAATCTTCCTTCCAGGAGCTACTGCAAGATATTTGAAACCTTAGCTTAACTCTCCCATAGCTAAACTCTCTGAAGTTTGGGGACAGGACAGGGGCTCATGACAAAGTTTTTTCAGCTATTGTATATCCCCTGGAACAGCCACACATATACGGTACCATTTCAATGAATTGCACTTCCCATCACTATCAATTAGCACAGTTAGTGATTAAGTTGTGGTTTTACTGAACTGGAGAGCTCCAGTTTAGCGAAGGCTGATTTAAGAGACAATGAAATCAGTTGTCAAATTGTAATGCCAGGAATGATGCCAATTGCCCACCAAAATACATAATATTTCCATTTTAATATTTCAGCATCAAGTAGACTTCTTTCAGATGTTTGTGCATGTTATGTCATGCTTGTTGGCTCAGAGTTGTACTCAATTGTTCATTTCAACTTTTGAAGGTTCTTCTTCCTCAGGTTCTCAGCAGACATTTAAATGCACCTTCTATTGTCATGGCAAGGGGGAAAAAACAGATGCTTTTTAATATGATTTTGGCAGGTTTCGATGTTCTGATAAAATTGTTGCCTGCCTTACGCCAGGGTATGTTATTTAGTCTAAATAAGTGAAAATATCTGGACAGCGTTACATCAGAAATCAATGCAAGAGCAGCCAATATCAGTGTCCTAATATCTCCAGAGAAAACTCCACTGGAGATCAGGTGCTCTTTCGACCATATTTTGCTACTCCCACTCCTAATGGTCCCTCAGACATCTGTTTTGATTAATAAGAATTCTGGGTGGTTAATAAGTATTCTGGCTTGTATGAACATTTAAGAATTACCTTTCTTTCTAGGTCTTCCCAGTCAGAATTCAAATTTGTTCTCCTGTTCTTCAAAATGCTAGACAAACTGCTCCAAATATTTCCTCTTAGGAAGCCTGAAGAGACAACAGTCATTTCAAATGCCTTTGCAAGAAGTGAAAAGTACATCATTTCCATCACCATGTATTTGTCTTGTGGTTGGCTGAATTTCCAACATCTCCCTTTATAGCAGAACATTTTCAAAGGTATAGAAAATCCAGCCAACCACAAGATAAATCTATGGTGATGGGAATGGTCTACTTTGTTCCTTTTGCAGAGGCATGTGATAAGACTGCTGTCTCTTCAGGCATTCGTCTATTATGGGAACAAAATGACTGCAGACTAGATGGGGATTGTATCGACACAAAGAGACCTAGTGCATAATTTGGGAGTGTCATCCTAGACCAGTGATGGCGAAGCTTTTGGGCTCAAAAGCTTCTCTCTCTCGGTCATCCTGCTTCCGTTCCTCCCTGCTAACAATCCGTCCCAATCCTGAGGGGCCCTGGGCTGCCTCATCCTGCTCCTCCCCACATTCCTCTGAAGCCAATGAAGCCGCCCCCTCGATCTCCGTCAGCTCTAGCTCCGGCTCGTCCTCCTTTGCAGATTCAGGCTCTGATGGGGGCATGACAGCCAAGGCTGGGCCTGAGGTAGAGACCTGGGCCTTGAGTTCAGCCCTAGCCCTAGCCCTAGCCCTAGCCCTAGCCCTAGCACCACCGCTACCACTCAAAAAGTCACTTTGCACTTCCTTGCAAAGTAGCAGTGTTACATAGGTGTGCCTTGTGCACACAAGCCTTAAGAAATGGCACGATTGCCCCCACTGTGCAGCGCTCCCCGGGATTAGCCATGCACCACTTACTTTCAGGCTGTATTCTCTTTCTGTTGACAGGCCTCTGCAGCCTAGCCAAGGCTGCTCCAGGTTGAATGAGATCTTCATTCGTAAAGTGGCTTTGGAGGATGCTCTTCCACACACTCTGCTGCCTCCAAAAACCATGTAAAAGCGCACACCCCATTCTCATGCAATTTTCAGAGGGTCTAGAGGCCACATGAGATCATGGCCCTCTCCCATGACTTCCAGAGGGTCTGGAGACGGTATGAAAGCACGTCCCATTCTCATTCAGCAGTCTCCAAAAATTGTGCAAGAAAGGGGCATGATTTCAAGAAGAGTTGTTGTCAGGTATTGATAAACACTGGTGGGTCACCCAAAATGTTGTAGCATGTCACTTTTGACACATGTGCCATAAATTTGCCATCACGGTCCATAGACTGGCACCCCCCCCCCTCTGATCCATGGAAATACCTTTCTCCACAGAACCGGCCTCTGGTGCTCAAAAGGTTGGGGGCCACTGTCCTAGACTAACAGTTTCATATGAAGAGAAAGAGCAGCCATGGATCAAGGAGTGTTTGCATAAATCCATATTGTGTAGTAATTGCACTTATTCTGGGACTGGAAGGCCCCACTTACAGTCATTCAATCTTAGTCAGCTCTCATATGGATAACTGCAGTGTATCATATATGGGACTGCTCTTGAAGACCATTCAGAAGCTACAGTTGGTTGAGAATACAGCAGTGTGAGTACACCTTGGTACACCTATATAATACTGCTACTTTGCAGGCTGTACTGATTACCAGTGTGGGCTTCTGGTGCAATTCAAGGTGCTTGTCTTGTAATTGCCTTTGCCTGTCCAACAAGATCTGGCATGCTCCAGGTTTCATCATTTGAATAATGTCACTGTTGCTGGATCTACTGTATGTAGGTGACTCAGTGGTTACGACACTGGGTCTTAGACTGCTAAAGGTCTACAGCTTGGCAGTTCGACCCCTGAGTGCCACGAGATGGAGTGAGCTCTTGTCACTTGTCCCAGTTCCTGCCAACCTAGCAGTTTGAAAGAATGCAAATGCAAGCAGATGAATAGGTACTGCATATAAGTATGTGGGAAGGTAACAGCATACCATGTTTCGCCGTACATTTTGTGCTACGGCATGATGGCATGCTGGCACATGACCATGGAAACATCTCCAGACAATGTTGGTTCTTTGGCTTAAGAAACAGAGATGAGCACTGCCCCCTAAAGTCGGTCATGACTTATGGGGTAAAACTCCCAGGGACACCTTTACTTTTTTTTTTTTTAATCTACTGAATTAAATTGTATTCCCCTCCAGATCTGGATGATTCTGACCCTGCATGACTTCTGAAAGGACTCTGAAAACTTGGCTTTGTCCAAAGCATTGGTCAGGAGGTTGTGTAAGTCCATCTTGATTGCTTCTGATTATTTGAATTGCCTTTAGGGCAGTACGTTTTATTATGTTTAATGGAGGAGGGTTATTTGTTGCTTTTAGCTGTCTTCAGTCATGTGTTTTATGGGCAGCTACAGTATATCACGAATTCAATTAATAAATAAAGTCAAATAATTATTTTTAAAGAAGTGGATCTTCTGGGATATTTATCTGGCTACTCCAAGCAATGGCCCAAAGGGATTTCTTTTCATCCAACTAATTTTTCCTACTAATGACTACCAACATACCACAGGGAGGCTAATGGACTAAGATTGCAAAAGTTGAACTGTATCCATGATTTCCTACACTGGACCTCCTTCCTTGGTTTTTGGCAATTGCTGTTTAACAGGTGGTTCTTCAGTGAAGCCTTTGTCACACATGCTTGTATCCTACGGCAGGAAGAGGCAGGCAACTTGTGCCCGCTGCAAATTTTGAACTATAATTCCCATAGCCACTTTCTATCACCCAATGTAATTGAAGCTGTCTGGAGTCAAGCCCAGCACCTTCTGAAGGCACTGTGTTATCTATTTCTGTCTTATTCATCTTTTAACTAAAATATGCTCTTTTGTTCTAAGTAGAGTTTTCTGTTACAGTTATATGGTTGAGCAGTAAAGCACATGGTGACTGTACTCTTTCTTTGCTCTATATGGTGCTTTATATAAACATAATTTATAACGTATTTCCCAATCCTGTCCCAACTGTTTAAAGCAGGAGGTATCTGAATCAAAGTAAAATCTTCCCCAGCCAAAAAGGGGGGTATATGTGTGTGTAACAAAAGGGTGTGTATGAAGGAAAGGGAGAAGAATGCAACACCTGATTCTTCCTTCTGATGCATTTTGATGCAGGATTATTAACCCCACTCCTCATCTCAACATTACACATGGAAAGCGTTGTTCATTTGGGCCCCCTATTAGTTTAAGGAGCTAAGTCCCTTTCTTTGCTCAGAATTACAGGGAAAGCATGGTGTCAAATAGAACAGCTGGCATCTCCAGTTGCACCTTAGCAACCAAATGGGGTGGAGGGCATGGGGAAATGGTCATGTGTCCAAGAGTCCAATGGTCATGTGTCCAAGAGCCCAAGTTCATATCCAGCACATAAGATAAAGAAAAACAATAAATAAGACCGAGTTTCCAGACTGATATATAGCAGCAGATTAAATGTTTCCATTCTTTGTTTTTTCTAAACAAAGGCTGAAGGGTACCGTTCAGTTGGCTGAAGCTCTTTTATTCATTGTTTATCTGCTAAAAGGCAGGAAATGAACAAAGTTAACTCATTTTCCCAGCTGCTTCTGCCTACTAGAAACACACGTGTATAAAACTATCCCTTGTTTTTCCTCCCCACCTCATGGAAGGAAAACATATCTTGGTGTAAGTAGTTTAGACTAGAGAAAGCATGCAAAGAATTAAAATTTCCCTTTCTCTGCCTCTGTGCTTCAGTCAAAACTGAAGCCTTTCCTGCCTCTTTCTGTATGATAATAATACTGTTCCTCTGTGTTGCTACATCAGAATATATTTGCTCCTTCCATCTACTGTTGAGGGCTAAATGAAATGTTCTCTGAGTGTCGTATCTTAATTTTTATTCTCATCCCACAAGGATTGGAATGCATTTCTTTTGACTCCTTCTGACCCAAGTTCCAGCTTATTCTGGGTGATCGTACACCAATAAAACTAAATAACATCTCTCTAGTCAAAGAATTTGTTTTCTTGAGTGGGAGTTTTGCTTTTAAAACTATTTATACTATGCAGGGAAACCCAAACGTATATTTTGTGAGATTGTTCAAAGGAATCACTTCACACACCTCGGCATGGCACACAATTTCCAGCAAGCAGAAAATAACCAGGTAGGAGTGACACAGACTGATGGATGAAAAAAGGGCTTAGCAAATCAGAGGACTATAATTTTTAATATTTTTAAACTAGCTACAAAATGTCAATCACATCACAAACTGACAGGAGACAGAAGGAATTTCATATTACATGCGGCAACTATATTTAATCTCACAGTTTTATCTAGAATTCATTCACGTAAGTTATTTTTATTTTGTTTTATTTTAAAATCAATAACAGCTACTAAACATCGCCGTGATTTTGGTATGCATAGCTCTAGATAAGCAACAGAGAACTGTATTAATAACAAACCACATGGGGAAGGGGAGAAAAGAAAAGAAGAAAAGGAGTTTGTGTGTGTGTTTGTGTGTGTGTTTGTGTGTGTGCGTGCACGCCAAAGCGTGTGTGAGAGAGAAAGAGAGAGAGCTAGAAAGATACAGCCTTATAAAAATTACATTTCTCTGCAACATTTCATATGATAGCCATCCCTCCCCCTGAAAAAAGACAAGTTTTGAAAGCAGCAGACAAACTCTATATATTACACTTATATCTTATTTGCTGATGCTTTTTTGTTGTTGTTTGTTGTTGTGTTTCAGCCAAATGTTTTATTTGCTGGCAATGATGAAATGATAAGTGCCAGATCCAATTATTTGGTCTTAAAATGAGGTAAACAAAAAGAATGAAAAAAAGAGGAACCAACATCTTTATATGGAAAAATAAGACGGTGCTACTGCAGACTTGCTGGTATAACATAGTCCTGACAGGGTCCCAATACCAAGCATGCTAATTTTTTGTTTTCTTTTGTTGTCACTGATGTTATTACTGCCATGGAAAAGTCTCACTTAAGTTAAAGAGTCTAAAAATCTATTTTTCATGCAATAAATGCATAAATCACATCACTGTTTGCTTAGTGCAATGCTTGTTATAAGTTATATAATTCCACATTGTCTTATTATGAACTTAGAACAACGGATGACAGCAATGGAGAAATTGAGGGAACATGGGGTTCTTAAGTGCTTAAACAACCATGATGTTCAAAAAAGAGACTTCTGGGGGGGCAGCTCTGTGAAATGTTAACAGTTTTACAAGAACAATACTGTATAATTCAAGGTTTAACAGCACGTTGAGCATTCCTACATTTTGTTTTTCATTTAGCAGAAACGTCATAATTTAAAAGAAAAAAAGAAACAAAGAAACAAACCCACCAACCAAAAATGGACAGAAAATGCAAGGGGTGGACTGGAATGAAGGGAGGGAGGGAGGGAGGGAGGGAGGGAGAAAGGAAAAACCTAACAAATAAATAGAACATAGTCATGAGTTATAGCCATTAAATCAGTACTATATACATACAACCTTTGGAAAGGAAGAGGTCTGGGAAATAAAAATAAATTTACAAGTATTATTTTTGGAAAGCTGACAACTTACACAGGACAACATTTACAGAGGGAAGGAAGAAGAGGGGCTGATATGTGCACGTATGCAAACCTAGTTGGTAAATACCATGAGAAAAAGCATGAGATTGCTGCCCTCGGGGACAGTGTGTGTAGAAGGATCAGCCCCTGGTTGCCTTTAACTGCTGCCCAGCATCTTTGTTGCACGTTGATTGGCTTCATCAATCCTGTTTTTGTTGGAAACAGCCTGAATTGGAGAAAAGAGGCATGGAGGAAAAGGGTCAAGATGGCAATGTTGTCAAGAAAGTTGTACTAGAGAAATGGGTATCTGGGGATCCAGTCCCAGAAATGTGTGACAGTCTAATGCAGGCTATATTAATACTGAGTAGTAGTTCAAGAATAGAAATAGAAATAGAAATAATAGAAATAGAAATAGAAATAGAAATAGAAATAGAAATAGAATAGAATAGAATAGAATAGAATAGAATAGAATAGAATAGAATAGAATAGAATAAGCTGGAAGGGACCTTAGAGGTCTTCTAGTCCAGCCCCCTGCTCAAGCAGGAGTACCTATATCATTTCAGATAAGTGACTGTCTAGTCCCGTGATGACGAACCTATGGCACGCGTGCCAGAGGTGGCACGCAGAGCCCTCTCTGTGGGCACACGTGCCGTCGCCAGCTGCTCTTCTGGTTTCCGGTGCACGCATGCCCGCCTACCAGCTGGTCTTCACGCGCGCCGGAACGCCGGAACCACGAAGACCAGCTGGTCTTCCAGTTTTCGGTGCTCCGGTGCACGCGCGTGCACATTCCAGTTTGGGCAGTTGGTGCCGAAAAGGTTCGCCATCACTGGTCTAGTCTCTTCTTAAAAACCTCCAGTGATGGAGTGCCCACGATTTCTGAATGCAAGCTGTTCCACTGGTTACCGTAATTGTCCTCACTGTTAGGAAGTTTCTCCTTAATTCTAGGTTGCTTCTCTCTTTGGTTAGATTCCAACCATTGTTTCTTGTCCTGCCCACTGGTGCTTTGTAGAATAATGTCTCAGATTCACACATCAACACCATTCCTGTTATGCTCATCTGTCTCCCTTATGCATAATTATTTCAATGATGATTGAAATAAAATAAAAAATATTTCAGATGATTGAAATAGTAAAAAATGGTTTTAATCCTGGCCTCATTGGAAGTTGAGGGGGTCCCTTGGTGTTCTCTGAGCTTGCTTGCTTTCTTGCAGATGTTTCATTACCCAAACTAGGTAACATCATCAGTGCTACTCCTGATGATGTTACATAGTTTGGGTAATGAAACGTCTGGAAGCAAGCAAGCAAGCAAGCTCAGAGAGCACCAAGGGACCCCTCATGTCAACCCTGAGCTACAAATATTCTCTTTTATTATTGGAAGTTATTAGAAAAATATTTTATGAACGGTTTTGAACCGGAAAGCATCTGGATCAACTATGAATGTTGATGCCAATGGCAGCTCATCTCTTACCTTCTCCATGATCCTGTCCATTTGGCGGTTCTGTGTATCAATCTCATTGCCCATATCTAGAGCCATATGACGGAGGTTTCCAATGATGCCGCCGACCTGTTCCAGGTTTTCATCCATCTCACCTTCTCGGGCATCATTTGTTACCCTGTGAAAGGATGAGAATTAAAACTGGACTGAACCATATCCAAGGCTTGGGTGTTTATCCAAAAGTGAAGCTTCTTTATTAATGCAAGGAATGCTATTTGATGGCCATATCCAAGATTTTCTGGGCTTGTATAAAGACAAACACTGAGCAAAATAAAGGGTTAAAGGATATAATCTTCCACAACCTCTACAAGTTGAATCTTGTGTCAGAATACTGCTCTATATGCATAGGCATACCTTTTAGGCTAATTATAGAAGTCACAGAAGAACCAGCAGGATGTCAGGACACAATAAGTGGGAATACTCAGGCACATCGTCACTCCTTTCTGCACATGTTTAGTGAACATTATCAGAGCAACCTACATATTGGTTCATTCTAGAGGGTTGTTTTTTTTTTAAACAACTTTATGTTATTAGCAAATGAAGTGACATTACATGCAGAGAGTTTCCTGGTGCCTCAAAGGATTTTCTTTTTCTGAAGGAAAAGATGATGGACCTGGATAAAACCACCATCAAGCCATATGTTCTACTCAATGCCAGAATCCTAATTAAAGCATCTGAACAGATGGCTGCCTAGCCTTTGCTTGAACACATCCACTGAAGGGGAAGATATTCAGCTGGGGAAATGGTTCTACTGCCAACCTTTTACTGTTATGAAGTTTTATCCAATAGCTCACCAGAAGTTGCTTTCTTGAAATGTAAATCCATTATTTTATATTCTGTACCCCTGAAAGAATACAGAATAGTTCTTGACTTTCTTCTATGCAACATTTTTTCCATACTTGGGAGGATGCTATTTTATTCATCTTTTCCTTATCTTTTCCTTCTGTATATTCTTCAAAGAACTTAGATTCTAATCTCCAATCATCTTCATTTATCTATCTCTATCTCCATCTCCATCTTTCTCTCTCTCTCTCTCTCTCTCCATCTCTCCCTCCTTCCGTCTCTCATCTCTCATTTATCTATCCTCTATTATTTTTACAAATAACTCAAAGCAGCAAACATACCTAATACTCTTTCCTCCTATTGTCCCCCTAACAACCCTGTAAGGTGAGTTGGACTGAGAGAGGGTGACAGGCTCAAAATCACCCAGTCACCTTTCATGCCTACATCTGGACTATAACTCAGTTTCCTGGTTAGTAGTCTGATGCCTTAACCACTAGACTAGCACTATTTCTCTATTTTTATATTAGCTATTTGTCTTTTCTCAACCCTTTTCAGTTTATCTGAAATCCAGAACTGGATGCAATAGTTGGAACGGGGTCTGACTACCACAGCAGAAAAGGGAATTTTACTCTCCATTATTTGGAAATGATACTTCAGTTGATGTTCAGAAGTTTAAAACTGCATTTACCCTTTTTTTCTAACTATACTGCACTCCCGCTTCCTGTTTAGATGTTTCACAATTTTGCCCCCAATAGAATGATTTCCACTTGATTAAGAACATTAGCATTTGCCCTTGTTAAACTTTGTTCTGTTATTTCCACCTAGTTCCCTGTCATATGAACAATGTTTTGCACTTCCAGCTTCTAGGAAATTTGCTATCTGACTCAATTTTGTGTCATCTGTAAATTTGATAATCTCTTTCTCACCCAAGTCATTAATAAAAATAATGAAAAGAATAGGCCCTTCGAATGTGCCTGTTGGCAGCTCATTTGATTTTCATTTGATGTATTTATTTGTCATGCCATCCAGCTCATAGTTAATCAGCTTGCTACTGAGAATGTCACAGTGGACTTTGTGAAATGCTTTGGTACAACGCTCCAGTAATGTATTAACAAAGGTACCTGATTCCAAAGAGTAAGAAAAAGTGAATATGCATTCTAGTATTTATTACATTGTTTTCAAGATGTTTTCAAATCTATCTCTTTATGATCTGCTATGCAGTTTCCCCAAAGTATTTGCTAGACTGAGAGGTCTGAAGTTTCTCCAAACCACTCTTTCCCCATTTTTGGAGATTGGGGCATTATTTGTTTTCTTCCAGCAGTTCCTGAGTTCTCCAGAATTTCCCAGAGATAAGACGAAGAGGCTCAACATGAACATCGATGTTTTTCCCTCCACTTCCCTAGAATGCAATTTATCCAGCCTTAGAGATTTATATGAATAAATGTTCCTTAGCAACTACCGTACTACTACCCTGTGATAAGATGGGCAGACAATAAATGTTATAACTAACTAACTAAATAAATAAATTTACTAACAGTATTCCCACTATTGAGGTAAAGTGCCATCCATCACCCTTGAGCTGGCACCAAACAATGCCAGGATAACACTTACTCTTCCCATCAACATTCCCTAACCTACAGTATGTAGGGCGTGTCAAATTTTTCAACTTTCAATTTCCAAACATTAGGTGTGCTCAAAAGTTGTGACACACCTTGGGAATTGTAAAGATATTTTGGTTATTTTAATATAATTTAGATGTGCTTGGTAAGTAACTACATAAATATCATAACTTGTTAACATTTTGTTTATTTCATCTGTCTGAGTCAATGCAAAAGATGTTGCCCTGGTTTGCCCACATTATACATAAAACAATTAGTTTTCTGGTTTTGTTGCCACCCCTCTTCATTTGTGACACCAACAAACAGAGAAAACATCTAACAGTAGGGAAGGCTGACTTTCACATTTTGGGGACAGGGATCTCAAGGTTGGCTTGTTTGCTCCACTTTTTATATCCTGGACAAGTGCCAAATTGAAATAATGTGAAATAGAAACATGGAAAGATAACAGGTATAGGAGGAATTTGTTTCCTACATGATCATTTATTTTATTTATCAAACTTATATGCCGCCCATCTTGCCAAAGGCAACTCTAGGCAACTTACAATCAATTATGGGGGGGGGGGGAAACACCTCAGAAAATTAAGTGCAAATGGAGAAGGCCAATGTTGGAGAGAAACAGCTGGCTAGTGGCGAAGGCTGACTAGAGACCAGAAGCGAAGAGGGGTTGCCCATGACTACAAAACATACTACGGGTCATGCCTACCAGAGGTCATATGCCCTTGCCTTTAAGCTAATGGGTCACAAAGGCAGATTTTACACAATATGATAATGTAGGATAGTGTTGGCTTAGGAGGGAAAATACCATTTGTGCACTTAGAAATGACTTAAGAAAGTTTCTTCCATGAGGTAAGGATGAGTTGGATCATGCTTGGATGCATAATCTAACAATTCCAGGGAGAAGACTGGAATGGTTGGCATATGATAGTGTCATGATTAACTGCAAGTGGAGCCAGGCAGGGCCCATGTTTTCACGGGTATCAAACTTCAGTCCTTTCCCTTATAGCAATAGCACTTAGACTTATATACCGCTTTACAGTGCTTTACAGCCCTCTCTAAGCGGTTCACAGAGTCAGCATATTGCCCCCAACAATCTGGGTCCTCATTTTACCCACCTTGGAAGGATGGAAGGCTGAGTCAACCTTGAGCCGGTGAGATTTGAACTGCCGAACTGCAGCTAGCAGTCAGCTGAAGTAGCCTGCAGTACTGCACTCTAACCACTGCGCCACCTAGGCCCTTCATCCTGCTGTTGGCAATTGCCTGGTCGAATACCCCTCTCTAGTTGAAGGGGACTATGCCAGAATAGGAACTGAGTATCTCTTCCGTTTTTGGATCATTTCTTAGCATTATTATCTATTAGAAAAGATGGAGGATCTTTGATTGCCTTGTCATTCCCATCCCTACTAAATCTCTTGGCTCTAGGGATACACCGCTAAAAAGTTTCTAGCTTTCAAATATCTACCAATTTGGGTAAGGGGTGGTGGTGGGGAGTCTCCCAGTTGATGCTAATGTTTAGAATCCCTCCTAAATACTCAAGAGAATGTCAATGGAAATTTCTGGTATAGCTTGACTAATGTATTTTGGCTGTACAAACTGGGAATAAGCAGCACTAACACTCTCAATAGGACCATCTGGAGACACTTCTTCAGTATGCCAGTAACAGGAAAGAAGGAAGGAAAGACTGCATTTTTAAAAAGAAAAAAAAAGGAAGACTAAAATCTTCAAAATCCTCACCTGCGGATAAATCCACCACTGATGGCCATCTGTTCTCGTTCATCCACAACACGGGCAGGCTGGCTGGCTACAACTCCATCTTGATTGTTGCCCCAGGCTTTTTTGTAAGCATCACTTGATTTAAGCCTATGCAAAAACAGGAGGTGAGTAACAAGGCAGCAAGAGAGGGGAGAGCCAACCGCAAAACATCTTCTCATTATTTGTTTCAAGCTAAGAGCTGACTCAAGCAAATGGATTGTTTTTGATAAAGGGGGCATTCTGGTATACCGATATATCATAAAGTGGAACCAAAGCATTTCCTTTCTTTTTATTTGTTGCCACAACTCTGATGCTTGCAAATTTCATTTCCAATAGTGTCAATCATCATGGCCAAGTTGGTGGCTTTTGGAGGGTGGACTTGCTTGATTTACACAAGAATAAACAAACACGACTAGGAAACGTTCAGCTGTTTTTTCATGACACGTGTATATTTGGACACCAAATGCAGGGACGGTACTTCTAGACAGACAAGAAAACAGAACTGCAAAGGGAAGTGTGTACATCACATCACAGTGAGACATTGTCTTAGATTTAAAAAAAAAAACCAAGATGAAACAAAAACAGACTCAGCCTCCTTTTAAGCAAGCATGATTTCTTGATCATGTGGCACAAAGAACTTTTACATCCAACAATTTTTCCAATGGGATACTAGAAGAATGGAGATTCACAGAGGCTTCTTTGCCATAAGGTGTGATGGGGCAATTTGGCAAGACATTTTAATAATATATCGGTACTTGGAGAGAGTAACTATAGATCTAGAGTTGATGTACAAACCTTTATCCACAGAGACAGAAAGTAAAATCAGGTCATATTGGGATGAATGCAGGGAAATAAAGAAAGAATGCAAGCATGTGTAGCGGTTGAGCCTCAGAAAGGGAAATTCCTCTATGTAGGTATATATAGAGAGATATTTCATGCACCAGGTTTAGGCATGAATAAGAAGTGAGAAGCGTTCTCAAGAAAGCACAGCTGCCCCCGTGGTCCAACATTCTCTTAACACACTAGCAGTTATTACAGCCTACACAGCAAGTGGGATGCAGGCAAAAATGGATCTTCTGTTATGGTGAGAATCTAAAACATTAGGTCATATAAAGTATTTTAGTGAGTTAAATATGCAATTTTTTTTTCCAGAGGAACCATCTTTGACTGTATCTCCACAGGGTATTTAAAATCCAGGCATACCAGCGATAACAAGCAATACAGTATTAATGTGTGCAGCATCCTTGTATATTTTAATGGTAGAAGTGCCGGAGATTACAAATTGAAATGACTGTCAAACTTGGTCGGTTGTTAGAGCCTAAACAGCATCAGTTCCAGCAAAGCATGTTCCTTAAGTTTGCACATGAAAACAAGCTCTCCTCCAAAACAGAAAATGTCCAGCCATGTTAATAAATGTCCAATATATGCCCAAACTGGCGCTATTTAAAAGCTTTCTAAGGACAGTGAACACATCTGTTCAAACATTCCTTTGGCTTCTCATTTCAAGCAGGGCTAGTTGCCAACATATTTCACAGCCTAGATGTTTCTTTGTAATCACTGTTTTTGGTCAGAAGTCAATTGACTTTCTTTTGAACAAATACATGAGTAGAATTACACTGCAGAGCTCCAATCCTACGCATGTCCCCTTGCTGGTAAACCTAACAAAGATGTGCTCCAAGGAACATGCATGCAAAAATAATAAAAACTACATGCTACGATAGTGCTACAATAGTTTTTGGTGTTAATGTGTAAGACGAGGCTGTTAAATTGGATTAAACACAGCAGTAATAGTGGAATGCTATTTGGAAAATTAGGTATGCCCCATGCACAGTAATAATTGGAACATTTTTTTTTCAAATTGAACATGAACAGTATGTCATCTTAGCCAGAGGTGATAGGAGGTGGCATTCAGGCATTGCTAGAAGGCCACACATTTGCCCACCTCTGCTTGAGCTGCTGATTCACTACATTTTTTCTCTTTACATCACCATTTGACTAACCAGTTTGGTCTGCTCTTCTATGGCCCATTCAGGGTTTTTGTTTCTTGATAAGTACAGGTTGCTCTGAAACTCATATCTTGATAAAGTATATAGACTTAATGAGAGCCAGTATAGTGGTTAAGGCATCAGGCTTGAAATTGGAAGACTGTGAGTTCTAGTTCCACTTTGGGCACAAAGCCAGCTGGGTGATCTTAAGCCTGACCCTTTTTCTCAGCCCTAGAAAGGCAGCAATGCCAAATCATTTCTGGAAAAAAAATTGCCAAGAAAACTGCCCACGGACTTCTCCAGGCAGTTCTCGAGAGTCAGATATTCAAGGTTGACTCAGCCTTCCATCCTTCCGAGGTGGGTAAAATGAGGACCCAGATTGTTGGGGGCAATATGCTGACTCTGTGAACCGCTTAGAGAGGGCTGTAAAGCACTATGAAGCGGTATATAAGTCTAAGTGCTAAGTGCTATTGCTATATGTTTGAATGGAAGAAAAAAAAATAGACTTACTATTTATTATGTTCAGCTGTAGTGTTTGTCTTTTTAGAATTTCCTGAGAACTCTTGCTACTCCCATTCACATCCTTGCCTTTCAATGACACAATTGAGCCCCAAAGTTCCACTGCAATCTTTTTACTTGGGATGGAATTGAGTGTAGGGGAAGCCAATCCTCAGTGCAGAAAGTCTAAATCAAACTGGCAGCACTGAATCGTTGCGTCTGAAAGGGGATATGTGTAGAAAAACTGCACAGGTTTAGACTTCTCTCTTTATTCTTTAAGACAGTGTTTCTGAACCTTGGGAACTTTAAGAGGAGTGGACTTCAACTCCCAGAATTCTCTGGGAGTATTGAGAAACACTGCTTTAAGACACCTGACTGGTTTATAAGGCTTTAAACAGGATTACTTGGGAGGGGCGTATTCTGTCTTTTTGGTTAAATGTAAGAAATATAGTAGCCCCCAAATATTTTTAATTAAAAAAAAATCTTCCCAGTCGGTCCACATATCATAAAACAATCTGAATACTGGATGGAGCAATTTAATTATTAGAATTATTACTCATTCCAGATGTCTGAGCAAATAAACAAAGGCTGGATTATAAACCCAAAGCTACAGTACGTTACAAGGCCACATGCAATGGTACATGCTCACATGCAAACAGACATTTGCCATTCTAGGCCTGTTTTAATATTTATAAATGTTTTAATCATTCATCCGTACAATAATTCACCCCACGCTAAATCTCTTATTTATCTAAGCACGCATTCTTTCTCCTCTATGTTCTCCCTTTAAAGCTGATACATCCATTTTGTTATGCTGCACTTTCATTTCATGGCAGTAATATGGAAGCAGGTCTAATATATTTCAACATTTTTTCTTGGTGTTACGCTACACAGTGGAGAGCTGCTTATGAGCAAAATGGATCCAGGTTTTTTTTCCCCCTGACAATATTTTACTTTCCCATAGTTTGGGATCTAACAAGAAAAACAAGATGTATCTCCAAATCTTTTGGTTTTTGCATTTCATCCAAATAATCGTTTTACGTATTTCTGAGCCATGAATTGTGATCAAGAAGTACTCCTTTAAAGGCTATTCAGAGGAAGAAAAGATTACATAGGGTCATCATTATTTTTGAAATTTAAATTGTTTAATGCTGCATAGTACACACTATAAAATGTTGAAATTGTCATCATTGAAAAGGGCCTACAGTGAAAGTTTTACTATGGTATGCCTGATTTTAATGCCTCTACTATAATCCTGATATTGTCTACACCAGTGGTTCCCAATCTGTAAATACACAAGCCACTGTTGAACTCTGAGACAGCAGTAAGTAGTTCACACAACCAAACTTCTCCTCTTATCCAACACGTTATAGCAGTGGCCCACTATGGAGGGGAAGGGATATGTGAACTGCAACTGTCTCTTCTGTACTGGGACTGATGTGAAGCCATGTGCCACTGGGTCAGCATTCACATTTCCAGGAAACAGCAGTAAGACATGTCTTGGGAACAAACGGTGAGACAGGTGGCTGCCCACTGCATTGATTCCCTGGAAGGTGGAAATTTGAAAGCTGATAGCAGGAGTCGTGGGTAGCCAAAGAGGGATTTTAGAGACGGCCAAAATGGTTTGTTAGTCAGAAAGCTTGGGAACCTCTGGTCTACACTATAAGATGAATGCATTGGAACTAGAAGTGTTCTCTCTGCATGCCACATGCTCATCCTGCCCAGGTGCCTTAAGCAAGGATGAGCGTCACAAGGCTCTTTTGAGGTTAGCCTTGAGTGCTCTAAAAATCAGGCAGGCAGGCAGGCAGGCAGGCAGGCAGCACCTACTTGTTACATGGACAGGCACAAAGGCCACAGAATTTTCCTAGGTCCGTCAAATTCTTTTCTGCTTCTTTCATGTCCTTATTGATTTGGTCCATTCCCTCTTCGATGCGTTCCAGTTGTTCTGATTAAACACAAGCATTTTATCCCCACAGTATGAAGCAGATGGAAAGGGACAAAGAAAAAAAAGACAAAGAAAAAAAAACTTCAGACATTCACTCATGACAAAGAACTGGACACTACAGAGCAGCGCTGGCACCAAGTACCTACTTGTTACAAGGACATATGAAAAGGCCACAGCATTTCCCTAAATCTTTTAAATTTTTCTCGGCCTCCTTCATGTCTTGGTTGATATGGTTCATGCCTTCTTCAACACGATCGAGTTGTTCTGGTCAGGACAAAGGGATGACAGTATGGAATGAATTGATTTTTTTTTTAAGTTGTAGCTGTTTGTCTTCAACAGAAAATGAAAAAAAAAAGATGTATGGAGAAACAGAATTATTACGATGGCATCTCAATGCATTAATTGCAGCTGATGCATTGAAGCAAAAATGGAAGCAACCCTAGAGGTTAAAAAAAAAACCATTTTACTAAAATGATAAAGCACACATACATCCATATAAAAAAAAAAGAAATGGAGAAGTGCTTGATGTCTGCTAATTAGAACAAAAATGTAAAAAAAAAAAATGGAGGTGCTGTCAAATACCTCAGAATCCAGAAATATAATACAATACATCCAGTTACTAAGACATCAATGACATCCAAGAAAAAGAAAGAAATGGGATTATTACCTTGTAATGCATTTGTGTACATTAATAACAATTTTAAATGATTGCCTTCCATGGACAATATCTACAATACTTCCACTTACAAATGTCTTTGAGTTTGATGATGGTTGAAAATGTAATTGGTTTGCTTGGTGGAAGTGTATACAGTTAATAATGGTGTTTAGAATGGATATGAGTAGCTGAGTTAAGATCCATGTCCAGATACAAACTTTTTTCAATGACTGAGGCTCTTCAGATCTGAATTTTGGGCCGAGGTCCATCTCTAAAGAAGAGAAGACCATGGGTCTTATTCTTCTGTCAGTGACATCATTATATGCTAGGAGTGACCCCAGTGGAGTAGAAGGAATTACATAAAGTGCAGGACCCCGTTCCATGTCCAGAGAAGCAGATGGATAGACTGCCATAGAATTAGGGAGACTCAGAGCAGATGCAATATATAGATAAATAGATGGATTGTTAGATAAAAATATAATAGAAGACCATCTTTCCCCCCCCCCATTGGTGGGCATTATTTCTTGCTTACCTGATCTCCCCATGGATTCCTGGACATTATTAGGTCAATGTAATTCCTTTCACTTTAATGGAGTTACACCTGATTTGCATTAGAACAGTATAACATAAATATCAAGCCCACTATTTGGGTTTATATGCAAATAATAAGTGACTTTTATAAATGCCACCAAGCCTGTGCTGGCTTAGACTTGAATTAGTTACAGATTGCCTTTTAAAAGTGGCTGAGAACCATTATTCTTATTAAGATATGCCGAATAGCACAAAGTAAACATTTGAGACTGTACAATCAATCATACAGCTTGATCCAGTCAATATTTAGGTAGAAAAAAAATGCTCATCATGTTTAGCAGTAATTATTTCCAGCAAAATACACATAGAATTGTCCCCTTGGTGCCTCCTTCTGAACCTCAGTTATTTTCCACTATCATAAACATATTCATTTCAATGGCATGTCACCTTGGTTCCCACCCTTCACCCTAAAGAAACAAAATAATGAAGAAACACTTTAATTAAAAAGGAAAAAACTAATTCCATTTAACACAAGGAAAAGAAGAAGAAGAAGAAATATTAGCAACACGAAGTAGGTTCCATTTGTATTTTCTGCATAGAAACTAAAATGTTTGTGTTCGTATGGCTAAATATAAAGAAGAGGGGGGGGAACAATACAATTTGTAGTCATTAAATCAAAGGCCAGCCTTTTGAAATCACAGAATAGGTTTAGAGGGAAAAAAAGTGTTGTGGTTTCAGAGGTGGTTTTTTTTTTTAATTTCTCCAATTTCTGTATGGCAGGTAAGAGATAAGGATTTGGTAGAGGAAGTTGAAGATAAAGAAGGAACTATCCATCCATAATAATCCATCCTGAAAGAGCAGCGTGAGTTACAAGGGTACTTGAGATGACTGCTAGGTGGTGGTGTGGATTTTCCAGGAATTTTAAAAGCAAAATTACTTCAAAAAAAAAAGGGGGGGGGGAATCTGCAGCCCTAACTCTGTGTACTTGATATGGCTTTTTATTTAATTGGCAAGTGTACATTTAGTAAACATGATTACAGAAGGTAATGCAGACATAAAAGGATGATGTCAGCTAGGATGACGTTCAGTTGGCTTTAGAGTAGCAGCTGCAGTTTATATTTCAGTACCAGTTCAAGGACAATTGCTAGGAAACGAAAGGCTATAAGGAGCCAATGTCTGATGCAACGGACAATTAATTTCTACATAGAAGGCCCTGTTGTTCACACATATCTGGAAAATACACACGTTATGGGTAACATCCTGTGGCTCAGTAGTGGGTTCTAAAACCCTTTACTTCTGCACATGCGCAGAAGCGTCCCGGGCAGGTAGGCGGAGCCTCCCGCCGCCGCCGCCGCTACCGGTTCTAAGAACTGGTCCGAACCAGGAGCAACCCACCGCTGCTGTGGCTTAAATATTAAAATAGCCCCCACATAATTCAGTATATCACTGAATTTCAGCAGCACCGCTGGACAAAAAATGCAGTGTAAGGGCCATAGGTTGTTCACCAAAGGAAATACTGATATTTTAAAATTTTTCAATTTCATTGATTTTGGAGTATATATTTGTGGATTCAGGGCAATTAAAGCCTTCTGAAATGCATTTGTGGAGCTGTGATTCATGGATTTCACCAACTGACTATAGCTACAGTTTGTGTCTTAAAAAGGACCAGCCTTATGGCTCCTAGCATACCTTAAATGAGTACGTGCTTGAGTATTGTGTGTTGTACCAGATAATTTTCATGTGATATTAGTAGTAGCATTTAGTTTCCATTGAACTTTAGGCTAGGGTCAAATAATCCCCTCTTGGTATCTATGCTTCTTCTGAATCAAGAAATGCAAGGCCAGTTATTACTAATGCCAAATGGCTCTCAAGCTCACAAAACTCAAAAGCAAAAACTTGCCTAGAAGTTACACAGTTGTTATATTGAGGGTGGAGTCAGATGTCCACAGTGACTGTCAAGAATATCAAAATAGAAGGCAGGGCTGAGTGAGCAAAGCCCCGCCTCTTTTGACATAATTTATTACCACACGGTACCTCAATATCTCTTGAAAATGTATCAGTTCCTTCCCTCACATTCCTCCTGCAAATCCATGAAGATTTCAAACCCACTTATTGTTTCTCTTTGGTGAATAGTGGCCTGTGTTCAACAATGTTCTGTATTTTTTTTTTTCATGTGGGCAGCACCTTGAACATTCTTACATTGAACTGATGATTATTATTTTTTTAAAGGCAGAAATAAACTTTTAATCTAAGCTAATCATTTGGTTTGGAGAAAGGACTACCAAGGGGACAATATAATCAAAGTTTATAAAATTAGGTGTGGCATGCAGAAGGTTTTTTTTCCTCCTTCAGAACATGGATTGGAAGGAGATTTGGAACAGATGATAGAAAACACACAGCTCATAATTGAACTGTGGAAATTATTATCACAAGACATGCTGATGGCCATTAAATCAGAAGGATTTTAAAGGGAAATGGATAAATTCTTGGACAATGAGAAGCAATTCATCTTGAAGACATACTGGGGGCACTATGCTATCTCCAAATGCCAGTCATACAGGAACAAAAGCTATGGAGGGTGCATCTCCTCCCAAGCATTGCAGAGGTACCTGCCTTTCTGCTGTTAGAAACAAAATGCCTTTTGGGCCTTGGCTTGATTCAGTAAAGCCATTCTAATGTTCATTATTCTGAAATGGACAGCTGAGCCTTGTAAATTTTCTTCAACATCAAAATAAACAAGCAATCTAGGAAACTTAGAGAGTCAGGAGAAGATCCAAAAGAAATGGAAGGGATCTGTCAACTGAGCATTCAAATAATCATGAGATTATTATATCTCATCTATATATATTATTATATATATTTAATATATCAGAGTCCAATTTCATAATTTTGAGATTCACATCATTTGATGAATCAGATTAGCTGTGAGACATTCATGGTCTAATGGAAACATAGCCTGTCCCAATTGTGCCAATATAAAAATTACATCTTTCCTAAACATAATTCCTAATATAATTAATCAAACATGGAAATAAAATAAAAGCAGCCAAAGTGAATCCAAATTGTTTAAAGTATACAGAAAAGTGTTTAAAGCATATGGAACATTTCCATATTTTGAATGACTTACAGTCTTGCATTTAAAAGAACCACCAATATTAATTTTGGAAAGTTTTATAGGGAGATCTGACTCTTTCCTATATGCATTTGTGCTGAGTATCCCATTATCTGGCTTGTTCAAGTTTCACTATCAAAATTCCTTCTTCTTCCAGAATGCAGAGAACCTGATCCCTAAAGTAACCTGCCCTTCAAAGAAACATTAAGGAATGTTAAAATTGTAAATACTGTAGCTCTAATTAGAGGATTTATGTTCATTTTAGTAAAAAGGTGTGTGCTAGGAACATCTTCCTAGTTTAGATGGCTGCAGATCAAGACCTATAAACAAACACCTGTCCAAGTATATACATGTGTTAGTAAGACCATTAATTGGTCTAAAATTCACTGTTCCTAAAAGATGCTTTTTGGGTAAACAACCTGAACTTACCTCCTTGCTCATCCAACATAACCAAGGTCCTGATACCAGCATCCTTGCTCTATGTTCCAGTGAGAATAACAAGATGAAACAGAGAGACATAGAGATAGAGAAAGAAAGAAATTAGTGAAAGAACTAATAGTTAAGTTCAAATCAAAGTTAAACAGTGAAGGAAGGCAATAAGAAGGAGTAAAGGCTACAGTCATAAGCATTAAAGAAACAATGCAATAGATATTACATCAGTACTACTAGGAGAGCCTTCCCTATCTTGATCTATGGGGATACTCACTGGTCTTCTGAGAATTGTAGTGGAACTATTGGAGGGTAATTCTGTAGTTTAAATAATGACCTGGCTGGTTAGAAACAAAATAAGTGTTGCTATTTGGAGGACATCAGATTAGAATGACTCACCTTGGGACTCATGGCAACACCAGATAATTTCAGAAGGAAGAAGGGGTCATTAGAAAATGATGGCTCAATTTTGGTTCTGCAAAAGTTAGGAACCTATTGTTCCAAAATTATTCTTATTATTTGCTCTAGTTTGTTTTCTTTCAATAATTGACAGTGGAGCTAGATCGCAAACATGCACATGGCACCTATGTCCATATGAGTGCGTTTAATACAGTATAATACAGTATATATATATATATATATATGTAAAATCTTTTTTGTATATTATTTAGGTAATATGTGTAAATATTTAAGCTAAAACATGAAAACTATCCAATATGGAATTAGGATAGGATTTTGACTACGATAAGTGTAGATAGTTGAATCAGGAACGAAAGGACAGGAAACACACATGTACGTAAGGGTGAAAATCTCACTAATTTCTAGTTTTCTCTCCCATAAGATAATAATAATGAATAAACCAAACATTTGAAAACCTTTCATAAGGATAGATGATAGATGAGGCGGGCAAGTTAAAGAGTCTTAAAATTATGAGGAAAGGGATTTGGCTACTTTCCCGAGCCTGGGATGCTGACTATGTTAAGGTAGGGATCCCCAACTCCCGGGCCATGGCTGACTACCAGGCCTTGAGCCATTCTGAACCGGGCCACAGAAGTGGTAGGCGAGTGCATACGCCCACGTGCATCCCCACTTGTACAAAGAGCGGGCGAGTGTGTGCGCTCCATTTGCGCAAGCGGCAGGCCTGCCATTCGCATAGAACAATGCTCTCTCCCCCTCTCCCCCCGCTGGTCCGCAAAGCCGGAAAGGCTGAGGAACTTTGTGTTAAGGGCCCCGTTTCTTCTCCTCTCTATTGTGATTTTTTTTTAAAATGGGAACTCATCTATGTCTCTGAATCTCCAGATTACCAAGAAAGCTTCAGATGTGCCTCACTTCAGAGAAACCTTTGTCTAATTCTGATGTTTCTTAATTTTTTTTTTCTGAATCAACCTATTTCAGTCAGGAGTCCATGTATAATTGAATGTGTTAGATAGTGGGTAGAGATGACAGGAGACAGACTTCCAAAGCAGCTCTTTATTTCAGCTCTTGTATCAGCAACCAGCAAAGAGCAGTCTGACAGCTTGCCCTTTTATAGGGAGCTGTCAGACAGACCAGCCAATAGCGTTTGAGCTTTTTCCCGCTCAAACGCTGGACCTGGTTGGAACCATGCAACACAGTTGAAACAGTTAGAACATAACACCCCTCCCCTCCTGGATGGAGCTGTCCAGCATACGTAATCACGCAGGTAGGCGGGGCGTTTTGGAGCACTACTAGACCTGCGCAATACAGATGGTGGTGAGGCAGCTAGCGTTTGAGCTTTTTCCCGCTCAAACGCTGGACCTGGTTGGAACCATGCAACACAGTTGAAACAGTTAGAACATAACACCCCTCCCCTCCTGGATGGAGCTGTCCAGCATACGTAATCACGCAGGTAGGCGGGGCGTTTTGGAGCCCTACTAGACCTGCGCAATTCAGTTGGTGGTGAGGCAGCGGCCTGTGCGGACAGGTC